>OW445483.1:4818565-5418565 GCA_918226075.1 Microctonus brassicae
AAAATTCATGCAGAAAATTTGTAAAAGAATATAAACTTAAAAAAAAAAAAAAAACAAACAAAAAAAAATTTTTTTTACTATTGAATTCATATTTCGAAAATAAGAAATATAAATATATGAGCTTGTAATTTTTTTTTATTCTACAATTGAATATTTCTTTGTATATAAAATTGTGAAAAATTGCAAAATTAAATTTGACACGAAAATAATAAATATTTATTTTTTTTTTTTCAAAGTTTTATATTCCAAAAATTTTTAATATTCTGTTTCGCACGTGGCATCTTCTTCGTCTTTTTTTTTTTTTTTCAATATTTATATTTATATGTATGTATATATTTTTTATTTTTTCTCACAGACATGTCCACACCCATTGACCTTGCGTGACGTTTTTCATTAACAAAAATACCTTAGATTGAAATAATGATTGGTGATCAACCCTACCACATTTATATTTCATATAAAGATGCTATAGATTAATATATTACTTAAAAAAATTGTTATTACATGCTCTACTTTGTCCATATGTTAATAAATCATAACATAAACAATATATAAATAATCGAATGTCATAAATAAATTTCGAAAGCGTATTTTGAATATTAAGCAACAAATATTTGTGTTTTGGATTGAATGAAAAATATACAAGATATTAAGTATTTACAAATGCACTAAAAAATGTATTAATAATAATTATTATTAACTAGAATATTGAGAAATTTAATATTAATATTAATATTAATATTAAAAAAAATTAGTATCATGAAATACTACTAAAAAAAAATTTATAATCAACATTGTTAATTTTAAATTGAATAATTCACAACGATGAAAAAGAAAAATTTTTTCGTATCATTTTTATTAATAATTTCCCCTCAAAAATAAATAGCACATAATTAAAAAAAAACATGCATGTATACACTATTTCAAAGCAATAGAAATTATGCTTCGTAAACAAAATCAAGCAATGTAACAACAATTATAGAAGTGTTTTTTGTTAGAATAATAAAATGATTAGCATTGATTTAATGAGAAATAAGTCGCATTTCATACATTTAGAACTTTGAGTTTGAATATCTTTAAAATGGCTGTTTCTATGAAAAAAATGTAAGAGACCTTTTTTGTAGAGCGTTCGATTCCCTACAAAAACATGCTATGAACTTATTTCTATAATGCGCAAATACCGAGCTACAAAAATCTAAAAAAAAAAAAAAAAAAATTTTTTTCTCATGTTGTAATTTTTGTCTAACATTTATTTCATTTGTAATTAAGTAATAAATGTGAATAACCATCAAAATTATACCAATCGAATTGAGGTCATGGTTGACGGGTCAGGGCCTATGATCTCCATAGCTTAGTCATATGCATGTTCATATATATATGTTTATAAATATACACATTTGGTGTTATATCGTCTTTGCGTGCTTGACAGCCTCGCCTCCTTCGCTCCAGGAATTTCTCTGCTCGTTTTTTTTTTTCTCGTCGATTAATTCAGCTACACGATGCGTGCATCCTATTACGCATAAACAAGTATATAGACAGGAATCAGGATTGTTGGACTGATTTATGGGTGTGCCAAGTAGAGAGCAACCTTGCCGACCTTTCTCTATCTTTTTTTTCTTTTATTTTCTATCTAAAAATCTCTTTCCATTCTCATCATCAAACCACACTACTACTTTCTTACTTTACTTATTGTATTTATTATGTGTGTATTCAATCTTTTGTAAGTGTAGTTCAATTCTGTCAATGATATTTTTACCGCCTCACCCATTTACGTCACTGAATTAATATAATATAATCATGATAAAATTCAATTTAATTTTAATATTATTGAAAATTATATTTATTTTTATGGAACTAATTTTTTAATGAATATGTTGTGGATTTAATTTTATTGTTTATTATATTTTTCAAGCTGCATATGTTTACTTTGAGGCTTTCATGATAGAATGAGTGAAAAAAATTTTTTGAATAAAAATATTATTTTTTTTTCTGATTTTAATTTAAAATATCAAGATGAAAATTTATTTTCAACTTAAATACAAGAATTAAATCTGAATTAAAATATTTTCAATACAATATATATATTTTATTGATAAATTTAAAAATTGAAAAGTAATATAAAAGATAAATTTAAAGTCAAAAATTAGAAAAAAATTCTACATTTAAAAAATGAATTTATTTTTTCAGTAAATTTAAAATTAACTCACATCAACAAACAATTTTTTTTTTATATCAATAACTAAAAAACCCACTAAAATATTTATAAAAAATATTCCCATCCAATTAATTAAAAATAACTACGATACGTCAAAAATCGAGAAAAGAAAATAATATTATAATAAAAGCGAATTACAAAATAAAAAAAAATACTGAAATAATTTTTTTTTTATATATATTCCATTCGACCTTTCACCGGATAAACGATAGGTACATATATAATACATGAAGCCGCACATACTGCAACATTGTAAACGGATTCCCGTTGCAAGTCCATTCGACCGCGCACGCCAAAGCACCCAAACGCATCAATGAGCGAATGCGCCTGTGGCCTGTGTGTGGATTACGCCTCTACATGTACACAAATATACACATTTCCATACTATACATATACATATGTATGTATATATGTATATACATGATCCATGTACACATGAAATTCAATGCAGCCCTGTTGTTCCTGAGCCGCCCTTGAATATTTATTCAGAAGCCCACGAGCTCGGGTGATATGTCTCGCTTGAAACACACGAAATCTCACAGTGCTTGTATGCAGATTAAATCCGTAATACAAGTTTTGTTTAACCAAAATTCACTCGATCGATCAATTCGATTTTGAGATAGTACATTATGTAGAGGAAAGGATGCAAATTTGGAATACCACTTTTTAAAAAAATCGTATCAATTATGGGTTAAGAGATAAAAAAGTAAGAACCGCATTAAATGTTAGAGAAATACTTATATTTTATTTAAATAAAAAAAAATGAAGAGCCTCGGATTATTATAAATAGGATAAATTTTGGTTTAATTATAAAATTGCAGATTGGCGTGGGTTTAACCAATGTGAATATAATTTGGAATAGGGTATTCCAAATTACAATCACCTAAATAATCAACTTTAATTAACTATATAAATATCTTTAAACTTAAATCTCAACTATAAAATTTAAAAAATTTAACTTCAAGCTTATATCTAAATCAATTATATTTTTTTGTAGTCTTTGCAATAATCACAAACGTAGCAACCTAAGCTATATTCCAAATTAGCAACATAAACATTTGTAACCTAAAATATTTTTATCATTTTGTGTTACGAATAATTTCTCAAATAAGCGCTGATTTCTACAACTGAGACACTTAACTATAGATTTGTACAAATATAAACATATAAATATAAGTTACACTCAAGATGCAAACAGATTTATTACTTACTTTGAAAATTTTCTAGATATCACTTTTACTTCGATGCAGTTTATCACTGCACTATCAATATGGCTGCTTCTAAGCGATGCTCAATTTGTTTGTTAATACTCACACTACGTAATACTGATATTCATTAATGAATGGCGTTTTTCTATACTTTTATAATGCAATATTCCAAATTAGCATCCTCTCCTCTATTTCTACATAAATATTATTTTTTTATTTTCATCATTCAGATTTTAATATCACACATCAAACTTCATTCAACAATAATCCATCACACCTATATAAAAACGTAGTATTAATAATAATTAACTGCAAAAAAATATTTTAATATTTATTTCTGTTATCAAAAAAAAAATTTTTATTTTATATATAAAAAAAAAATTTTATTTCAATTTATTCCGTCCAAGAGAATGGAATAAAATCATTATCCAATTGAATATTTAATTCAATTGAATATTTTTGATTAATTTAATAATTTCAAAAAAGCAAAAATTAAAAATTTAACTTCCTATATTAATATTTTTCTTCTTAGTGTAATTTATTAAATCTTAATTTATTATTACGTCATTATATATAACAAGCATAAATATATATTTATCCAAAGTCGTAATTTTATTTTTTTTCCTTTGCATTGAAAATTGATATAAAAACAGCAGTAAAATCTAATCGAAAATAATCAAAAAGCACATTAAGTTTATGTGGTAATTTTTCAATACAATGATCATCATTGATGCTTTGTTTATAAATATATATTTATCACATTATCGATGATTTTACCATCGAGTAAACATATATATCCATATATATTATATATCGTTGCTCATAGGGACAGTTGTATAAACACATTAGATACATAGATATGAAGACATAAATATAAGCATTGACGAGTATTAAATGAAGGTGATAAGAAGACGATTAGTTCAACTGAGTTTTATTGATGGATTTTACATGACAATTTATTAATATTATATATATTTACCATTGTACTATATGGAACAATATTCTACTATTTATTTATCTATCATTATATTTTTATTTGTAAAAACAAATATATAAATAATATCTATTATAAATACACTAGTGTATATTTATTCCTTTTTTTTTCTCTTCTGTTATTTATATTTTATTATAACAATATTCTAGATATTTTGATTTATCATACGCAATATGACGCACGAGAATATTAACAAAATAGATAAATAAATATATCGAATATATATATATATATTTTTTATGTTTATAATAATGTTCGTACGTGTCATTACTTGAATAGATTATAAAGAATATGTATAGGGTTTGACGATTATTGGGACACAACGGATATTTTACCAGAGTACCAGACACAAAACAATTTTGGGTCCGGGGTTTTCTCTTCTTCTCCCTGACAGTCCCTTTTTTTCTTTGTTGTACTTTGGGATTGAACAAAAAAAAATCGGGATTTTCCGGACGAAAAATGTCTGTAGGAGAGTATATAGTATGGAGTATAAAGAAATGAAGAAAGAGAAAAAAAAATTGGTAAAATGTTAAGAATAAGCAGTTAGAAATTTTTTTTATTTTTATTTTTTACGACGGCTATTTTACAGTTTGAGTTGTTTTTGTTTTTTTTTTTTTTTTTAATGTGTTTGATATGTGTATGAATGTATATTTGGTTGTGGGATTTTGTTTATGATCGAGGAAAATAAATGGAAAGGAAAACAAAATATATGTAGTGAGATTAAATTTGTATAAATGACAGCTGCGGGGCCTGAGAGGTCCTGGGTTTTCTTTTTTTTTTTTTGTCGTGTATATATTTTCTTATTTTATTCTTTGAGTTTTAAGTCTTAATGTTGGATGTTTTGGTGAGTGAGTGTGATATTAACGGAGAGCATGAAGGGCCGCAAAAATATAAAATAGATCTCAATTTTGATACCTGATGTGAGGATTATTTTTTTCTTTTTTCCTACTGCAGGTTTGTATAAATGTATATATTTTTTGTACATATTATGTATTTTATGTTTGTCTTGTTGATTTGAATGAGGGAAAATGTTGTATTTATATATTGCATGTGTATTACAATTGAAGCAAATCATCACTTTTATTGAAAAGAATTTTTTTTTTTTGTATTCTATAGAAGTGAAAAATTTTCTTTTCTTTAAAAATTGAATATAATGTGAAAGACCGGATTTCCGATCAATTTTGCGATACAATGTACGTGAATTTTGTGCGATATATGTATATATATATTTATATGGATTTTTAGATGTGTTGAAAAAAAATTTTTTTTTTTTTTTTTCATCTTCGTAAATTATAAATAATAATCTGCATGTCAATTATTGCTACGAAAATTTCAAGATCATTGTTGATTTATTGAGAAATCAATTCTCAATATTAAAAATTTTTATTCCGTGTTTGGAAATTAAATTTTTCAAAAATATTAAAATTTTAATATTATAAAATTTTTTTATAATTAGAATTTTTTTTATGCATTAATTGCTTTGCAAATATAATTATGAAAATTATTTAAAGATCATTTGATACAAAATGAGATAAGTGAATAATCTTTGAAAAAAAAAAAAAATAAATTTTGTTTATTATTAAATTTATAACGAAATAAAAAATATTTGATCTTGAAGAAATATTTTTTTTATTTCAATTCGTCATTTACTATATTGCAGATGTTTTCTTACGAATTTTATAATTATTATTCACAGACATCACAATAATGATCTGTGTGTAATATGTATACCTGCATTTCCCACTACCTGAACGGTAAAAAATTCGTTTAATATATTATTCCGTGCAATATCACAATAAAAAATAATGAGAATAAAACACGTGCAATGATAAAAGTTAATTTTTCTTCATTTCAACTTTAATAAACAGAATGTTCTCACGTAATTGACAAGAAACGTTTACGCATATATAAAAAAATATATAACATATACATATTATGAAAATATCTACACTCCATAAATACCAAGCAATGAGCACGTGTCTCTATTACCCTTAAAAAAAAAAAAAAATCAGTACTGAAATATTAAATTCCAAAACAAATTAAAAATAAGAAAAAAAATCAATAAAACAAAATGACAATTAATTTTATTTATAATTGAAAATAAATATTTATTATTGCACACACTGCTCATCCGCCATATTACTTTGCACACTAGATATGTATATACATAATACATATATACCTATACCCTATACATAACCGCGCAAAAGATCAAAGAATAAAATTTACTTTTGAAAATTAATAATGATATTTTTGACTTTAGATTAAAAATGTTAATGGTCATCATAATAATTTATAAAGCTACTAGTAAATACACCTGTCCCTCTGGGATATTATTTAAAATAAATATAAACTTTCACCATATAAACAATCGCCATTCCCTCATTCTATTTATATTATTTATTGTATTCTGCTGAGAATGAATATAAATAAATAAATATACACATGGGTCATTTCTATATTCTTATAAATATTCCAGCAACAATAGTAGTGTATATATATACATATATAATTGTTATATTTATCATCAGGTACATATATATAATAAAAAAAAATATAAAAGCTATTACTGAAAATTTAAAAACAAAAATTTATGTCAGAATATAGAAAATAAATTTTTTATTACTAATGATTTCAGTTTGTTACTTATAATAAACAAATAATTCTAATTTATACTATATAAATTTTGGTTGAATCTAAATATTTATATTTCGTACTAAATTATTGAATAAATAATTGAACAAATTTTTTAATTCTTCTCGAATTTTTAGCAAAATTTAAAAACAAAAATTTATATCACAATATAGAAAACAAAATTCTTATTACTATTAATTATAATTTATTACTAATAATAATCTTATTACTAACAATAAACAGATAATTCTAATTTAAATTATTAATTATTTTGGTTAAATTTAAATATTTATATTTCGTGTTTAATTATTGAATAAATAATGAAACAAATTTTTTAATTCTTCTCAAATTTTTAGCAAAATTTAAAAACAAAAATTTATATCACAATATAGAAAACAAAATTCTTATTACTATTAATTATAATTTATTACTAATAATAATCTTATCACTAATAATAAACAGATAATTCTAATTTAAATTATAAATAATTTTGTTTAAATTTAAATATTTATATTTCGTGTTAAATTATTGAATAAATATAATTGAACAAATTTTTTAATTCTTCTCAAATTTTTAGCATATTATTTATTTTAAATCGAGTCATTGGAATGTTCTATTAATTCAATCTGAATCTTTTGTGGAAAATATATAAAAAAAAACTTTTCAAAAAAAAATAAAATTTTCAGTAAATTTATTTATATAAAATTTTTTAATGTATATATATTTGCACTTCAAACCGTTAGACAAGTTTGAAACATGATTGAACATGCTGTGAACTATATCTATATGTATATATACTATACACCCAAATGCGGTTGGAATTACCTCGGTTCACGTTTGGGTGTTTAAAAGCGGCTTTTGTCGTAGTGAATATGAAGTAGTTAAGCAGTAGTAGTTGTAGTAGTAGTAGCAGGGTAGTAGATTTTGTTATAGGTATATATATATATATATATATGTGTGTGTGTAACCATAATCCCTGAAACGTTTGTTTGACTAGCGGGTGGTACGAAAATTGTTAGTCCCCAGCGGGTAGATCTAAAATCCAAAGGACTTTTCTTTTCATTTTTTTTTCTTTCTTTTTTTTTTTTTTTTTCGTCACAATGAACAATTTTCAATGGTGTTGAAAACGTCTTGTATTGCGTAAAAGGAGAAGGCGCGCTTGAGCAGGAGGAAAAGATGAAGCTGAAGAATATAAATAAATATAACAGAAAATAATAAAATGTCGCACACAGAGATATTTATTGTTACAATTGGAAATATAAAACCATCTGGACGTAAAAAATGACGATGAAAAAGCAAAAAGAAATGAAAAAATTATTTAAAATTTTATAAATATATATATATATATTTTTTTTTTATATTTATATACTTTAAATTTATATATGTACATCATTATTTATATATTTGTTTATAATATATATTTTCTCTTTTTCATCACTGTCTGACCTCTTTATATACATTAGTGATGTATACATAATAAATATGTAAATATAATAAATAATAACGGTTTTTATATTTATGATTATGTTTTATTTTTATTATTTTTTTATTTTAATGGGCGCGGAATAGTTTATCATAGTGGTAATTGAATGCGAGATGATGTGATCGTCTATGTGTGTTTTGCTACTTATAGAAAATTAATGTTTTCTTTAGATATAACTATATATTATTCATATACATAGGGTATGTACATGGGTATGTAATGAAATGTACCGTTAGAAATGATAGATGTGTGTTCAATTATTATGCATGCTGCAGATTTATATATTTATAATATTTTGTATTTTTAAATGTAAAATATATTTTTGTGGTGAAGATTTTTTAATTTTTACATTTTCAGGATTTTTTATTATTATTTATTCAAACAATTATATTATTATTATGATGAATATATATACAGGAATCATTAGGGTTGGAGTGCTCGTTTGGGACAGTCCTGTATTTTTTTTTTTTTTTTTTTTTGAAAGGGGGTTGGAATAAAAATTGTCAGGTATCCACATGTTCATCTATGATTAAATATTTTTTTTTTCTTTTTTTTTTTTTGAGGCTATCGAAAATTTATTGAGTTGTCTGTATGTATGTGTACCGAACCCTCCAATCGACAGCCGACTCCTCCCTCTAAATATAATGTTACCATCAGACAGATTGAACAATTATTCATCCCTAAATTTTTATCTAGGTCTATATAGATATTATATACATTATTATATATATATATATTTTTTTAAATCTTTTTTATATTGTGATTTTTCTTTGTGAATGTATATTTTTATTTTGGGATTTTTTTTTTGTTTTAAATTGTCAAATTTATAAATTTATAAATTTAATATGTTGAAAAATTTTTGAATTTTTTTATCTTTTTTTTTTTTTTTTGTAATTAATTTATAACTATTTTTTTTTCTTATAAAAAAGCAATGGAATGTTACAACAATTGGATTAAAATCATTTTTATTGCCCAGTCAATTTAATAATTATATAAATTAATTTATGTATTCACTCCATATATTTTTTTTCCAACTATTTTTCAATGAATTTATTGCAATTAAAGTGTTGATAAATTATCACAATTGTAATTAATAATAACTAGAATCCAATTAAATGTTTAATTCACAAGACATATAATCATACAAATTCATATTAAATAATCAATAATAAATCTATTAAAATATAAATTAAAAATATATATTTATACTTCATTTTCCATTTTAAATTTAAATATAAAAATATCAAAGATTATTTTTTTTTCTCATCATTTCAACAATCACATTGTCAAATAAAAAAAAAAAAACATTTCTATATATTCACCCAGCGCAATTTTATACAATTAGACAATCAGATAAAAAATTCAGGATATAAACATCAAAGAATTGAGTATAACATTTTTGCTTCACTCATAAATTTATGTGTACAAAGCTTTGACACAACAGAATTCACAATTGGTACACAGAGAAATTTTACATGGACAAATAAATGTTCATATATATACATATACATTACATATCAAAGTATCCATATATATATATATATATATATATATATATATATATATATATATATATATATATATATAAACGTTTCTATATATACATATAGCACAAGCTCAAACAGTCTCTGCCAGTGAGAAAGCTTTTAAAGCCTTATTTCACACAGTGTGTCCCCTTTATTTTATTTTATATTTTTTTCTTTTTGACTTCAGCTTTCTTTTCATCCTTTACTTTTTTTTTTTTTTTTCTTCATTTTCCGTTCCCTCTTTTACACCACGTGTCGAACGGAATAACGTCATTTGTCTTCATTTTTATCTCTCTTGATGTATTATTCTTATAGTACATCGTGAAGCCGTAAAGCGAATAAAAAAATACATACATATGTATATATATATTTATCTATGTATAAAATAACGGAAGACTATTTTTCTCATGTGTGCCGCTATCTCGACAATCTCGAGATTAAATTTAAATTGAAATGTCTGATTTCACTCGCGGTGCAGGGTGTAAAGTTGGTGTATAAATTTTCATTTATCTTTTATTTTTTATTCTTTTTTATATTTTTAAGATTTTACTTTTATTTTATAACTAATTGTATTTATTTCTTTTTTCTTCTTCTTCTTCTTTTTTTTGAATTATAATTGACAGAAATATTAAATATATACACATTATTTTATTGATGGTTTTATCTGGAATATTATCTTGCAATGAACAAACAGGTGTTTTGTGTGTATTGATGTGTATATATTCACTTATGTGTGTTTGTTTGTATGGATTTATGTGTATGTATGTGAAGTGCGATGCTACGCGTGGCAGGTGTACATGTTGCTAAGTATTATTACGTGTGCTACTATAGTACTATATGTATATACCTTCGTTCACCTTCGTCGACTGTGTATTTATCTAATTTTCCATCCTACTGCTCCAACGTCGTTGGAGGATGAGTCAAAGCAAAGAAAATAATAGTTAAACAGAATAGGAGAAAATTAGAGTCAACTCGGGTGAATGATATACATATATAATTATTATAAATTATTAAATTATTAAATTATTAAATTATTGAATTATTAAATTTATTTATTGGAAATATTTTTTTTTTTATATAATTTTTTTGATTTTATATATGTATTTGCGAAGATATAGTATTAATTCAGAATTTTTTGAATCAAATTTAGTAGTGTTATGAATTTTTTGAATTATTTGATACAGTTTTTTTTTTTTTTTTTTTTTTTGGTGAAAATTTTTTTAATATTTTTTATTATTATATTTTTTTTTAATTGCACGAATTTTATTATTGGGATATTTTTATCGTGATAATCATCTTGTGATTATGATAGTTGATATATTTATTTATTATATTAATTTTATTAGATATAATATATAAATATACATAATTAATAAATGAAAAATAATAAATTAATATAAAAAAATAAAATAAAATGAATAAATATATTATTTATTTATTGTATTAATTATATTTGTCTATTATTTATTTCAATTTCATTATATTTATTATATAAGTATACATAATAAATAAATAGAAAAAAAAATTGATATAAAAAAAAAATAAAATAAATAAATATATTATTTATTTATTTCATTAATTATATTTGTTTATTATCTATAGTAATTTCATTATATTTATTATATAAATATACATAATAAAATAAATGGAAAAAAATGAATGAATATAAAAAAGAAATAAATAAAAAAAAAAAAATAAATAAATATAATATTATTTCTTTATTATTTATATCAATTTTAGGGATTTGTTACTGTACATTTTTCTCTTTCTATATTCTCCTTAGTGACTTTTTATTATTTATATATATTTCAAATTGTGTAAAAATCATGAATTTTTGATTTTATAATATTATAAATAACAATTTATGTAGGATCAAATTGTGAGGATAATGATTCGGGTAAGAGTCGGTGATTTTATTAAATGTAAGACGTTATTTATTTAAAATATGCGAAAACGATACAATGTGAATTGGTTAAAGTAGAAATAAAAAAAACATACAAAGTCACTTATTACGTTACAAAACTCGTATTATATTCTAACACACGTCTGAAAGCTATCACGAATGTAGCGCGTCGTCTTTTCACCTTTCATCTAATACTCTCGACTCAAGACTGAAATTATCAAAAAAATATTAACCCCGAGGAAAACTCCCCTTTTCCCTCACTCCAACATTTTCTTAATACTATTGACGTCACTAAGTTTGACCGTTGCATTTGGATGCAATTGCCCCCAGACGACATTAGCCTAAGACGACAATAAAATCCGGCGCCACATTGTGTACTCGCTCGAACGTTACTCATTAGCCCATACAAATTACGGATTGGGTTTTACCCATCCGAAAACTACTTTCATCTAAATTACAAATAATGTTAAGAACAAATTACTGCAAATAAATCGTTACAAAATGAAATAAAATAATATAAAATAAAATATTTCACAAGAGAAAATAAAATATTATAAGATGATTTATGACATCTCATTTGCTACTATCCTACATCTCGGCCATTCTGTATCGATATCGTCCCCGATATCAAATTTACTCTTCATTCTCTTCAAATGGCGTCTCGATCTCTTTGGACCACGTTTTCATGTGATCAGCGGAGGTTGAAGTTGCTTTTGGTCCGGCTTGATCACCCACCTTTTCTACCGTGTATCGATCGTTGCCCTTAATCGCTGTGACGCGGTATGGACCAAGATACTTCGGATACAATTTTAATCCTGTTCCAAACTGAGTTCGTTGTATCGCAACCAAATCCCCCACTCGATATTTCATTGCCGCCTTTCGTTTTTTATTAAAAGTTTTAATATTTTCTTCTTGAATCGCCAGAAGATTTTCTTTTGCCTCCGTTCTTATTTTTAACCTATCCTCTTCGAATATCTCAATGAGTTCTTCATCTATGAATTTTCTCAGCTCCTGATCTTCCTTCAGATGCATCTTTTCTCCTATTAAAACTTCAAATGGCGTTTTCTTTATGCTTCTGTTTCTCGACGAATTCATCACTTGTTGTACTCTGCCAACATGCTTCCACCAATCCATTGGATTTTCTATGGACAGCTTGGCTAGGACTGGAATTATTGCTCTGTTCATTCGTTCGACTTGTCCATTCGCGCGTGGAACCCCCGTCGTAATTTGCACATGCTCTATATTTTCGTCGTTACAATAGTCTTTAAACAGATTAGACGTAAATGCAGCTCCTCTATCAGAAATAATTCGCCGTGGGTTCCCAAACGTTGTCGATTGGAGTTTCAGTTTGGCAACCGCTTCTTCCGCAGTCGTTGTTTTAGTCGGGTACATCCATGTAAACTTTGTAAAGGCGTCTACTACTACAAATAAATGATTATACGCTTTTCTAGTTGATGGCATTGGCCCTAAATGGTCTATGTGATACGTGTCGAGAGGCACAGCTTTTTTTTCTATTGGATGTAATAATCCCTCGGCTCTGCCCTGTTTTTTCTCAGCCAAAATACATTTTATACAATTTGCAACTATTTTTTGAATTTTCTCGCGCATTCTTGGGAACCAAAACTCACTTGAGAGCATATATTCTGTCTTGCTCCACCCGAAATGACCTTGTTCGTGTGCTTTCTTTATGACTTCTACTTGCATCGATCTCGGCACGACTAACAACTCAACACCGTTTACCTCGCGATATAAAACATTGCGTTTCGTCAGGGTAAAATCTTCATTTTTTCCCGCGCGTACTGATTCTATTAATTTTACTAACTCTGGATCTTCTCCTTGCGCTTTGCGTATTCTTTCAATTATTCCGTCTCGGCCTTCCTGCACCAGCATGACTGTGACGGGATTCCTACTTAGCGCATCAACGTGACGCATCGCAGTTCCTGGGCGATGTTCTATAGTATAATGGAATTGATCAATCAGCAGCGCCCAGTGTGATACTCTAATACATAAATCCTTTTTCCTCATTGACCAAACAAATGCGTTGCAATCGGTGACGATTTTAAATTCTATATTAAGTAAATATACGCGGAACTTCTTGAGCGCTTTAACTACTGCCAGCATCTCTAATTCATAACTTGTATACCTTTCTTCTGTTGGTGATGTCTTCCAGCTCGCGTAATAAACAGGATGAAATTTACCGTCCTCTGGATCTTTCTGCAACAGCACCGCACCTAATCCACCCATGCATGCGTCGGTATGAAGCTCCGTCTCTGCTCCCACACGATACAACTTGAGCACTGGATTCTCCACCATCACTGTCTTTAATTTATTAAACGCGTCGCGTTGTTTTTGGCCGAATTCAAACTTCACGTCGGTTTTTAGCAGCTGCGACAACGGTCGCGCATGAATCGCGTATTGAGGTATGAACTTCCTGAAATAGCCGGTCAACCCCAGGAAACTTTGCACTTGTTTCACAGTTCGCGGTTCCGGAAAATTCGCGACGGCCACTGTTTTTCTGTTTGACGGTTGAATTTGTCCACCCTCCACAATGTAACCGAGATATTCCACTCTATTCACCATAAGTTCACATTTTTTCCAGTTAATCACTAACCCATAATCACTCGCGACACTTAATACTGTTTGCAACTTTGTAAATGATTCTACTTCGTCTTTCGCGGGTATTATTAAATCGTCAAGGTAAGCTAACACTACTCCCGTCGCAATTAGCGGTCTAAAAACTGCGTGTACGTGTCTTTGAAAAACTGCAGGTGAGTTGCACAAGCCAAACGGCACTCGTAAAAATTCGTATTGCCCGTCGGGCACCACAAACGCTGTATACTTGACACTGTTTTTCTCCACTGGCACGTGAAAAAATCCGTCTTTTAAGTCTAACGTGGAGAACACTCGCGCATCTTGCAATCTGTCCAATTGATCTTCGATCAATGGCAGCGGGTTACGATCTTTAATTATTTTTTTATTTAAACACCTATAATCCACGCATAATCTTGGTTCACCATTTTTCTTCTCCACAAGCACAATTGGACTTGCGAAGTCCGACACACTTGGTCTCACAATACCCTCTTCCATCCACTTATCGATTATTTCATTCACCTGTTTTTTTTGTTGCGCTGATAATCTACGTGGATGTTGGTACACTGGCGCGTCATCGGATAAAACTATGCGCATTTCAACGCCTGTATTACTGGACTTCAACGGCGCATAATTTTCAACTAGTTCTCTCACTTTCTTTTTGATCTCTGGATTTTTTATGTGTTGCACTGATACGTCTGGACCGTCGTCAGCTTCTTGTGTGACATTAATATTCAACACAGCTCTCCAGGCATCGCCAATTGATTCATCTGTCTTATTCTCCTGATTAATTTTGCTGATGGACACTTGTCTATGGCTTATCCGCAATTCAGCCTGCTCGGATAGTTCACCACCAATTAATAGCTCTTGGCCCAAAAATTGATCTGGCACAACGTCGATATTGAGTGTAAATGTCAGTCCGTCTATCACAACATCTGTCCTAAAACGTCCCAACGTTCGGTGATTTGTTGCACCGACACTCTCGAAAGGAATAGTTTGTTTACTGAGTTGTGGAGCTCCCAGCTGAATGTACACACTCGCGCGGACTAGATTCAGATCGCTACCTGTGTCTAATATCGCTGTCAACTCTTTACCGAAAATAATCGCTTGTTTATACAACTTTTTATCGCCGGATCGCACAACATCACAACGCGGTTTCTCGGTGCGCGATACACGATTGTCTTTGTTGCACTTGGTCGCTACATGACCGAAATCACCGCACTTAAAACATTTGGGTCCTTTGGTCTTATCTGGGCACTCATTACTCAGATGCGTCTTACTGCCACAGTTAAAACATCTTTTACTTTTTGTTGTCTCTTGTCCCTGCACCGATTTTTTCACTTTATCACTTCTGACATTTTTTGCACTCGTTTTTGTCTGGTTGTTTTTTTGTTCCTCATAAATGGCCAGCCTCTGCCGCAACTCTCTTATCGACTTAGCACCATATAATATCGTCTTGTTCATCTCGTCGTCTGCTACACCGTCTATGATGTACTGGATTTTCGCCTCCAGCTCTATCTCGATGTGACTGGCTATCTCTAACACTCGATAAACATATTCTTGATATGTTTCGTCTTGTCTCTTCCTGACGTTACTCAGTTGTTTATGGACTTGCTTACTGTTGACTGTTTTCGCGAACTCACTGATCAACGCGTCTTTTAACTCACTCCATGATTTTGCATGGCACTCAAAATTCGCGAACAACTTAGCCGACCCGCGTAACAACTTTTTCCCGTATACTACACGTTGTGCGTCAGACCACGAACATATGACCGCGTTTCTCTCGAAATTCTCGAACCAATGATTCACATTTTCGCTTTTATCACCACTAAATGTCTCAAGTGCATCTTCTACATCTTTAAATGATAACGTTGGCCCCACATGTCTGCACTGTTCATGTTGGACCTGTTCATGGTGTTCTATCTTCGTCTTTGCTCTTCTAGTTATTGTCACATCTTCTTCATCTTTATCTTCTTTATCTTTATCTTCTTCATCTTCATCTTCGTCTTCTTCACATTCAGATAGTTCTATTTCACCATCTAATGCTGCTTTTATTCTTTCTCTGAGCTCTGCCTTCTTCCCGGTCACCTTCAGCCCCATCTTGGCTAAACGTGCTCGCAATTCTTTGATTGGCAATGAACTCAGATCCTCGCTTGCATCTTCGTCTTTAGCTTCACCTTCAGCTTCATCATCGTCGTTGTTTCCCGCTGCATCTTCAGACGCTCTACGAAGTCTGGCGGCTAATACTGCTTTGGATCCATAAATGGGCAATCCCAAAGCCTGAAGCATCGCTCTCAGCTCACTCAATGATTTCTCCTGAGTTTGTAGTGTTTCACTTTCCACCGTGTCGGTCATGGTTGTATTCTTTTCTGACTTTATTTACTTAACGCACGTTGTATTGTCTTTCATTCACAAACTCTTACGGCACTATTCACTCACGATCCCGGAGGAGCCCCCAATTTGTAGGATCAAATTGTGAGGATAATGATTCGGGTAAGAGTCGGTGATTTTATTAAATGTAAGACGTTATTTATTTAAAATATGCGAAAACGATACAATGTGAATTGGTTAAAGTAGAAATAAAAAAAACATACAAAGTCACTTATTACGTTACAAAACTCGTATTATATTCTAACACACGTCTGAAAGCTATCACGAATGTAGCGCGTCGTCTTTTCACCTTTCATCTAATACTCTCGACTCAAGACTGAAATTATCAAAAAAATATTAACCCCGAGGAAAACTCCCCTTTTCCCTCACTCCAACATTTTCTTAATACTATTGACGTCACTAAGTTTGACCGTTGCATTTGGATGCAATTGCCCCCAGACGACATTAGCCTAAGACGACAATAAAATCCGGCGCCACATTGTGTACTCGCTCGAACGTTACTCATTAGCCCATACAAATTACGGATTGGGTTTTACCCATCCGAAAACTACTTTCATCTAAATTACAAATAATGTTAAGAACAAATTACTGCAAATAAATCGTTACAAAATGAAATAAAATAATATAAAATAAAATATTTCACAAGAGAAAATAAAATATTATAAGATGATTTATGACATCTCATTTGCTACTATCCTACATTTACACATAATTAATTTACATAATTATTTGTTTATACTGTATAACAAATCAACTAAAGAATCACAAATATTGGTATGCTAGTTATACTGTCTGAATTATCTACAAATAACAAGACAAAATTAATACAAAAATAAACTTATAAAAAAAAAAAAACAAAAAAAATGAAAAAAAAAAAATTCAAAGTAAAATTAAATGAGTCAGTCGTCTACTTACATCAACTGCCTATACGAAAGAGGGAGTGATACGACGCAGTGAAATCGAGAGGAAAAGAGGGTGAGAGGATTATATAGTAAAAAAAAAATAAATAAATAAATAAATATAATATAAAAGCGGATGAAAAACAAGAATAAAAAGTTTTGTTATCGTTTTATCATGTTCGCGGACGCGTGACCGAGTAAGTGAACACTTTAACAGCCATAATATATTTATAACATACATATACCTACTATTCATAAATATATAATATATAACCTACACATTATATACATACAAAAATATAATCCATATACATAAGTAAATAAAAATTTTTTATTTTTCATACAAGTTATATCAAGTTACTGCACGTCATTATTCAATTAAATTGAAAAAACTTAAAAACAAAAAATTAATTAAGTAAATATACATATATATACATATAATTAAATTGTTAATACGGTAGAAAAAAAAAAAAAAAAAATATATTGAAGTAATTTTCATTTATTAATTTAATAATTAATGTGATTTTTTTACACGCGTTTATTCTCGCCCTTTCATCTCACATGTCAAACAAAATATAAAAATAAATTTATATTCAACATTGAGTAATTAATGATTGGGTACAAGGGAGCTGCCACTAAAGGTGAGAAAGTCCTTTAATATAATATATAACTATATACATATATATATATGTATATATGTATATAAAACGAGTTTAGTACTTTATTTTATTTTTTTTTATTTTCGTTTATATTCACTGACTGTTGTCTATCTCACCCATCTTTTGGGACCACACACGTCCTGACGTCATATCCTGCGCGTGCGCAACACACCGCCCGTTTGTGAATATATATTTATATACATATATATGTATATATACGGTTTGATATTAAACATGAGCCGATAATTAAAATGCCGCCTATGATAATAGCCCACTTCCACTTGGCTTTCATTCACATTACTTTATTTTATTTTATATTTTGTGTGGTATATATGTGTATTAGTGGAATATTCCACCACTTAATATATATATATTATTCAGATCCTTAAGCACCTGTGACACATATATATGTATACGTATATACATAAATTAATATTATTCACGCTTATGATAAATCTTAAGGTGATAAATTGCATAATTTGTCTTCATAAAAATTTATTTTCATGATTTTCAGTATTTATTTTTTTAATTTTATATTGTTTTTTTTTTTTTGTTGGTGTAATTATTGTATGCTGGTGAGTATAATGTGTGTATATATGTTGTTATAAATATGTTATGATAAAGAAAAAGTTGCTTTGTTTGTTAATTTTTTTTTTGAGACAAATAAATTAGTCAAAAAAATTATGAATAATATTTTAATTTGATGGTTAATTTAATAAATTAATAGTTGATATATTACAATTATAGTTGATATAATATATTTATAGTTGGTGTATTACATCAACAATTTATTTAATATATTAAAAATTAGGAATTTTAATTACTTTTATTTTAGTTTCAAATTATTTTGTCTTCATAAAAATTTATTTTCATAATTTTCAGTATTTTCTTTTTAATTTTATATTGTTTTATTTTTTTGTTGCAATTATCACATGCTGGTGTAAATAATATGTGTATATATATTGTTATGAATATATTATAACAACAAAAAAACTCGCTTTGTTCATTAATTTTTTTTTGAGCAAAATAAATCAGTCAAAAAATGTAAAAAAAAAAACTATAAATAATATTCAATTATTTTATAGTTAATTTAATAAATTAATAATTGATATATTACAATAATAGTCAATACAATATGTATATAGTTAGTGCATTACATCAACAATTTATTTAATATATTAAAAATTACAAATTTAAATAACTTTTATTTTAGTTTCAAATTATAATGATATATTTCAATAATTATTATCATTGATTTTTACCAAAGGAAAATTGCAGTATATATTTCTAATATTCCTCATCAATTTTTCAAAATATATCATACCCCATATATTTATACATAATTTATAAAGTCTAAATAAAAATAATTATATGAATTTATTCCACAAAAAAAAAAAAATAAAACTATTTCATATCATATTATCACCAATTTTTTCTATAATACTTATATCTAAATGAAAAAAAAATATTTTTCAGACATAATTGAATTGGCAGGCTCATTCCTGTTAGATATATGCTTCCCCACATTGCCCCATCCCTCCCCCCCCCCCCTCTCAATGTGTATTTACTCGTGAATTTAATACCCGTATGTCATCTAACATTATGATATTATAAGCGACCACAAAGATGCAATAGCTCTTATCGATGAGTACATTTATTTGCATAAATTTATGTATATTCACATACGGATATATATATACACATATATGTATATGTAAATGTGCATAGTAAAAAGCCAAGACGTGCGTAAACTGATATGTTAGTGCGGGTGCCCCGATCAGCTGCTGTGTGTACTTAAGGTGATCGTCTTTTTATTAATTTTTTTTTTTCCATCTGAGTATAGTACATATAATTTTTTTTTACTGCATAAATTCTTAAGTAGATAAATAACTATAAAAAAAAAATGTTTATACAGTACTTTATATAATTATAAATATGAATTCATAAATAGTTTTAGTTATTTTTTTAAAGGAGAATTATAAAATTAATTTTTCGAAAACTTTTAGAATATTTTATTTAATATTTTTGATCAATCGATATATTTTTTTTTAATTAAAGATTATGATTATTGTGATGATTCATATAATTGCTGATGAATAAACAACGAATTTAAAATGCTAACGAAATTATAGAGATAATTTAAACTAATTTATTTTCACATGAATATAAATTGTAGATTTATTATTTTTTTTTTACAAAGTCAAATAATTTATTAAGTTTTATATACTTTTATAGAAGTCAAAATTTCATTAATATCTTCATTAAACATTAATGATAATAAATAAAACATCACAATTAAACAAATTATCCCACAAATGAACAAAAAAAAAAAAATTCTCTTCTTAATTATCTCAAAGTAAAATAAAATAAAAAAAAATCTACACAAAAAATAATTCCTTTAATTTTTATACATCTCTCTCTTATTTTTCAACTCTTAAAAAATAACCATTGTACTGTCGTATTTAATATAATAACATTAGAACTCTGAATAAAAAAATAGATACACATAAATTTCAATTCTTCCACCAATTGTGTAAGCTTTTTATTCACAACGACAAACACAAAAAGTTCCATTTAGTACATAATATATATCGTACTGGTAATAACCATAACGGATATATATCGCACAAAGATTACTCATCGAGCACAAACGATACATATATAAATGTACACATACACAAACTCAAACATAAATATATATAAATAAATATACTCTCAATTTTTTAATAAAGTCTGTCTAAAGAATAAAGTTAATGTGCTTGTCGTCAATGCTGCCCGACAATTTCTTACATATATAAATATTATACAGTTATAAACATTACATACTTTTATATATATAAATAAATATAATATATACATACGCATAAGTATATACAATTGAATAAAAATATTGCATTGTAAATATATCGGTTTGCCTGTATGACTCATGTATTTATGAGTCAGGCAACATTTTAAGTTAAACTTCACATTCGTGCTGGCCATTGAGTAAAAGTCAAACTCTTTTTTGATACATCATACCTGCGGTCGGACAATTCGCATTAATTTATTTATATACATATATATACTCTATAAATACATATATACATATACATATAGTCATATACACACACACTTATATACAAATATTTTTATATAAATGACGATTCATCATAATTTTCCAGTTCAACCCCTTCGTTGAATTCAATAATGATCGCCCTAAAAAATTTCTATGTATATACATACGTATATTTTTTATTGTGTTGTGCCATGTACATACGTATATATATATATATATGTATAGATAGTATTAAAAAAAAAAAAAAATGAATAAATAAATAGGGAAGAGAGGGAAAAAAAAATTAATATCACATTTTCTCAATTCACTGTGGGTATAAAAAATAAAAAAAAAAATAAGAACGCGCCACAAGCTGATCCATATCAATGATAAATTGATTCAACTATGTATGTAGAACTATATACATATATATACATGAATATATATATTTTTTATATACATATTTAGTTGTTTGAAACGTTGATTTTTCTATATAGAATTTTTATTCATTTATTATTATTATTTTACGCTCGGTTTAAATTCTTTTGATCTTTTGCCGACGTATTATATATACATATGTATTTATATATGTATGTATATATGTATATACTGTGTATAAATGTGCCTCCGTTGATTTTTGGCTAAAATTCTAAACACGCAATCTATAAGTTCACCAATTGCGACACCATAAACATGTCAGATTAGTATGTAAACAAATTGTATATACATAAAATGTATGTATATTGTATATACTATGTATATAATTGGCTTGTTGGTGTAGATCGAACTTTTAGAGCAAATTTATATCCCTTACTTTTTATCCTAACTACAGCTCTGGTTTTTTAATGCAGAGAGAAATAAAAAGATGGAGAGAAATTATTGAATGAATTTAAAATTTTCTTATTTTCTCTTCATTTCGTATTTTTTCTTTTATTTTTTACGTTTTTCGCTTTTTACAAATATATTTATACGTGTATTGTTATAAAAGAATAATTTAATAATTGTAATTATGTTGCTTAATTTTATTTAAACAGCATAATTTCTATTGCTTTGAAATAATAATAAAATTCATTTAATATGAGTTTGTAAATAATTTTTTTTATAGTAAATAAAATAGAAAAACAAAAATATCTGACACGTGAGTATTTTCTATTTGCTTTACGAAAATATTTAAGCACATTAAAACCAGTTTTTTGATTGAAAATAATTTTTAAGACAATAATAAAGTGATTTAATAACAAAAAAAGTCGAAATTTCATACATTTGGAACTTTGAATTTGAATATCTTTAGAATGGCTGTCTCTATGAAAAAAGTGTAAGAGATCTTTTTTATAGAGCCTTTAATTCCCTACAAGAATATGCTTTGAGCTTATCTCTATGAAGCGCAAATGCCGAGCTACAAAAATCCAAAGAAAAAAAATTTTTTTTCCCATGTTATTTAAATGTAAAAACAAAAAATACAAACAGCAACCTCTAAATATTAAAATTAATAGCTCTGCTTATGAACAAACGTCTTTTTCCACTGTCCAGTAAATTTTCAGCTTGATTTTTGATGAAAAAAAAAAAAAGTTACCCAAAAATATGATACACCCTTACATCTATGTGTAATGTATATACTATATAGTTATGTTTATATTTCTATATATCCTTTAGTTCACTCACATCCACTATACACGTTGGCATTTCCACTGGTACGAGACACGGATACTGCATTATTATTCATATCAAGAACCCGTCGGCGTTTTATAAAAAA
Organism: Microctonus brassicae; assembly: GCA_918226075.1. Classification (NCBI taxonomy): domain Eukaryota; kingdom Metazoa; phylum Arthropoda; class Insecta; order Hymenoptera; family Braconidae; genus Microctonus; species Microctonus brassicae. The sequence goes on from OW445483.1 coordinate 4,841,854, forward strand.
CTTTACACAAATGTACATACATATATGTATAGTTTTATGTATATATGCTTATATGTGTATTGATATGTATATATATGTGTACATGAACTTGACAGAACTCATCAGAAATTTCTTGGAGCGCGTTGGTTTTAAAGTAAAATTCAATTTCTATACTGCCATTCGTAAAACCACATCCGCTGACTAAATTTAATCAGAAAAATTTTACCGATTAATTTTATTTATAAAATCAAGCATAAAATATTTAAATAACTTGTATAACAATTTAATTTATTGTTCATTAATAGATAATTAATTCAGACTACAGAACAATATAATCGCATATTTATAACAATATAATCAAATATATTTAATATTAATATAATTAAAAATGTATACATTTTTATGAAACGACGTAATTTATTTTTTTATATTTTTTATTTATTATTACTATTATTTATATATATATATATATATATATTTTTTTTTATTAATTTATATATATACAGAATATACGAAAGAAAATAATTATTTTATATTTTTTATAGGAAAAATGGCGTAATAAAATGAAACAAGAATTTTTCCAAGTCATTTTATAAATCAGAAAAATTTCCCACAAAAATAATTTAATTATTGAAATAATGAAAATGTCATTAATTAAATATATTATATTTTGTGCTTACACTATCCTCTATATATATATATGTATATGAGAACGTTTATAAAAGCTGATGGATCCTCACGTGAGTGTACCAGGAGGTCGCGTGGGTCTTGCACTTCACGTACATATAATGCACAAATAAAGCGGATTCTACATACTAATGAATTTATTTTTCATCGTGTGTGCGTATTAGTACGTCTATCTGATGTATCATCAATACTGTGCCATGTGTTCGATATATATATATGGAACTTATTATGTATGTGTTGCGTTAGTAAAGCGCACGCTCGTGCGTGTTTCGTTCTCGAATGCAAGAAGTGTAATCCGCGCGTGGGTCATTGGACACCGCGCGTTTAAATATATATATATTTATAGCTCTTATGTACGTGTAACTGCCGCACCGGACGACTTATATATATGGATGTATTTAATGTCAATGGTATATATAAAAGATGTATGTACACTATGTATAGATGAATCCGTATGTATTTAGGATATATTTTATGTTTATATAATATGCTGCTTATGCATTTCAATTTATTTTTCTATATCCTGGGGTCAATTTAATTGTATTTTATATATTATTTTATTTTATTTTTCTAGTTCGATATTACTTGATAATATTCTTGGTACATTTGTGTGTATGTGTGTATGATGAGTTTTATTTTAATATGTTTAGGAATAATTTATTTTTAATATTAAGTCAATCAAAAAATAATGTCGTTTTTGTGCATGTTTTAAATTTTTTTAATAAAAAGCAGAAATAAATTTTTTTATTTTATAATAATAATAATAATAATAATAATAATAATAATAATAATAATAATAATAATAATAATAAATTTAAAATAATAAAAAAATAAAATTAGTGTGAAAATTTTTTTTTCTATATTTTTTGAATAATATTATTGTAACTAAATTGAGAGTTTATTTTATTTATTATTTTTTTCCATATGAGAAAGAGAATATAAGAACTAATAAATAACAATAATTTATATAAATTATTTTATGCATATATTATTAAATAATAAATTAAATGCAAATAATAATAAGCATAAAAATTTGAACATAATTATGAATTTCTTAATAAAAATTAAATCAATTTGACAATATATATTTTTTATATAATTATTTAGATACAAATAAATAAATAAATGAATTAAAAAAAATATTTCAAACGTTCAAAAACGTTTTATATATTTTTGAAAAATATTTCAATTGAATTAAGAATTAATTTTATTTATTATTTTATTATACAAAAAACAAAATTGAAAACTAATAAAAAAATAAAATTATATAAATTATTTTATACATATATTATTAATAAATGACTTAAAATACAAATTATAATAAGTATAAAAAATTGAACATGATAATTAATTTTTTAATAAAAAATAATTCAACCTCAAAATATTTTTTATATAATTATTTAGTTACAAATAAACAAATAAACGATTAAAAAAAAATATTTCAAACATTCAAAAACGTTTGAAACGTCCAACCTAATTGACCTGTAAACCAATTATCTAATAATAAAAAAATTCACTACAGTAAATTATAATAAATTAATATCTCATCAAAATTATTTATCTCAACCGTTCCACTTTGCCCCACTTTCTTCCATTATTCCCCTATATATTACATACATACATGTATATATTTTATCTGACGATGTTAGTGATAATAATAATGATGAGTGTGTTGTAAAATGATGCGTGAAAATTTTTCAAAGTTGTCTTTCTTTATCCAACGTATACGATATATTTTTTTTCAAAGATCATTTTTCACTTGGCATTACGACGAAAATGAATAATAGAGAGGGCGAGAGAGAATGAATTAATGGGAAAAAGACAGAGATGAAATTACTATGTCGACTGTCCGGAATCGGTGAATGGCCTCGTGTACAACGCTTTTACCTCACTGTATCCTCTCTTTTTCATTCTCTTTCCTCTTTATACCAGCTCTCAACTCTTCTCTTCGTTTTCTCGCGCTGTGTCGATGCACGGTACGAAGGCTAAACCTTATATATAAACTCTACACAAATAAAATCTGCAGCAGTTTAATATATAAATATTTATCTGTAAATAAATATTCATTTTTTCTTATCATTTTATTTTGGCTGATGTTCACAAAAATTTTTTCATTAATTATTTTATTAATTTTATTAAATTTCTTTATCATTTATAAAATTGTTTTGTATTTATATATTTTTACTTTATGCATTTGTAAACAATTATCACAAACTTTTATCATTTTTATAACTTGTTAAATCAAAAAAAAAAAAAAAGCTTATTTGTCTGTGAATAACTCACATTAAATTTTGTATTATAATTTATTGTTACTAGAATAAAAAAAAAATAAGATATTAAATTGGTTTGTTTTATTTATATTCGTACTTTAATATACATGGAAATATTATTTATTAAATTAATTTATAGCATAAAAAATAAAGGAAATAAAAATTACAATCTTACAAATAAAAATCAATGAAAAGTTTTTTTTAAATTTCGCACTCAAATAAATGATTATTAAATAGTAAAACATTGTAATAATTATAAAATTAATACTATACATAAATGGAAAATATGAATAATAAATATTACACACTCCTCAGCATGAGTCATAATACAAAATAATTAAAAGAATAAAAAAATATAACACAGAACTAATTTTCTTTTTTTCTACTCAGCAACGAAAAAAAAAAATAAACGTATCTTTTTTTTTTTTCATCGTGCTTTGGCAATGAGAACGAATGAGATCATGATGATTTATATGAGAATCAATAGTAATGATGATGACACTTTAAAGTTACACTTACGTGTGAGACTATTTTTATGTTGGTAGTGGTGGTGATAATACATATAGTTTACCCATAGAACGTGCGAGATTTAAAAGTGGGCAAAGGATAGAAATCGTGAGGTATATGATTATATTCTTCTGGCTTATTCATTCCTCAGGAATTTATATAATAAAAAAGAATGCGCTCGGCAAATTTGTACACATAAATTCCATTCGTCTAACGTTCACGCACGTTTGATTAATGATTTAAAAATTCTGGGCGCGACAATGACAACAATTGCGACAATGTGCATAGTCTATACAGTATATTAATTATATTTATCAACTAAATATTTTTTGATAATTAATTGAAAAATTTTTATACACACGACAAGAAAAAAAAAATAAATTAAAGCAACTAAATTCATTTGTTTATTCAATAAATTGAAAATTGATTTATATTTATGAATATAATGAAATTATGCTTTTTTTTTTTTATTAATAATTACTAATATTCATTTAACGTAATAATTACACTATTTCAAATGAGATTAATTTAATTAATATAGTTTTATTGCGTTTAAAAATTAATTTTTTGCATTGAAAAAAAATTTTTTTTTTCGTATAATTAGTTAATTAATATTTTTTTATAGTAAAAATCAAATTATCAATGGCGAATTAATTTATTAACTAAATTTTCTTGCTAATTGATAATAAAATTTAAGAAAAAAAAATTTATTGATAGCAACTATAAATTTTTTTATAGTATTAATTTTGTAATTATTATATTATTGAAAATTAAATTATATTTATAAATATAATGAAATCGTAATGTTTTGTTTTTTTTTTTTAATGAATAACTTATATTTATTCAACATCATAATTACACTATTCCAAAAAAGAATAATTTAATTAATATACTTTTATTGCGTTTAAAAATTAATTTTTTGCATTACAAAAAAATTCTTTTCCCCCACATATAATTAGTTAATAATAAATATCTTATTTTAATCACACAACCCTAAAGAAAATCATTAAAATAAATAATAAAATATCCTTTTTTTCATAGCGAAAAATAAAATTATCAATGGCGAATTAATTATTATCAACTTAAATTTCCTCGTTATAATAAATAATAAAATTTCGATACACACACGACAATAAAGAAATGAATTAAATCAAAGCAATTAATTTAATTAAATCACCCCTAAATATTCACATTTATTTAAATATATATAATTGCAAAAAAATGACAATTTTTATTTTTTCTAATTTTCGTTTCTAAAATAAAATAATTAATTCAAAACAAATATAAAAATCAATTAACTAAATAAATTCTCGCCACAATTTTAAAACTCCTTTATATAATTAAATATATTCAAAATATTTTCCTCATATATTTATTTATTATTTCGTTTTCTCATAACGGTATATACGCACTAATAGGTATATACAATTTACAAAGTATTCGACAAAGGTTGAAGCGAGCGCGACCAGCCGATTTTTGATGCAGGGAAATAATGACTCACGTTACGTATGTATCAGTACGACCCATCTTCGTCCTTTACATACGATTTTGTCGAGGATGGCCAGCGGAGCGTGCTCCCAGTGTGAAAGCACCGTGTGTTACCCTCCAATCTTTTCTCATATTCTCTCTCACTTATTCATTATTCTCAATTCTATATATCTCATTCTTTTTCTTTTACCCACTCGCTTCTTTATTTTTTTTTTTTTTTTCTTCTTATTTTTCTCCTCATGCTCGCCCGCCGCTTCTTCTTCGCTATACATATACACGTTCCAGGTTGTTGAATTGCACTCGCTTGACTCAAGTTCTCATTTTAATGGGCTTCTTCATTTTTTATTTTTTTTTTTTTTCATTTTTCCCCGCTTCTTCCGACGCACGGCGTGAAATTCTTAACGATGAATCACATCACGCGACGACGACAACGACGACCAACTGAGAGATATGCAAAAATTAAAATAGGTCGAGTGTGTATACAAAGTGAATGACATGTGTATTCGCAATTGTATAAATATAATACAATATTTATTAAAATATTTTTTTTTTTAAATTTTTTTCTTCTTTCTTTTTACCATGTTTGGCTCTTGGCTAGTTGATATGAATGTTGAATCTAATGATGAGTCATACAATTGATAATTCATCGTAGAGAAAGGAATGAAAAAAAAAAAAAAAATAAATAAATAAATAAAGAGTTAATAAATATATACATAAACCATTGAGACGTAAATGAAATTTGATTCGTATAATAAAAAAAAATATATATTGATAATCAAAGACGCGATTGAACACGTTTGTGACTTTGATTTATAAATTTTATAATAAAACTTAGAAGATAAACAATCTGAAATTTTATATACATATAATATATAATTACTTATGTATATGTGTATATATATTGTTCGTATATATAGAATTATTTAAATGTGTATATACTTTGATTTGATAATATTTAAATAGAGCTCGCGTTTAAATTTCGTGATTTTGCATTAATTTTACTGAACAAGATTTCTTTTATTCCACAAGTGAGAAAAAAAAAATACATTCCCAGTATATATAATACACGCGCTATTACTGAAAGGTTTTTATCTCAATCTCAATCTTATTATTACTACTATTATTATCATGTTCTTTTTTTTTTTTTTTTATACTTTATTCTTCACTCCCTCGACATAACATTGATTTTTTTTTTTATCGCTTTGCAATTTTTTTTCTTTTTATCGTTCGGTTTTCATACTGATGAACAAGACTCGACACGTTCTATCACTGAATACTACTACTACTACTACTACTACTACTACCACTATTACTACTTGTATTACTCCGCCTGACTACATCCATCATCGTACAAATGAAAAAGACAAAAGAAAACATTAACAAGAATGCAATTATAATTATACACAAAATGTTCAGCCTAAATATTATGAAAGGTATATACACAATATATATATTCATGTATATATATACATATATATATATTGTATATATTCATGTATATATATTCATAAAGTAAAATGAAATATGAAGACGTAAGATTTGTTTTTTTATATTATTTTTTATTATTTTTTATATGCTGAAAGACACTACCAAAGAAATAATACACATATGATTTCTTTCTTTCTTTTATTTATTTTATTTATTACGCTGAGCAAACGAAATGAGACCGGGGACAAACGCTAGAATATGTCAAGCTCTTAAAAATAAAAGATGAGAAGACGAGAGAAATAATAAAAAAGTAAAAAGAAGAAGAAGAAGAAAAAAAAAAAAAGGAGATGACAAATATTCGTATGGAATAAAATATACTAAAAATCATACTGACGTGGTCAAGCTATATACATTCATGTATATTGTACATATATACATGTCAATAAGACTATATAATACACTCAAAAATTTTTTATATGTAGGTACTCACTCATATAAGTAAAATTGCGTAGATAAATTTATTTTTGCATTCGCCCTTTGGGTCTTTTACTCTATTCTGACGTGACTCGAGTCATTCTATTCACCGTGGTTATGTATTATTGTATATGTAATATGCACATACATATATAGAGAGTTTCGTGAATTTTTTACATTCAAAAATTGAGTATATATGTGTGTGTTTTGTCCAAGTGAAGTCGCATAGCAATCTCGACAACGAGTCCCAAGGAATGAAACATGAAATTGCCTTTACTTTATTATACAAACTCTCACATTTGTATTTATATTTATATATGTGTGTGTATTCTTTTTTTTCAGTCACATGACACTCTGTGTGAATACATACGAGGCCCTTGAAATGCAAGCTACGGAAGTCATCGCAACCAACCTTCAATTATACTCCATTCCCAAAGCTTATTAAATTTTTTTACTCAACAAAATATATTTTGTGATGATTCAATATAGTTTATAATTTATATTATTATTTGGTAGGTATATTGATTGTTTTTTTTTTGTTTGATTGGAGAGAGAGAGAGGGGAAGGTATATATTAATGTAAATATATGTATACATTTAGTTAATTGAGTGGGTTTAATGGTTTATTTGTTGATGGTTAATGGGAGAGTGGAAGATTTTTAAATTGAAAGATTTGTAGAATTTTTATTTTATTTTAATTTTTTGTGGTGATTTAAAATTTTTTTTCATTACTTATGATAGTATGGTCTATTTTATTCTGATAAACGAAGTGAAATAAATAAAATAACGTGATTATTATATAAAAATTATGAATTATATTTTTTACATTTTGAGAAATTTTTTTTTTTTATAAATTGAAGATTATTAAATATTCAACATTAATTAATTGTTGTTAAAATTGATTTGGTAAATTGGTGTATTTTAGAATGTATAATTATTTCACTGAGTAATATAATTAAAATAAGAACCAGAAAACAAAAATTAAATAAATAATTAATTCCAACTGTTGAAAAATTATTTTCAAGAAAAATATCTCAATATTAAAATATTATTTGTTTATAAAATGAATCTTTTGTATGAATATGAATAATAAATCATCAGCTTGCATCATCATAAATGAGCATAATTAATAAAGTTAAAAAAAAAAAAAAAAGTATCTTAATTATAAATTCAAATTCTTCAAAAATAAAACTTATTAAATAATTCTCCCTATATAATTTATTAAATAATTCTCCCTATATAATTATATGATCCTGATATATTTTCACGGAGTAATTATTGCAATATACAATTATAATAAATCCTGTCATCATTAATTATTACATGTCACAGTTCAATTATTCATTTCATTATCAACTTTAAATATAAAAAAAAAATTATCTCATTAATTAAATTCATATTTAATTTAAAATTTTTTTTTTTTTTTCATAACATCACAATATCAATATCCAATATGGCGAATAATAATACACACACACACACACACACAAACGCACATAACTTATACATGTCCATATCTCCATAATTTTACAAAAATAAAAAATAAAAATAGTAAAAAAAAAAAAATAGAAACGCAAAATTTATGGACCGCGCCTTCATACAACCGATTGTCAATCTCATGCGTTAAATCTAAAACATTTGAATTAACATTTCAAATATAAGTGAAACAGAAAAAAAAAAAAAAAAATAACATTTTTTGCATAGTAAAAATATAATTACAGTTAATTTATGAACGTTGCATGTTTTATGCTATGCACAAAGAGTATTCTTTCTTTTTCTTTTCCACTGTTTTTAATTTAGATTTTATTAGTATTATTATTGTTATTCCCTGTGTGTATTTTTTTTTTCTTTTTTTTCATGCCATTTGATTACAATCGGTCATTTGTTGAGTGCCAAAGCAAATGATATATATACGAACGGTGGGAGGATGTTTCGAGGATGCGTATTTATAATACATATGCACGCGCGTTATATTGCATATCTATGTTGATCAGTAAAAAAAAAAAAAAAAAAAAGAGAAGAAAAAATAAAAATAGCTCGATGCAGTACCGTGACCCGGTAAAAATTGTGTACACCGAGACGAACGACGCGCGGTTAAGTGTACCGTTTCAATCGTAAATGCGCAATGCACTTCCGGAAGTGCTTTTGTATCCTTGCAATTTCAGGTGAACGAATGATATAATGTATGTGTATATAGGGAAAAAGTTGGGGCAAAATGGCTTATCCCAAAAAATAAAAAATAATTTCTTTTCGATCTCATATTTTCTGTGGGTAAATATATTTCTTCCTTTGACAATCATTTCGATAAAATTATTGTATATTTTTTAATTGAATAGTATTTATTTATAGATAATGTTAATCTATTGACACATTTTGTTTTATTATAGCGAATAATTTTAATGATTTTATAAGAATGTATAATTATTTAAAAAGCAGAGAAGACATTTTTGGAACAATTTCTTTAATTTATAAATTTTAATGAAATCATAATTATTTATGTAATAATGTCAATTTATTTGTGTATATTATTTTTATTATTATAAAAATAAATTTTAATGAGTTTATGAAAATATAATTATTTATAATATATTAAAAAAAACATTTCTTTTCGATCTCATTTTCTGTCAAAATATATTTTTGCCTTTAAGAATTATTTCGATTAAAATTATTGTATATTTTTTAATAAAATAGTATTTATTTATGAATAACCTCAATTTATTGGTACATATTTTTTATCATTACCATTAATTTTAATTATTATATAGGAATGAATAATTATTCAAAATGTATCTATTAAAAAAACAATAGAAAAATTTTGAAAACAATTTTTTCATTAAATAAATTCTAATAAAATCGTAATTATTTATATAATAATATCATTTGATCATATACCTTATGCTACATTATTGTTACTGAAAATCACTGTAAAGTTATCAAATGAATTATTATACTATGAAAAAATAAATGAAAAGAAAATTTATTATTTCAAACTTTTTCAAATTTAACCATTTTATATTCTCGCCATGCCATTTTGCCCCACTGTTCCCTTTATTTGCATATATATCACACATACATATAGGAGGAGGTACGTATATAAATATGAATGAATGGTAGAAAAGCAGACAGAGAGAAAAATAAGGGGTATATATTAAGATATTTCATGTCTGCAACACGAAGACTAATTTTTGTGGCATTATTATCGAGTATGAAGAACCAGGAAGTCATATGAATATTTATACAATAACTCTCGGTAAAAAGATCCTTTATATACATGCATGTATACATATAAAACATGTATATATGTATAAATGTATGTATCATTCATCAATTTATTCGTATATATATACATATATAAAATACATAGTAACATTTTGATGCACCATAATTCACAAATTCGAACCAAGAGTGCATGACATATCCGCCCACCCAGTGGGGGTTTCCTTTTATTTCTTTTTATAAATATATGCATGTATATAAATATGTATATATGTATATATTTTTCATTTTTGTTTTTGCAATGGTGTATCCGTTATAATAATTGTTATAATTTATAAAAATTGAACTGTGAGATTTAATGCAAATGATGTGAAAATTTGCTACGGTTGTTGGGTGTATTTTATTTTCTAAAAATATTTTTCTCGAAGGTTTTTGTAATTGATAATTATTTTGCTCTGAATACTACATGTTTGCATCCATGTTATTTTTTTATTGCTGATTATTGCAGGAGAATGTTCAATTTTTAATATTTGAATTGAATTAAATGTTTTATTTGGGGATTTTATGTAGGAGATAAATAATGTTTACTGATTGATTCGTTGTAGGTTCGAATTTGACATTGTTGCGACATCTGTGATATAATTTCGAAATATTGCTTGGAAAATGATGTGGATAAATTCAAACTTTGAAATTTTGTTGAGAATAATGATACTACGTCATTAGCCAAGTGCGCGCACCGTGCGAGCACCTAGTGCATCTGGTGCACTCACAGTGGACCTTAGGTGCTCGCCTACTGTGGCAGCACAGTGGACGAGCACTTAAGTGGAATTCAAATGTTCCCCATTACCCGAATAGATTTTGGTGCGCTCCGCGAAATTCCACTCCGTACTTTTACAACCCCAATAGCCTTCGGTGCACTCCACGAGATGCCACTCCGTGCTGTCACAAGTTATAACTATTGTGAGGCCACAGTATTTCACGTTATGTAATAAACCAAAATCAAGAAAACTTCCCCGATCAGGGGAATCGGAGGAAGGATCCAAGATCCTTTGGAATGGTAGTGCTAGTGGTGATAGTGGTTGTAGTGGTAGTGGTAGTGGACAGTCCGCCACTACCACTACCACTACTACCACCACCACCGGTTGATTGATAATTGATTGATTGATTTATTTTTTAATTTATTTATTAATTTATTAATTTATAAATTTACTTATTTATTCAATTATTTATGTACTCAATTATTTATTCATTCATTCATTCATTTATTAAACAAATTTCGAACCAAAATCAACAATTGAATGCAGCAAATAAACAAAAATTTCTTGAACTGTGAGAAATTAATATTCCTTTATTTAATACATAAACAAATTTATCCTTTGTATCATTATATATGACTATGATTCAAGTAATTATTCCAAGTTTCTCATAATCAATGCTATAATGAACAATTTTGTGTTAATGCTATTTTAACAAAAAAACTTGCGCGGCGAAGGAATAATATTAACTCAATTGTATAAAAAAATATACCGATAAATAATATGGATATATCAATATCAATAAATTAAAAAAGTTAACTTCAAATAAACAATTCGAAGCGGGTTCCCGCGCTGGTTTCCGTGCTGGGTTTCAGGCTGGGTTTCGCGCTGGTTCCGAAGCTGGTTCTCGGGCTGGCTCCCGTGCTGGTTCTCGTACTGGTTTCTGTGCTGGCTCCCAAGCTGGTTTTCGTGCTGGTTCCCAAGCTGGTTTCCGTGCTGGTTCCGAAGCTGGTTCCCGGGCTGGTTCCCAAGCTTACTAATTTATAAATTTACTTATTTTTTCAATTACTTATTCATTTATTCATTAATTTATTAATCAATTAATTTATTCATTAATTTATTAATCAATTAATCAATCAACTTATTTATTCATTCATTTATTTATTTACATATTTATTCATTTATTTTTACATGAGACTTTTTTTGACACTTGAACAATAATGCGTCTTGACAATCTGAAAAATATCTAATTACTTAACAAACAAAAATTTAAACAGCTGATTAATTATATTCTATTGACTGACAAGTTGAAAAATAACTTCAAGTGCAATTGATATTTATTTATCAACTATAAATAATCATTGTGAATAATTTATGAATATGTATTATTGAATTCCGCGATTTATCTTCATCTTCAAAACATTTTCATATAAAATTGTGTATGAACTATGATCGATGTATTTCACTTCAATTTTTTTTTTTTCAACATATAAATATGAACATCAGTGCTATACATTTTTCTCTATGACAAATTGGAACTTTTGGGTATGGACAGAAGGGTATGAAAGAAGAAAAAATGATGCAATTTGTCGACAGCTAAAGCACACGTTGTCAAAAGAAAACAAGAAACAAATAAAGAAAATAAAAAAAAAGAACATGATAGAGGGAGCCGACAGTGAGCTTTCGTCGCACGGATTTGCGGACAACGCGAACAGTGTGCGGAAATAGCAGAGAAAAAAGAGAGTTGAACACATCATTCCCTTATAATGTTCCCTCAATCTCTTTTACTTGTCCCATTCTTGCGCACAACTTCTTTTTCAGGAGCCTTATCTTGAGCCACGCTTTCTTCGTCACTCAAACATTTGAAGATAATGCCATACGTATAAATGTATATGTATATAGGCAGCTTGTGTGTATTTTGTGCACCCATCGTGTTGCAAATTTTTTGTTTGTGTATATGCTTTTTACACACTTATATAACAACCTCACGCACAAACCGCGCCCTCGTTTATTTCTTTTGTTCCGCGCCGAAGTTAGGGGTGTTGTTGATCGCTCTCTCATGTTTTGGATATATCCCAAAAGGGATGATGATAACACTCATGACGATGATGATGATGATGATGGTTTATTATATTGTAAGAATATGGTCAAACATTTTTCACCAGCGTTTGCATTTTTATTTAAAGGAATAATATATTAAACCATCAACAAATAGATGATTATAAAATTATTCATCATTTCTGTGTAGAAATGAATCGTGGAAAGAACTAATTATAATTAAAACAAATAATAAAAAATAAAGTAAACTGCCAGATTTGATTTATATTTTGGTGAATAATTATTGATATATTGCATTGTATTTTTCATGATTAATGATTGTTACTTTTTAAATATAAATCATACATATGATATACCCTATAGAGGTTTATATATTTCTACTCAAATTTCAAACCAAGATCAACAATTGAATGCAACAAATGAACAAAAATTTCTTGAACTGTAAGAAATTAATATTTCTTCATTTAATACATAAACAAATTTATCCTGTGTATCATTATATATGACTATGATTCAAGTAGTTATTCCAAGTTTCTCATAAACAATGCTATAATAAACAATTGTGTGAATTCTATTTTAACAATAAAACTTGTGCGGCGAAGGAATAATATTAACTCGATTGTATAAAACAATATACCAATTAATTAATAAATTAATGAATAAATAATTGAAAAAATAAGTAAATTTATAAATTAGTAAGCTTGGGAACCAGCCCGGGAACCAGCTTCGGAACCAGCACGAAAACCATCCTGAAAACCAGCACGAAAACCAGCCCGGGAACCAGCCTGAAAATCAGCTTCGGAACCAGCACGAAAACCAGCTTCTAAACCAGCACGAAAACCAGCCTGAAACCCAGCCTGAAAACCAGCTTCGGAACCAGCGCGAAACCCAGCCTGAAAACCAGCTTCGGAGCCAGCACGAAAACCAGCACGAGAACCAGCTTTGGAACCAGCACGAAAACCAGCTTCGGAACCAGCGCGAAACCCAGCTTCGGAGCCAGCTTCGGACCCAACCCAGAAACCAGCTTCGGAATCAGCTTGGGGACCAGCACGAAAACCAGCGCCTGATCCAGCTTCGGAACTAGCACGAAAACCAGCACCGGTGATTCCAGAAGGATCCAGAGGGATCCAGAAGGATCCAGAAGGATCCAGAAAGATCCAGAAGGATCCAGCGGGATCCGAAAGCTACCACTACTGTCACTACCACTACTACCACTACTACCACTACTACCACTACCGCCACTACCACTACTACCACCACTACCACTACCACTTCTACTACTACTAGTGCACTAGTGCACTAGGTGCACGATCGTTGCGCGTACTTAGGTAATAGAGTTCGGACCAAATATACATCATAGAATGAGCAGTTACCCCAATAGCCTGTGGTTCACTCTACGAAATTTCACTTTGCAGTGTCACACGTTATAACTATTATGAGGCCACAGTATTCCATATCGTGGAATGTATCTTAGTCATTCGTTAATCATTTCGATAATATTCAAGGAAAATCTTCAAGGATCCAAGGGATCTTGGATCCTTCCTCCGATCCTCCTGATCGGGAAAGTTCACATGATTTTGGCTTATTACATAACGTGAAATACTGTGGCCTCACAATCGTCATAACTTGCGACAGCACGGAATGGAATTCCTTGAAGGGTACTGATGGCTATTGGATTATATACCCTAATAGCAACTGGTGCACTCCACTGAAGGCTATATAGGGATATACATGAGAATGCAATACGTGCACAATCGGTGCGCGCACTTGGCTAATGGGGTATATATATTATTTGTTGGTATTATATTATTTTTGTTGATATTGTTTGATGGTAAGGAAGGAAATATTATTGATTATCATTAATTGGTAATGAATCGATATCAAATAACGTTTGCGTAAATAATTCATGCTTAAATTGCCCAAACTAAAAATTGGACCTGTTGAATTCATTAAAATTCTCATTTCCATTCTCATGAATTTTACAATTAATTTATAATAACATTTTCATAAGCCTATAATTATAATTATTCAAATCTAGTATCTTTCAAAGCTATGGACAAGGGTTGGTATTACTGGAAATTTGTACATCATGTATAGTAGCTGACATATTCCCTGATGGTGGCGCCCAGAACTATTACATCAATTCATTTAATTTTTCTCTTACCAGAACTATATTCTATTCGTGAAACTTATTTGTAATATGAATATATCATTATATATATAGTTTATTGTGGTGTTGCTATAAGTGCCACGCGTCAAATATTATTATAATAAAAATAATATATTTTCAAGAAATACATAATACAGAGTTAATTAAAGTATTTGGGCAATTACGACAATGTCTGTTATAGCTGTACTCGGGAAATTTTGGCAAGAATATGCTAAAAATACTGGGAAAAAATTAAAAATAATTGATGCATATTTATTGTATATTTTTTTGACCGGTGTCATACAATTTGTATATTGTTGCCTTGTTGGCACATTTCCATTTAATAGTTTTCTCAGTGGATTTATTTCTTGTATTTCATGTTTTATACTCGCAGGTATGAATATTTAATCATAATTATCGATTAAATAAATTTTAAAATCGTAAATGCAAAATGAAATCATTTTTATCTTTAGAGGTTAGGTTGTTATTAAAATATTGTTGAAAAAATTAATTATATACATATGTATTATATTAACTAGTTTATAAGTATTAATGTTATTATTTCAAGTGTTTTAATATCAATAATTAATTAGTACTTCTTGTTTTGTATTTCAGTTTGCCTGAGATTGCAAGTTAATCCACAAAATAAAAGTCAATTTTATGGAATAAGTCCAGAACGTGGATTTGCTGATTTTATATTCGCTCATATTATTTTACATCTTGTTGTTATGAATTTTATTGGATAAACAGCAAAAAGACAGATATAAAAATAAGAAAATAGAGAAAAATATAACGAAAAATAATGCAAGACAATTTTTAGTTATGAATGTTTTTTTTTCTCATCGACCCAAGGCTTTTTGTAATGAAATAAATTATTCGTACTGAACTTTATAGAGTATATTATTTTTTATTGATCTCTTTGTAATCATTTATCTTCCTCTTTCCCTTTTTTTTTTTTTTTTGATTGATAAAATTATCAATGATTAGAAATAAACGAAATAATAATATATTGGAGATGTTTCTTATATTTTTGTAATACGAATGATAAATCAAAGCTCATGACATTTTTATTTTGCTTATATTTACAATTATGTCGTGGAAGATTTTACATAAATGAATATACTTAGTGTACTTTATACTAAACAGCAAAATTATTAATGTATATTTATCTATTTATATTTTTCCAGTTAAATTAGAGTAGTTGTTTATTTTAATAATCAGTTCGCTTGATTACAGTAATTATAAATTTGACGAGTCAAAGTGCAGTCTGAAAAAGAAAATGAATAAAATAAATACTTGAATAACAATATTATATTTAAATTACAACCTTCAAATACAATAACACTTTGGTGTACATTCTTGCTATTTTTTTCTTCATTTGCATTGGTTGAACGATGAATGAAACCAAAATGTTTATTTGTTTATTTGTTTTGATTGGAGAAAAAAATTAAATATGTGATTTTATTTTTAATCTTTGTGATTAAATTGAAATAAAAATATTTATTTGATAGCGAATGAATATGGGAATATTTAAAATTTAATGCCACAATATAAATATAATATTCTGATGTCAAAAAATTATTTTGCATTTTGTTATTAAATACACATTTATAGACACAAATAAATTGCCTTTAAATAATTCTTGTGGTGAAGAAATATTTCGAAAATTCTCATTTGTTTAATTATATCTATATACATCTCAAATATTTTTTGAAAAATGTGTAAATTACATAATCAATTTCTTCTTATTTTATTAATGAAATTCAAATTGTCATAATAATTAAAAAGATTTTTTTTTTCATAATTAGAAAATTTTTTTTCGGAAATATTTCGTTAAAACGAATGATTTATTATCGAAATATTAATTCATCTCGTGATTTTTTAAAAGACACTGATGTTTATTACATATTTATATAAGTATGTTTATATAAATAAATTTTATTCCAGTGTTTTATAATTAAATGTGCAATCTCGAGGAAGAATAGGGAAAAAACCGCTGAATTATATATAATAAATCAAACAAAATTACAGAATTATTTCAAGTTACATGAGACTTTCCATAATACTAATTAATATTATTATTAATATTATTTGCAAATTAGAAATACAATATTACCTTACGTCATTCAATACTCTCAAATCTTTTTTTTTTTTTTTTTTTATTTATACTTACAAAGAAATATTGAAAATGTTCATATTCACACACAAAAATCTTATGATATAATAATATTTCAGACTTTACTATATTCAATTTGAAACGAGTTATTTTCATTTGTAATCATTTTAATAATTATTATTTACGTTTCATATTGACAACTGTGTTTGAATTCAAGTACATTTTGCCTGATATTATTTAATATAATGGACTTAAAAGTACATTATTACTTCAATAATAAATGAAAAATATTATAATAACGCACTTTAATTAAAATTGATTTACGAAGACTAGTTAAATACAAAAAAAGAAAAAAATATTCAATTATAATCTACAATATTTGTAAGAAAAATGATTGGATAATAATACATAGCTCTTATTTATAAATTTATGTTTTGTGTACACTGAGAAAAATATTCAACAGAATTTGAGAATATTATGTAATTAAAATTGTAAATATTGCATTAATTCATCATTGAATTAAATAAATATTTATTTTATCACAAAGAAATTTATTAATCTGTACCAATAGTTCTTTTAAAGTTGTACTATTAACGTAGTCAATCTTTAATATATTATTCAAATTTATTTTGTCTCAATAAAACAAATGATTTTGATTAATGCAATAATTTTAATAGCACAATAATCGCAAATTTAAATGAAAAATATTTGTTTTTTTTCGGTGTATTGTTATGTGATTTTTTATTGTTTTCTTTTATTTTTCATTCGTGACAACGATAAAATAAAACAATATTCACATCGTAATACAGCAAAAAATAATTTAACATAGCTTTACTTGTTTGTTCTTCAGATTTGTTTCATTATGGCTTATTCAACTAATAAAATAATAATAATTAATGATTTATTAATAAGTGATCAATGAAAGGTAGTTATAATACTAAGCTCACATCTGGAAACAGATGATAAAAACAATCGTATTGTTTGGGCGGAGACTTTCTGTTTTTGTTTTATTTATCTTGGCACATTTTGATGGAATAGCACAAATAAAAAAAAAATTTATTTTCAATCAGTTCTTTTCGAATTATTAATTTTTTCCCAAGTCCGCAAAGTCACGATACAATTATTAAATACTAATAGCTTTCATAAACAAAATGTAACTTCATTCAAGTGCAATTATTAATGACAGTTATTTGTGAATGTTATTGTCAAATTATTATAAATTTCTCTAATCATCGAATTTTCTTTCCTTTTTCTTTACGTATTTTTTTTATCTATTTTAATCGTTCAATCTATTTATTTTATATTTGTTTAGTGATACTCAAACATATTTCGCGGGCAATATATTTGCAATAACAATTAAAATTTACAGCAATTAATATTTATTTTCGCAATCAAAGTGTATTTTCATTTATTTATTTTTTTCTCACGATGATAAGATAAATAAATTATTTATTATTAAGATTTTTAAGTGCTCATTATGATCAATTGATATTTTCTATTTGAATATTTATATATAATTTCTTTTTTTTTTTTTCATTGCGATTATATAAATAAATTTGCATAGAAACACAGCCGTTATACTGTTAATTTGCCTCTGGGACTTACTACAAAAGATATTAACGGATTTTTGCATTACATGAAATGTAGAATAATATACATATGAGCATGTAAAAGAGAAAAAGAGTGTGCACAATTATATAATCTCATATGAAATATTTGTGTATCATTTCTATGCTTAATATAATTTTTAATGAAGCATATCAAATTTAATTTTTGAAGTTAACTTTTTTTTGTATCAATTTTTGTAAAATTTCTTTTCCCCATTCTATTCATCAGTTCTTTTAATTATGCATCACTCGATACACGAAATGAATACATAAATATCAATATATAATTGTGAATTAAACGAAATAATAAATTTGATCGATTTTCATTCATAACTAAAAATAAAAAAAAAATAAGTTATGTTTATACCATTTTTTGCATTTGTTAATCATTTTTTATCTCTATCTATTCAAGTTTTAAACAAAAGCCACAAACTTGAAATATATAGTCATTCATTATTATCATTATTATTACTACTAATTTTTGTTTTATAATAAATTCAAAGTATTTAAGAATTAGCAACATTTACATTATTTGTTGTCCGTTGTTGTGACAATTCAACCTCAGATTTACGATGTCTCTCAACGTATTTTCGTCTTGCTGTTAATAACATATGTTCTTTACGACGCTGTAAAATTCTTTCACGTTCAGTTGAACACTTTGAAAATCGTCCACCAAGTGTTGATGGCTCTTCAATTTGACTAAGAAAGAAAAAAAACAAACAATAAATAGATATGTATGAAATATTTAATTTAATATATTTAAACGATCGACTATAATTGAAAAAATATTTTAATTAAATAATAAATATGTTTTTTTTACCTGTCAGTGACAGTTATATCCAATTTGGGATCCCACAATTTGTCCGTTAATGTATTTGGCAAAATGTGATTTGTCACTGATTGATTTTGCGTTACTGGCTCAGCTTCAAGTTCACCAATAACACGATGTGGTAAAATTAATCTACCGTCCAATATATTTTCAATTGTTAATTCAACCGATCTTGTAATTCTTAAATCTTCCAATACGACATTCCTTGGATAATGGGGAAATAATTGCTGTACCTGAAATAAATAAATAAATAAATAAATAAACTGAGAAAAATATATTTAAGTAATTAAACATTAAATTGAATAATTATTTTATTGATACGAGACTGAATGAATTGAAATGAAAAAATTACAAATTAATTCGCTTCGAGTGCATTATTTTTATATAATAATTAATTATTCAGCTATAATTAATGAAATGAAAAATTAATTTAAATGTTATGTTGAATACAATCAGTAGTATAGTGTTCGTAAATGTAAGCCAATATTTTTTTTAGTATATTTTAAAGCTCGAAACTTCTCTTTGAGAAACAACGTAATTGTGTGTTGTGTCTTTGGAATTTCCTTGTGTAACTGTGTCACAGTTATTGAATTTTTTATTATCGTATGACTATTTACAGCATCAGAACAATTGTATACAGTGTTGGTAAATAATGTTCAAGAGTGTAAGTGACAGGTGGATAGTGAAATAAATAAATTTCTGTGCATTGAGAATTTTTTTTTTCGTACAATAGAAAGAAAATGAATTAATGGAAGAATATTTCACAATAATATTTTCTCATTATTGTTTATATTTCGTGGAAATATGTTGTAACTTTCAATTCATGGTGATCGTTACAAAATAAATTAGCTAATAAACTGCAGGATTATTATAGATATTTATAAAATTATCAATTTTGTGAAATATAATTTTTTTAACGTTCGGAAAATTTTTTTTTTCAAAGATAATATTTTTCGCGTATAAATAAATTTCATTCTCGTATAGAAAAATTAATTGTATTAAACAAATCGTTAACTTTTATATATTTTTTTGCCAACATTCTGTGATGCATTACTATTAAATTATCAAATGTTTTAAACATTAATTTTTTAATTAAAAACAATTTTGTACTCCAAAAAAAAAAAAAAAAAAAAAAAAAATTGCATTAAATTTTACATAAAAAATCCTGCGTTATTTAAAATTTTGAACCGGATTTTGAGAAAATGGTAGCAAAATTTAAATACGCGCAAAAAATATCAATAAAAAGAATTAATTAAATCAATTCAATTAATTACAATCATTCAAATGAATGAATAATGAAAAAAAAACACGTAAAAAAATTAATTTACAATTTATAGTAAAACTGCAACATAAATAATATCGATATCAATCTAATAATACTAAAAATCATCTCTGTAAATTTAATTATGAATTAATCACACCTCACAATAATTCCATTGTTTTCTCTTTATAATAAAAAATTTATCACTAAACGTATTAAATTAATTCCAAGGATGAATTTTGTATAAGAAAAAAATAAATGCAAATGTTAAATTTATCACGTGAATTAAACACAAAAATTATTATATATTCACGGTTATTAATTTCCATTCTAATATTTAAATAACTCAATTGAACAACAATGAGTAATAATAAATGATTGGAAATTTTTTCTCGAGGTCTACGATTTATTATTCGATAACAGAAATAGTAAGTATAATAAATTTATGTTTATTTGTAATAATATAGTAATATTATTTGTTATTATTATTATTACCTGTCTTGTCATAGCGTCAAGTTGAGAATTGCTGTGTGCTAAAGTAAGAATATCACCTCGCAATCGATTATGAGTCACTTCAACAGAGAAACTTGGTAACCAAGACACGTATCTTGAGCCATCAAAATGAAAGAAATGATTGTCATTTCTACCAACTGATATTTGTGATTCGGGTGATTCGGTTCGTAATTCTGGTGTGTTATCACGTCGTGTTGCTTGCATTGTTAATACAAGACGACACGTTGGACACGATGTATCTTGCTCTAACCATGATTGCAAACATGAATTGTGAAATAAATGTGTGCACGGTAATTTTCTTGCAGAGTCCATTTTTTCCCAACATATCGCACAATTATCAAAATTATCAGCGAGCTCATCCGGTGTTGCCATCGGATAACTGAAATAGAAATAATAAATGAAGAAATTGTTCTATTGATTCAAAGGATAAATACAAGAAAATTGAATATATATAAATAGAAATAAATGAAATTATAAGAAAAAAATATTTTGCAATTTTAATATTTTTTAGGAAAACTTTGATATATAATTTTGTGATGTTTAAACAATTTTTTCATTGTTTAAAAAATTTATAAATTAATGCAATGAATAATAATGTGATTTTGAAATTAATTTTTGTTTAATTTACTGCAGTGAAATATTACAAAATACATTAAAAAAATTTCTTTTGTTAGTCTATAAAAATTCTTGAATTCATTTATAAAGTAAACAAGTCTAAATAATAATTTAAACAAATAAATAAAATATAATCTTCATTTTCCATAAGTTTCGTGAAATTCTCAACTATAAAAAAATAATAATTTCATTGTAAAATTTAATTTTCAAACAATCAACTCGAAATTAAATAAAAAAAATACAATTCGCACATAATTAAAATTCATAATAAAAAGAAATTCATTAAATAAATTTTGTCCATATAAATATTATATTTAAATAATAATTTATATTTATTTTTATCACTTACTTTTGCTCCATATGACTCAATACAGCCAAATAATTTCTATGTTTCGTCACTCTACGTTGAATTTCATGAAATAAATAACGTAATTGCATACATATCACCAATGATGCCATACTTAATAATATATTACTCCAAAGTAGCATGTGTACATGATGAAGGAAGTCGACAGCAAGCACCGTTAGTTCGCATATTAACTCAGTATAGTAGGCCAATGGTCCACGTTTGTCTGATGAACGTGGCGATGATCTTGTATCATAAAGATGAATACCGTATCTCAACATCACATGAATTGTTCTTACAGCCAATAATATACACTGAAAAATATATACAAAAAATATATTATACACTCGTTTATTTATTCATATGTTATAAATTCATTTATGTATCTTTGTCCAGGAAAAAATAATAAATTAAATTAAATTAAAATAATATTATTTGATGCAATAGTTATTTGAGTAAACTACCGGGTTCTAATTGTGAAATCGGTTTATAAATGGAAACTTTCTAGAGTTTGTGTATATGTATTACAGTAAAAGCAATGAGAGTGCTGGTTAAAATGAGTGAAGAAGAAAATTGGAGAAAAATTCAGATTAAAAAAAAAAAAAAAACGAATAATATGAATTTATTTATGTATATTTATTTGTTTAATAGTGAATTATTTGTCCCAGATCTTTGAAATTATTTCGAAATTATTATTTTATATTCAAGGCTGAATAGTTTGATTATATTATCTTTGTACTAAATTTTGAAATTAAATTAAATAATATTAAAAAAATAAAATTGAAAAAAAAAAAAAATTTTTTTTTTTCACTTTATATATATATATTTAAATTTTATGTTTAAATAAAAACTTTGATTATTTGTGATTATGTATATGTCAAGGGGATACATGAAAGATTTTGGATGGGGAAAAAAAATAATAATGAGATATACCGCTAATGTACGGTTAATATGTGATTTAATTTGCTAATAATTTCTGCTGTTGAATCGTCATGAATTTATTTATTTTTTTTTTATATATAGTGTCAAGCTAATTCACCGTTATGCAGAAACTCGTTTGAATGCCAGCTCAACTTCTTGGGGCGGGTCAGTCACGTTATTAGATCAACGAAAGATTTTTTTTTTTTTTTTATTGTTTGATTTATTTTATTGAATATTGAAGTGAAAAATTATTCGTTCATTGTCATAAAATAAATGCAAAACTTATTCATTTTTAAATGTGACAACATTTGTTTGTGAGTAAAATATTATGGTAGATAAAAATTGATTTATACTCTGACAAAATGTGAATGCATTACTTGTACTGTAAGAATAATTTATAACGGTTTTATAAACTTTATATCGTGTGTATAATTTTATTTGTATAATTCGCCCACATTACCCTAAAAGATAAAAAAATGTAATAAAGTAAAATAAAAGAAAAAATTGATAGAAAATCAAATTTATTATTATTTATTTTTTTTTTTTTTTTTTGTGTGTTTAATTGTCTTGTAATTAATATTTATATTAAATTTAATTTATGCACAGAGTTCTCATCTGACTCATGTTAAGTAATAAAAAAAACAGTATTAATATTTTAATCAAAAATTATCATGAAATTTTAATTTTGATAATTAATTTAAAAATTCTAGTGTTTGTAAAATATTTTTCGTTTTAATTTTCCGATAAATATTCACCTATTTTTCCTTCAATGTCATTGTTATAATTAACAAGTGAAATTGCTACAGTAATTATTTCCATTATTCGTCGTGAAAATATGCGAATTGATATTTTAAATAATGCAAAATAATTATAAAAAAAAAGAAAAAAATGAATATATTTTTTTATATTTAATCGAAACGATTCCGGTTTAGCACATCCTTGACGGCATAAAAGATTTACCGATCAACAATTTTTCTCCATGCATTTTTACATGTACAACTGAAAAACCTGTTCGATATATTAAAAGCAAAATTTTTTTATGCGACCTTGAAGGGTCAGCGATTCATGCTAAATAAAAATATATGAAATATTTCCACTGTCAGTTCCGTGATAAACCGAAGAAAAATATACAACCGCAATTATTTTAATTATAATTAACAATTTAAAATTATATCTTTATCATATTAATTTTATTGAATAAAATTTAACCAGTTATTTATTTCATTAAATTTATATAAATAATAATATTTATATTTCTTATTATACAAATAAGATATTGAAAGATAATTTAATTTTATAGTAATTGTAAAAATATAATTTTTATCACTGTCATTATTTTTATTAATCTCTGATTTTATTGCAAAATATTTTACACAAAAATCTAATGTATACTCTAATTTATTTGCTCATCATTTGCAAGTCTAAACAAGTTTAAACTGGCTTTTCTACAATTCCTAACAGTGCTTGACTAAAATTATCAGTATAATATTCCAAAAAGTAACGGTAAATCACAAAAAATGAACAATAAATCTAAAATAAAAGTTCTAAATTAATAAAAAAAAATTCTATCTATTTATTAATTACGAATATAAATTTTAAAATAAAATAAAATAATATACATCATTATTATATTAGAAAAATATCTCAACTTGAGTTACACAAATGTTTAATTAAAAATATCTCCTCTTTTAATTGATTATAAAATTAAAAATAAATTTTTTTAATATTCTAATCCTATTAAAACTTTTATTTAAAATTATTAATAAAATAAAATTGGCCTCTGAGATATTTAATCACCCTCCTTCACTTCTACCACACACTGTATAATATAATTAAGTAATTAATTATCATCCACAAACATTTGTTAAAAATAATTACTTCAATATTCATTCATTATAATTGATAAATTAAAATAAATTAATATCAAAGAATTAATCTTGGCCGATTTCCTTGGCACAATAATTATATTATTTTATTTGTATTTATTGTCGATGCAAATTATTTAATACATAAATTCACACGCCTTAAAGTGTATATTTGTATGTGTGTGTGTGTGTGAATTTTATTTCAACCAGTTGACTTGTTTAACTATCATCAAGCGGTCGATCGATACTCACAGGTATATATAAAATAAGACTCACCTCGGCTGCCATGAACGCGTAAGTATTGAAGGACACGAAAAAGAAGGCTGCAGCAGTTGAGAGTAGTAGCATGAACGAGGACAATGCCAGGATCGCTGTGAGTAATCCTAAAAGACGTGCGTGACTCCATCCTGGTGTCGTTGGTGAAAAAGATAACTGAAAAATGTAGGTGAAAAAAAAAAAAAATATCAATAAATTTATGTACATATTAGGTATGCAAAAATTAAATGAATGAAATAATAATAAAAAAAAAAAATTCAAGCAAATTTTAATAATAAAATTTTTTATTACGAATTGTTTAAGGTTTAAATTGTTATTAGTTTAGTCAATTGTTGATAGTTACAATAATAATTCTGTTGTAAAGAGAGAGTGGAATAATAAAAAACAAAAATAATTAGACAGGAAAAACTAATGATAATAATATAATCGTATTATTGTTGTATTATGTATTAAATAAAATGAAAAATTATAAATTATATATTTTTAAGATGTATGAATATATCAACTCTATCATGAAGAAAATTTTGAAATATTTTCACTGAATAAAAATCCGGTTTTATATGCATTAAAATATTTTTTCTTGCAGTTAGATTAAAATCATTTTACGAATTAAATTGTATGAATAATAATGAAAATAATAAAAAAAATACACATGGTATTTTATATTGAAATAATGCAGAAACTGGTTTTGAGATTTATAAACAGAGAAAAAAAAAATTCAAAGATACAAAAAGATAAAAAAATAAAATACGAAAAATAAAACTGGTATTCAGAAAAAAAAAAAATTTACATATACTATCATCAGAATATTTAGGTTAACAGTGTTATTTTTAGTTCAGATAATTTTTTTTCTATTGATGATGCATCAAAATATAAAGAATAAAAAATAGAAAGAAAAAAAAAATAACAATAAAATTGAAATAACATCTTGATTTTTCACCTTGGTCTAATTTTTTTCTTCACGACAAATCCTGTTTTACAACTAATTCTCATTTTAAAATTGATGTGAATGAGAATGAAAAAAATAAAATACAACAGAATGATGTCTATTTCAATGCCATTTCAGGTAAACTCGTCGACGAATGATTAATTAAACTATAAAATTAAGTCACTGGTGACGTATAGGATTTAAATGATTATGTCTGTTTCGAATTATCAATGTAACAATTAATTATATTATACAACTCGGGTTTATCCAACATTCGATGCGATGTTGATTATGATTAATATTTATTTATTTTTTTCAAATTGTAGTAAATAAAAAATAAATTTCTTGGATTAACATTTACGTCATAAAAAAGTACACGCAGATAAACAAAGTAAATAGTTGAAATAATTACAACTAATAATTTTGTTATTTATATTATATTTAATTAATTTAATATAAATTGAATTGTTCAAAAAGAATAAAAATTATAGGATCATTTTAGTCATGTATAAATTAAAAAATATACATATGAAATAAATAAATAACCACGAAAATTTTCCAGAATAATTATTGATTTGTTTTGTTGCTCGATGTCACCCGAGCTTTTTTTTTTTTTGCTTTATATTCGCTATCTAAGTATGTCAGGTGAAGGTAGGAATGAGTTGTTGAATGAAAAGAGGAAGTCCTTGAGTTAAGCGAGGAAAATTAGAACGCGAATAATACCGATGAAAAAATATAACAAAGTATCAAAAAACGAAAAAAAAAAAAAAAAATACATGATGAGAATAAAACAAATAAAAAAATTATTACTATTCAAAAATATTTATACGAATTTATATTATATATATCATTAAAATATATACAACAATTATGAATAAATATTAATGATTGTGGGGGAGTGAAAAAAATTTTTTTTTGATTATTTGCATAAAATTTTCGAATATTTTGATAATTTTGAAACATTGTGATATATATTGTCAAGTGATTGGTAAAGTTTTTAAATTTTAAATCCTATTGTTGATACGATTTATTTATTTTTGAATAATACAAATAATATTTTTAAATAAATCATTTGTTTTGTAAAAATTATTCAATTTTATAATTATATTAAATCGTTGTCTCTAAATTTTTTTTCTATATTAAATATTCAATATTAATCAATAATTATTAAATTAATGAGTTCTGGAATATTTTTGGAAAATTATTTTTACATTATTTCAATATATTTGTTTTGATTTATCACCCAAAAAAAAAAAAAAAAAAGATCAGGAGTACTTTGTGTTCAGTTAAAATCAACAGTGAAATATAATAAATGTTTAATTTTGAATTAAAAAAGTGCTGTGAAATTATTGAAAAAAAAAAAATTATTAATATAATTTATTATTGTAACTTGGATTTGTACTTACATACACAAATCGATCTTTACACAATTGGCTAAGTAGACCCAGAAAACCAAGTGCAGTAAACCAAGCCCACCACAATACAACTTCATCAGCATATTGCACATTCAAAACGCCAAATACAAAGATAAATTTGTAAAATATAAAATTTCCAAATTTGTCTTTGAGATGTTGTCGCTCCGAAGCTCTCAGTTCACCAAAAACAATTTTCTGAATTGTTTTACCGAGTAATATAAGTGCACAATACGCAATATTCATCAAAGGCTGAAAAAAAAAATTAATTAAAATTAATTTCAATTAATAACAAACAAAAAAAAAAAAATTATGTTAATAAATATTTTTAATCGTAAAATATTATGACTCTATAAAGTAACACTTTCATGTTAATTTAAACAATAAATAAACGTTTGTCTGGTCATAAATAAAATCACTGATGAATTTTAGTTTTACATGAAAAAAAAAAAAAAAAATTAATATTCACATTTTCCCAGTAACAAAAGATATAAATTTAGTATGCTTTTAACATATCTATATAAGTTGCAGCATCGTCTGTGCATTGACGACATTGAATCGTCTGGAATATATATAATATATTTATAGTGAGTGGAACAAAAATCAAGTGATAATTTTTCTTTGGTGAATTTAAATTTCATATCTTCATATCCTGCACTTTTAAATGCACTTTCCAAATGTCTCTTACCACGATAAATGAAAGTGCTCGAATGAATACATGACATCTCAATTTCAAACAAATAAATAATACCTTAAATAATATTTTAAATTTATATTTACTTTTAATTTTTAATATAGATTTTTTTATATACTCAAAAAATAAAAATTATTTCTTATTCAAATGCACTTTTAAACGTTCATACATTTTATTATTTCATTGTATAACAAATAATATATTTATTTATATATACAGTGACCTCTAAAAATTCCGGGACGGTCAAATTCCTCGAAAAAATAAATTAACAATTGCGCAAATGTTAAAAAAATTAATATTTGTGTATATACAAAATTTCTATTAGTAAATATTGTTTTTTAATTTATAATTATATCTCGAAAAGCGTATTATTTTATTATTATTCCTAAAGAAAATTTTCCATTTGCTACGGGAATATTTAAACAAAGTTGGTGTTATGTATGTAAAATTTTAAGGTTGACTTGAAGGTGATGAAACTTTAAAAGATTATCTCAAAGTCAAATTAAATATCATTGAATAAAAAAAGATTTTTTTGTTTCATTTTTTTTCATTATCTCAAAACTTTGATTTTCAATATTTTTAATAACAATATATAAATGTTCCGTAACTTTTAGCCTTGCACTGTATTAAGTGTGAAGCACTTAAAATGCCACCACGAGCATATCCTGTAAAATCATTGAAGATTAATTTATATTTGTGGCTTCAAGGCAAAAATACTTTCACATTTTTATCAATGCAGTAAAATTTATTATAGATTATATTTAAACATTGCGACATTTTTTATCTAAAAATTAATCATCAACATGATGATAATTATATCATCATAATGTCTATAAAATTCATCTAAGATTTTTTATTACATACAAATTTATAATTATCAAAAATTGAAGAAATTAATTTTATTAATTAAACTGATTTTTAAGCTTTTCAAATAATATTAATTCATTTGACGTTCTCTAATGTTTATATATATAAACAGCAGGGAATCGTGAAACTTTCTATCATGAAATCAGAGAGCAAAAAAAAAAATTACAAATCATTTCCTCGATGAGTTTGTACTATTAGAAAATAGGGAAGTAAATATTTTATTATCGTGACATTAATTATATAATTTTGAATTATTTTATATTCAATATTCAATATAATATTCATCGAAAATAAAAAAAATATTACAGTAATAATTTTAAATCACCCCACCTCGTAAAATAATATTATACATGTCCTTATTAAATTTAATAATTCTCCTTCTCATAATTATTTAATTTATTGTATTATTATTCTTAGATAAATATTCAATATTAACATATTCGTGGAGTATTATTTTTTATTTTTTATTTGTTTCTATCACTAAATGACTTTAACTTGTTTTCATGCATTGTCAGACAGTGTTATAAAGTTATGCAAGTTTTGACGAAGCTTTTGTAGGTATATAAATATTCCCTCGAGTGTACAACGACCGACCGACCCTAATTTATTATTCTCCATTATAATTTCTCTTTTTTATTTATTTATTATTATAAATTCAATTCTTACAATCATTTATAATAAATTTTATATTTCAAAGTCGTTTGAACTTTATAATTTAATACATCAATTACTTACAATATTTTTCAAATAAAACTTTTTTTTCAATCGACAAATAAACAATAAGACTCGCTGTAATTTTTCACACTATTATTTAATATCGTATATATGTAGTAGAATGTAAATATGCATGAATGTAATTTATTATGCATTTACATTGAGGTTCATGAGGTCACATAGAGCATTCGTTTTTTTTTTCTTTTTTTTTTTGAGTACATCGCACTCTTTATAAAATGATTGGAATAAAAAAATGTGAAATAATAGATAATTAATTGTAATTATAAGTGTATTGAATTTCAAATTAATTCAGACTACACGAGGAATATATTTATGCAACATTTTTTTTTTTTTTTTTTTTTTTGCATTGTTATGAACTAAAGGAAAATTATTTCTATCCTGCAATTATATTTATGTGCTATTTTATTATATTGAAATTATAGATGTAAATAAAAATTGTGAATGTCACGCCTGATAATGATATGGTTTGTTTTTTTTTTTTTTCGTAAAAACTGCCTGTCACCTCAAATAAAACTGAGTTTATAAAGTAATTTTCTTATTATAGTGATTTAAAAATATCAAGTGTAATCTTAGAGATGTGTAATTTTTCAACTAATGTCTTTCAAATGTGTGCCAGTAAATTTGAGGTTAAATAATAAAAATACTTTAATTTTATGATTTAAAAACGAAATATGAATTTAGAAAATTTTTATTTATTTTTTTTTAATGAGTTTTTTTAAATATTCAATTTTCTATAAATTATAAAACTTCTTTTTAATGATGAAAAGTAATGTATATGTAAGTACAGTAATTGATTTATTTTATTTTAATAAAAATAATAATATATAAATTTTACGATATATATGCACACATCCCACATTTAAATAATAATAAAAAATAATATTGTAATCTTATCTAATTATTGCCACACATTTTTGTATCATGAGTAATCCTATTTTATTTTCATTTAATTTCAATGATTAATTATTTCTGTTGAAATAATGATAATGGAAAAATTTTCGAAAATGAAAAAAAAAAAAAAAAAATATCAAAATTTCAATTGTTAGATCATTGACATCTTTGACATAATGTTAATCGTCTGGTTTATCATTGACATTGTTGTAATAATTTAATTTGAATATTGAATATATGTATAAATAATTTAATTTCAGAAAAATTAACATTTTATTTTTGTTTTTACTTATGACTTTTATTTACTCAGAAAGAGAGTAATATGTATAGATTAGGATTAATTAAAAGGTAAAGAACCCCATAGTGATATTTTTATTAATTATTGTCAATGAAGAATAATGAAATAAGTTTAAAGTGTTTAATATTTATTAACACGATTTTTTTTCCAAATATTGATATTTATAAAAAGAAAAAATTCGAGAATTATAAAAAAATGCATTTCATACTTGAACAATTGGAGAAAAATTACCATATATTTTATTACATTTAAATAACATTATTATTAATGATAATATTCAGTTACAAATATTACAAAAAAATAAATGATTTTAAAATAAATTGAATTCAAAAGCCCAATTTAATAAAATGTATTTAAAAAAATTTTTTTTTGTCAGTCTACAATGTTCTAAACTTGTTTGTAAAATAAATAAATATTAATAATAATTCCCACAAATAAAACAAAATGAAAATATACTATATTCAGTATTGTTATAGCTGATAAAAAATGATATATAAAATAATTTATTCTCGAGTTTAATAAAATTATCAACTACTTTAAATAATGATAATTTTATTGGAATAAGAAAAATTATTTTTTATTCACCATTTTATACTTCTCTTTCTCTTTCTAAAATACAATTATTTATACAAATCACTATTAAATAATATTAAATAAAATAAATATTCTCATATGCATGAATTAAATATTTAATTTCGATTATTAAAGTACAAATTTAATTAAAACTATCAAATAATTTTTTTTTTCTAAGTTTATAATTAAATGAATTAATAAAACTTACCCAAAAACAAACTGGCTCTTGTATCATACAAGCAATGAGTTCTTTAAAATGCATTCCTGCTGTTCTTGGATCATTTGAATTTGTGCTATCCGTTGAATTTTTATCTTTAACAATAATTGTTGTATGATTTGTTCGCCATCCTGGATCTTTGACAATTTGAGCAGCATAATAAAGCGAACATGAAAGTATTCCAATACTAATTGCTGTGTAAACCCGAAAACTGGGCAATGGTACACGATTTAAAAATACCGTTGGCATTTTGATTTCAAATAGCTTCACGTTATCAAAATAAATATTCGTGTATTTATATTTTTAAATTTATTATCCACTTTCTCTTCACAATTGTCTCTCAGTAACTCTGAAAACAAAATAAAAAAAAATTTATAAATTACAATCATTTTTAATAATTATATAACCCTTAACAAAAAATAAAATAAAATATAATTTCACTAGAATAAAAAATTAATTTAAACACAAAACAATTTTATTATTCCTCAACTAATTTCAATAAATATATTCCAATTATTAAACATCACTAAAATATATAATAAATATTAAATAAATAAACTAAAAAATATTTTTTTTTATCATTCAATTGATTCTAATAAATATTATTAATCATAAATGACAAAATAAAATAAAAATTATCTTCAAACTCTCTATCTTAAATAAAAGCATAATCAATTATACTATAAATAATCATTCTCCAATAAAAATTATTATTATCAATAAAACAAACAATCTGATAACAATTTTATGTCATAAAAAATTATTCTAGCATCATCAATAAATATTAAAAAGTACAAATACATTAATAATTAATTCAACATTGAGGTTGTTGTTGACGTTTAACAGTAATTTTACCACGTGTCTACTAGTTAAAAATTAATCTATGTCACTTGACTATACTATCATACACACTGTGTTATAGAATAAAAATTATATACGATCTTGAAGGCAAAAAAAAAAATAAAATATATAAGGAAAAATATGTGCAAATACATATTCACTGTGTGCACAAGTGTGTGAAACAAACTAGACATATATGTATAGATGAATCACGTGATCGTTAACGTATGTGGAATCCATACTTTGTTATTTGAGTTAAATAATAAAATAGAGAAGGGAGGAATTGTGTGTACGTGCAAGCAGTCATGCAACCCCTTTCGATTTATACGTAACATTTATTTATTTATTAACTGCGCAATAATTATATTAATAAATTTTTCGTGACAATTAATTGAAATATAATGGTTTAATTAATAAATCATGTAGTAAATTTATTATATTTATCAATAAAATATTTAAAATCGATAATTTTAAAATAATAAATGAGATAAAATCAACGTTTGTTTGTATTATTTAATCTCGGAGCTGTTTATATAATTTTAATTTTTATTAGCGTGTAATATTTAATATGATGCTGATTAAATATATTTATCTAGGTCATTATATGTTTATATATGTAGTATTGAAGAGATACATGCTTATGTGGATTAATTATTGTATTATTTAATGAGATAAAAAATTTAATAGTTAAAGTACACGAAGAAAATAAAATTAAAAATATTTATAATACAAATTGAAAATTTTTATTAATAAACTATCGACTATTAAATATATTTTATCATATTTTATTGTGTTTCCTTGTCAATATGTTGCAATTATTATTAATATTAATTTGCAAGTGAATTTAAAAATTTGTGGAATGACAAAAAAAAAATCTTAAATATATTTTGAAATATTTCACTAAAAAATTCAGCAATAATTCATATTAAGATTATATATATTTTTTTTTTACTATATACTTTCATGAATATTATCAACAATAAGATTGTTACTTCAATATTACATAAAAAATGATAATTGTTTGCTGAATGTTAAATTAAAAAATATTTTCTTCACGTAACGAAAATAATTATTTTTTTTTTCAAACTGTTAATATTTATTTTAAAAAACTATTATTTATGTACTAACAATGATAAAAAAAATTTTATTACAATGCCAAATGTTGAATGGAGTTTGTAATTTATTTTTAAATCACCCACAATAATTACACTGATATATTTTGTGGATAAATAAATAAAATAGATGGATGGATATAGATAAGTGTTAGTAATTCAATGTTGATTGAGCCATATATTAATTTGAATAAAAAAATCATTTATATGATGAATGATGTATGAATTCATTGATGTCATGGTCCATGCCTTGGCCGTGACTAAAAGCTTGTAAAAATAATCACTATAACAATAAATATTCCAATCAAATTTAAATTATACCAATTTTTTTTATTTTTTTTACTCCACATATTTATTCGTGTACTAGTTCTGATCATTTCACTCGTTGTGATTACAAAACTTATTCACTTTCATGACGTTATTAAATACAAAATATATTCCGAGTGATTTTTTTTTATTTTACAAAATTTTTGTTGCTGTAACAAAATTATGTGACACTAAAAAAAATTATTGAATATATTCACAATATTAATATAGTGTATTCATGATGATTTTACACTCAAAATAAATTGAAGAATAAACGAAAGAAAAAATAATTAAGTAACATATTATAATCATGAGGAATAATGAATTATTAATGTCAAAGAAAAAAAATAAATAGAGCTTTATAATGAAAATTTCATTCATGTAAAAGGAAAAAAGAGAAATGAGAAAAAATAAAAAAAGGTACAGAAATTAATCAAAACAAGTTAATTAAGCATTGTGTGTGATGAAAATTAATAAAGACAGAATATTTAACGTGTAACAATAATTGCAAGTGAATGAAAATTAACACATTCATATAATGATAAAAATAAAAAGAAAATTAAATAACAATCACAATTATTATCTCTAATAGAGAATGTTTATACTTTGAAAATGCAGATATTAAACACGCAATACATAATTATCTAATTACAAATAATAATTGTACTTTCAAAAAATATATAATCAAATATAAATAATAATAACAATAGATAAATAAATATTAAAATTAATAAATCATGTTCAATTCTCACCGTTTTTTTCACATCAATAATGTTCATCTCGTAAATAAATTTTCTCCTCAACTGTCGCACATGAATACAAAATTAAATTAAATAAAAATACTAATAAACAATAACACAAAAAAAAAAAAAAACCCCCCCAACACGACGCCCACTATATAATAAAAATCGAACCAAAAATCCTCCTCCCAAATTAATATATTATCAACACAAAAAAATAATGGAAAAGCACAAAATATTTGTCCATTCGTTACCTCGTTAATAAACTCTCTAATTAAATATTTTCAAACTCAAATAATCTCTAGTCAATGATGCCGAGGTTAAATATATATTAAATATATAAAACAAACACACACAAACATACACTAGAGTGTCGCAAATGAAAGAAAAAAAAAAAAAAAATTAATATATATCACACAAGGAAATATTTCCAAGGTCGATGACGATATTCCTTGCCAAAGAATTTCGTCTTCGTCGTGTAATGATATTTATATACACGTGTTAAATATATATGTATGTATAAAACAAATTGAATATTTTTTTTATATTATAATAAATAATAATAATAATAATAATAATAATAATAATAATAATATTATTATTATTATATAAATATTATTTTATTTTTAAGTCTGAATCCACGTGATAATAAATTTTTTTGACTCACTAATAAAATTACACTTTAAATTTTCGACAATGACATAAATATTTTATAACAAATTATTATTAATAATATATGTACACACCTCTTTATATATACGTATGTGTAGATATATATATAGATATATAGATATATATATATATTCGTGTGTTGTGTGTTAAATGTGATATGTAATTCACGGATGTTTTTTGTAAATTAATAATTATTTTTTTGTATCTCTGATTGCCTGAAAATTTACGTTTTATTTCAATTCACACCAAAAATTATTTGAGATATTTATTTATATATATATTTTTTAAAATTTTTGTTGAATTATTTAATTATTTGTAATCAATATTTTTTAATGTTATTTTACTCTACATTATTTCACCGCATAGTTTTTATATTATTATTAATGTTATAATAATTATTTTTTGTTAAATAAACGTTTTCTATCGTAATTCGTTCACAGTATGGCTCTACATGTCATCAACGTAAATCTCAATGAATACTGGGCTTCGCCGTTCGGTTTTTGCGTTGCGCAGCTGTTCAACAAATTTCTGTGGCGAAATCTTTTATATTTTATGTAGAATATATGTATATATGGATTTTTTTTTTTCATTACTCAGTTGGTAATAATTAAGGCGAGTATTGTAACGTACTGCAGCGACATCTGTTATTTGAAATGTAAATTGATATTATTTGAGTGATAGTGATGATGAGATTATATTTATTTTTTATTAGAAAAATTGTCTGTGTATGAATTTTTTTTTATTGAATGATTAACTGTTTTTAGGATATTTTTGGATAGTTTCTGGTTGTATTTAACGATTTTTAATTTGGATTTAACCTCATTTTGTTGCTAGTAATGTTCGCCATTAATTAGTACGAAATTATACCGTATGATTCACAGTGGCGTTGAAATAGTTTTATTATATATATATCGCGTATTCATAAAATAGAGGAATGAAATACTTTGATCGAGATTGTAGGTATCTAGTTTACCAACAGTGAAAGAAAAAAATAGCGGGAAAATTTGAACTATAATCAATGATAAAATAACTTTGAGTGAAATATTTATTAATAAGTTTTATGTTCCAATAATGAGCGATTATAATTCTGTGATTATTTATGTTCGTTGTTACTGGGGGCGTCATAATAAAAATATTCAAGTGCTCAGCATCGTTGATGATGAAGAAAAACGGGGTCAATTAAGAAAAAATTTTTTTTTCCACTATGATAAAATAAAATTAGTAGTAAAATAAAAAAAGAAAAATATAGGAAAATTGAAAACTATTAATTATTTTAATCATGCGTGAACATAAATGCTGTGCAAGATTGTCATGATACATTATCTCGCTTGAATAAAATAATAAAAAATTAGCAAAAAAAAAAAAAAAAAAAAACACCGTTCGTTTTGCCAAGGCAATCTTCATTGTGAGTTTTTTTTTTTTTTGCTCATGGAATTACATTTATTATTCATCAACCGTATACTTGTCGCAATATAATAATCGAGGACATTTATATTAAAGCTAAATATCGTATATAGGGTTGAATATGTCTTTTCCACTTGTTGTTATTTTCTTTATAATGATAAAAAAAAAAAAAAAGGAATAAAAAAACCCCGGGAATAAAAGTCAATTTTAAATCGGAATAATTGATCAATCAATCAAAATAAATTAATAACTAAAAAAAAAAAAAAATACTTTAATTTTAATAAATACTTGTATTTATTATTAAAATTCCGTACTTAACTATATATAAAATATTATAAAACATATATATATTATGAAAAAAAAAAAAAAAAAAATAAGAAGTCATAGAGACAGTAAAAAGTCGCGACGAGTTTTAACACGTCACACATCCCGCTTAATTGTTCCTATACACATATAGCCGCAGTGTGTGTGGGTCAATTCATGTCTATACATGTGTGATTACGCATTACCGGCAAGACAAAAAAAATAAAAAAAAATAAAACTATCATGGCCGTAAGCAGTTAGGCCGTTGCTTTGTGTTAGAGTGCACATTGCGCGATACTCGCGTGTGTTTATGGATAATTATATTACAAAATAATGATAAAAAAAAAAAAAAAGAGAGAATTTGTGACGTGTTGTACTATTGTCATTTAAATTGAATGAATTTTGTGTGCATAAACCTATGTGACAACACATTTAGATGATAGAAAAAAAAAATTTTTTACATTTATTGTACCCACGTGGTGATTATATATGAAAAGAACGAAGTGATAGGGTGATTGTACAATAATGAGGGGAGATAAGAATCATTGTGGCTAAATTAATATGATATATTAATAGAAATGACAACAGGTGTTATTCGGTACATGGCGCCACCAATAGGCATTTTTATAATAATATATTAATATACATATGTATGTATGATTGAATGAACATTAAAATATATATATATATATTATTCAAATACATATGTATATACAGATATTTATATGAATAATTTATAGAAATCATCAATACCGATTGATGGTAATATTTCCTGTGGTACCGACTGAATTAAATTTCAAAAAAAAATTTTATCATTTGTGTGGTGATATTTTTATACATAGAAGTTTTAAAAATAGGGAATTTTTGGGGATCAATGTAGGGGAATTGAAAGAATGAGGAATAGCCAATGCGGTTCAATCATGAGTGATTTCTTTTTTTTTGATGCTGATTAATGCTGCTGGACTCACAGTAGAGCTACAGTGGCATCACAGTTAATTAAATTCATTTTTTTTTTTATAGAATATAATTTATTTCACTGGCGCTTTGAAAATAGAGTGAGATCACTGATCTGATATTATCAGGAAAATTAAATATACTATATATATTTACAATTTTAATCGTATATAAATAATAAATGATTAATATGAATTTTTTTAAATTGAATGATCGTTTAGAAATATTTTTTTAGCGTCACAGAACATAATTAAAATATCGAAATTATATATTTTCCAAATTTGTATATGTATATTTATATATATATGTATATATATATATAATGTCATTCAAAATGTCCTTACTAATCTTTGCAAAAAGATTGGGTCATATCAGTTGCTATATAACTGGTTATTGATAAATCGAATTATAGACAGAATAAATGGAATTTTTTTTTCTTTTGATTATTTTTTTTTTTTTTTTCTATCTCGATAAACCTTTTAGACGAGACGACAGTTTCAACGATGAATTTACGTCGATAAGTGATACAATCATCAATATGAAAAAAAAAAAAATCTTTTTTTTTTTTTTTTTTTTTGAAACTTCGCTTGATTTCAATAATGTCACATTTAATTTTCGTCATTTTTAGTGTCTCAGGTCACGCAAACAGATTGATTTAATATTTTTATACATAAATAAATTTATATATGTAATGTATATATACGTATCCTGTTGACTTAATCATTTTTTTTTTTTTTTTTTTTTCATTGTGATAATATATGCTAGAGAGAGAGAGAGAGGTAAAAACATAACAGATAAAAATGGAGAATAACAACATTGAAGAACCGAAAAAATCGCCGCTTAACGTCAAAGAAAATCCATCAAACGAATCACCTACGTCACCTGCATCATCATCTGGTGAGTTTTATTTTTATTATAAATAATAAATGAATAAAACAGTAAATAATAATGTGATATTAAATATGAATTAAAAAAAGAAAACATTACGTTAATTTTAAAAATCGCACGAAATAAATAATCCATGTTTAAATATATAAAAAAATAATTTTTGAATGCATAAAAATTTTCAATAATTCAATTTGTTATATTATTTATTTAATATTAAATTTATGATTCCTTCCGCGGTTATTTAAAATCAATATATATATATGCGAATGAAGATTAGATATGGCTTACTTAAATATTTATCATGATGTTGTGTGTATATGTGATTTAAGTATAAATATTTTAATGAAATAAACTTTTAAAGTTTCAATCCATCAGTCATGTATACAAACATTGCTCATATTGGTTTCGTCATTGATATAAAAATGTTAGTCATATATATATATTCAATTTATGTATACGAAAATATGTAACGAAAACGTAATTATTAATAGTTAATTAATTAGAAAAATAAATAAATAAAAGTAAAATGAATAAATATTATTTATAAATATTTTTTAATTTATATTCTTTGATAAGATTAAAAATATTAAATAGAGATTAATTTATTGGGAATTATTTAGATTGTTTATTAAATAATAAAGGATAATAAATTGATCAATTTTGAAAATTGATTCATCATTATTTTAAATGATAAAATAAATAATAAATATATTAGGGTGGTTTATTTTTGTTTGTCTGTCGTACCTGAGAATCTGATAATTTATAAAAACAAAAAAATATTCCTGTTTGAAAACAAATTCAGAGTTAATTAGAGGCTTAGCGAATTCAAAAATTCGATTTTTCATATAAATAACACGAGAAAATTTTTTTTTTCGACTTCAACTCGATTTTTCGGTAATCAAAAATTTTTTTTGGAAAAAATGAATATAACAACTTTTGTAGGGCATTAAATTTGCTACAAAAAAGTTTTTCACCGCAAACGCTCTACGACCAACAGTTTTCGAGTTGTAGAGCTGGAAAGGTGAAAGTTGATTATAATTGACAAAAAATTTTCTTTAAACTGGAATTTATTGATTTGACATTAATTATTATCTTACAATAAACGCTATAAAGCTGGATCAACAATGTAATAGCATCAAAAAAAATTTTTAATTACCGAAAAATCGAGTTGAAGTCGAAAAAAAAATTTTCTCGTGTTATTTATATGGGAAATCAAATTTTTGAATTCGTTAAGTCTCTAATTAACTCTGAATTTTTTTTCAAACGGGAATATTTTTGTTTTTTTTCATAAATTATCATATTTTCAGGTACGGCAGACAAAAAAAAAAGCATCGCTTAAAAATGAAACACTCTAATACATGTAAATGAATATATGAAACAAGTAACAGTAAATAATATATAACATTATATTATTTATAACAGTTTTATATATTAACACATTTTGTGTATTTCATTACATCAAACTTGCTACAGTTTATTGTTTTCCTATTATTGCTAATAATCATTTCCCAAAACTGATTTATCTATATTAATAAATAAATTTCCTCCACCAATAATATTAAACACAAATAATTATTATTCACAATATGTAATTGCATTTAATTGTGCATCATAAATAGTCTTTGAAAAGTTCTTACATTTGACCTAGACCTCGCCAAGTTTCATTTTTAATTTTTTCTCAATTTTTTTGTCATTCAATTTTTTATTTCCAATCTTCATAAAGCAATAAAGATGCTTGTGAAACATCCGTTGAAAGATGAGAGACGTATGTACACGTCGAAAAAAAAAAAATAACTCAAAAAAAAATAAATAAATAAATAACAGGTGATTTTTCAATGTGCCATCAACACTTGTGTATAACTCGTTGTCTGTGAGTGAAACAAAAAAAGAAAAAAAAAAATTCTATTATAGAGTTATGCAAAATTCATAAATGTATATTTATATGTATAAATATATACTCATGGAGTACATGGGCTTGCCACACTTGACGTACGCGTATATTTTATCTGTAAATTTAACCACCTATATTATCACTCCATATTGAATAAATTGAAATGATAAAAATAATATTAATATAATTATAATAATAATTTTAATGTTAATAACAATAAATAAAGTGAAGGGGATTTTTTTTTTCTATTCATTACAACATGTGTGATATGATTAATTGCAATTATTTAATTTATCCTTGATTGACACAATCCTCCCTGCATTAGTTTTTTTTTTTTTTAGTTTTTTTTTTTTAGTTTTTTTTTTTTTTTTTTTTTTGTGAATTGTAAAAATATTGATGACGCCATTTGTTTTGAATCTAAACGTTTATTAGATGGTGTTAGAGCAAAGTTAAATGGTTATAAATAAATAAAATCGTTGGAACATAATGAAACAAAAATATTATTATTATTATTATTATTTTTTTTTTATTTTGAGGGGAATTTGATAATTAAAATTTAATTTGTGGTAAAATTATTTGAGAATTATAAATTGTGAAATATTTAATGGGATTTTTATGTTTGGAAAAAAATGAGAAATTTTATAAATTTTTTTTTTTTTTTTTTTTTTTTGATGAAATGAAAAATTTTATTTACTTTCTTTATTGCATAAATTGAATGGTATTTATGGGGTTAACATTCCGAGTGAACGATCGCTACTTCCGGTTTAAAGTATAATTTACAAATGTAATTTACATTGTTATTTTTTTTTTTTTTTTTTCTTAGTATAAAAATATTAGTGAAATCTAAACGCTGTGTATTTAATTGTTAATTTATTTTATTATAAATAAAGACAAAAACAAAGTTGAAATATTATTTTTGTATTGTTTCGAATCTTTCCCTTGTGAGGCTTGAAAGCTTAATTAAATAGACATAATTTAGTGAAATAAATATTAATTAAAATTAAAAAATAATTGGATATAATATATATACAATCTAGAATTTTTGTTCATTTGAAACTTTCGAGTGTTTGTTTTTCCTTACGTGAATTTTAATTTATTCATTTATTCAATGTTGATCAAAATTTTCTGTCGAAATTGACAAAAATAAATTATCAAATAACTGACAAAAACAATTCATACTATAACTATTTATTAATTTAAAAAAAAAAAAAAGTTCTTTCCTCACTTCAATTCAAAAGTCTAGCCACAAAAATAAATATAAAAAATCTCATCTCCCAATTATAAATTATCTATAACTTTTCCTCAACTCCCACTAAAAATTTAATAATTAAAAAAAAAAATCCTCACTGTAAACTTTCAAATTTCAATTATTATCAATCAATCCCCCCCTAAAAATTCCCATCATCACCCTCCACATAAAAAACAAAACAAAAAATACAATTCACAATTGTATAATCTGCACATTATCATTTATTTCACTCCAGCATAAATTTTTTCGTTCCACTTTTCTTCAACTGTCTCACATATATTCTTTCCTTTTACTTCAGAAACTATTCCACTTTACCCTTCACCTCCCTCAAAGTCATCCAACTATATATATATGCCCGCCTCTATTACTCCCTCTCATCTTTACTCGACATATATTCCATTAAATTACAATGTCAAACTGGTCATTTAACATATTATTATTCTCGTTGCGTACTATGGGCACAATTAAAAAACACCATTGCCACATTAATTCCATAACATTCAGTTGCGTCTAAACGTTATTTGTTCGTGAAAAAAAAAAAGAATCAGAAGAGCGACACGAGAGATGAGAGGAAAAAAAAAACATCCAGAACAAAAATAAATACAAAAAAAAAAAATAAACCAGCAGCTTATTAAGTGCTCTCATTCAAAATTGTTCTTTAGTAACGCGTGACTACTGCTTTTGTCAAGCGATATATATTTTCAATTCAAATGTAAAATAATCCATCAAAATTAAATGCAAGGGGATATTATACATATACATATATATACATATATATACATATATAAACAAAAATATAAATGTATATGTATATATAAAGCAATACCTGTTTGTTATTCACTATGAATAATCTATACTTTGGGTCGTCATTATTCAAAGTTTCCAGACGACCCCGAAGCTGAACTTTTCTTAAGTAAAACAGAGTTATATGTAATGTATATAT
Organism: Microctonus brassicae; assembly: GCA_918226075.1. Lineage (NCBI taxonomy): Eukaryota > Metazoa > Arthropoda > Insecta > Hymenoptera > Braconidae > Microctonus > Microctonus brassicae. Next base: position 4,885,130 of record OW445483.1, read on the forward strand.
ATATTATATATATATATATATATATAGATATATATATATGTATATATGATATATATAATCCTGAGTAGGTCGGAAATACCGACATAATTGATTAACCTATAGGTGTTACTTTTCTGTTCATAATTTTTCAAAGACATTGTACATAAAATAATGATTGATTATTAAAAATCAGTATCAAACTAATAATTAATTCAAGGTTTTGTAGTTACCTTCTTGTGTTTATTGCAAAATGAGGAGAGAAAAAAAAAAATGATATAATGATGAAAAATATTATGAATAAATAATTTAATAAAAATAAAAAATTGAGAAGAAAAAATTGTTTTGTGTTTTTTATGAAGAATTATAATGATAATGTTTTTTTTTTGATTGTGTATATATATTAATAAGGGAATTATTTTGATGTGTGTGTGTGTGTGTGGGTAATATTATGTTAATTTGTGATAATGGATTGTTTCATGATATTGTTGGATTTTAATAAAAATATAGTGATTAATTTTGGTATTGATAAAATTTTATGTTTCTTTTTTTTTTTTTTTTTTCTTTCATTTTTACGATTGATTATTTATGTTGGGCTGGACGTTGAAGAAGGATTTTGGTGAATTTAATATTGTCGAGTAATGTTTATCGGGTTGGTGAATTATTGTTGGAATAATTTAGATATTTAAAAATATTTTTGGTGTGTTGAAGAAAAATTTTATTTTTCTTTATTGTGAGTTCAAATTATTTGGAAACTTTTATTTATAAATAGTTGGTTATTGAATAATTATTATTATTATATCAGTTGTGTATATAATAATTGATAAAAAATATATTTTTAACGTGGAATATTACTTTAATATAATTTTAAAATGTTCATTTTAAAATAAATAGTTAAGTTAATGTATTCAATAAAAAAAAAATGATTAATTTTTATTACTAATTATTCTATGTGTATCTATATAAATAAAAAAAAACTAATCAGAATATGAAAATATTTAATTCAAATAAAGAAATAAAAAATAAGATAATTAAAATTTTCCATAAATTTTTGATATGAAAAATAAAAATAAAAATTCATTATTTATCAATAAAATTATTTCAATAAAATTGTAAAAACTTTTATTCAATAATAAACCGCATTAAATCATTCACATGGCTATATTTACAAGATTCAACTTATATAATTAAACATAAACAATGTAGAAATATTTAATTTGGTAATATAAATATCCATTGCTAACTAAAAAAATTTATAAATCTCAAAAAGGTCAAAACTGATAGCTTCAACTTTAGTATAAACACTTCATCAAGGAAGTATTAAATAAAATATACTTTATTTCAAAAACATTTAAAAATATTTCAACTAAAACAACCCAATAATAACACTGCAATTAAATTTTTCATTTAATTTTATAAAATGTAAAAATTAATAAATCAATATAATCACAAATTCACATAAATATAAAATATAATTAGATAATGATAACTAGCATTATATTATTTTTATGTTATCAAACATAAAATCTAAACAAATCCAGATAAAATATTACATATATATACATTCAAGTATTAAAATTGATAATTATCTTACATGAATAAAAAAATGATATATATTAAATTGACACTAAATTTCTATCTACATATATCAATATAATTTTGTTGCCAAGTGATTAATATCCGCAGCAGTGATAACCATATCAATAAAAAAAAATTATAACAAAAAAAAAAAAAAGAAAAAACCTGCATAAAAATAAAACATAATTAATTTAATTATCCAATAAAAAATTGCCAAGAATTCATGTCTTAATTTTAACAAAACCACGTTACATAAAATACATAAAATCACATAGATATAATTAAAAATAATTAATTAATTAATTAATATACACAAATTAAATTTTGGATATTTAATGCAATGGACTCTGAGCAACAAATACCTCATAATTATCGTGATAATAAATGGCCTTTAGATTAAAATGACCGATATACAAATGATAATATTCTGAAAAGAATCAAATATATGATTTTATTCGTTAAAAATAATATCTACGTTGTATTTAAAAGAAGAGAAAAAAAATTAAATAATAGGGATATATATATTTATGTATATTCTGATTGCGTTAAGTAACCTTCAACAAATAATTAGTCATTATTGATCGTATTAATAACGCACCATGCCAATTAACATTGAATAATATTAAAAATGATGTTCTTTTATTCAATATATTTATCACAAGGAGGCTGAACATCTTGCTGTGATATGTTGTATAATTATTTCTTATGATCCTAGTTATTTTACTTTGCAAAAGTGCCATGACGCATCGAAAAACTTGAATAATATCTTGATAAAGGTCAGTCGTAATCGTTGGTTTGTGTATTTATACAATTGCTCTCTAAACATATATAACAAAATTTTGTTATTCATATTTTATTACTGAATATATTTTTAACACGAGGATAAAATTGTATGGTAGAAATTTATTAAAATAAAATAGAAAAATTTATGTATAAATATATATGTATATATATTGTATTAATTTTGTGTATATTTATTTATATGTGTATATAACAAAGATTATTATTCGTGAACAATTTTATAAAATATAACCTTCACTTTTTAGATGCTCTATAAATGTCAGAGGTGAAATAAATATATGTAGAAGCTAAAATTTTTTTTATTATTTAATATTTCAATACTAATATCATCGTAAAAATTTTATTACTCAAAAATATTTCCAATAACAAATCAAAATGTGAATTGTCGTTAAAATTATAGCAGGTAGAATCAACGATTATTTGAAATCGTTGAAATTAATTGACACTTTTTATTATTTTTTTGTCTATGAACGAAAATTTTCAATTTTTATTTTATCATTTTTTTTTTTTTTATTTTGATTTTTGTCTTAATGATTCCGGTGTTTTGATTCGTTGTATTTTGTGATAAAAATGGTTCGATGATCAATTAAATTGTCATTCGTATAACGATACAATTGTGTAAAAATAAATAGATTTTTGTTACATAAAAAAAAAAATTCAATTTTTCTGTACAAAATTATATAATTATTTTTTTTTTTTTCTTTTATACCATTGTATAATTTGTTATAGTTTGATATATCCAATTGTAAATTTAATTCCTTTTTAAAAATAGCATATTTAATCATATTTAACTTTGCAAATACAATCAATGTTGGAAAAAAAAAAATTGTCTGCCATTAATTAGTCGATAAGGTCATATCGGTACATATATACATACATGTACATATTGTTTATGTATATGTATATATAAAGAATAATCTTCCGCAAGTATATAAGTGCCACGCGCGTAGAACATGCGCTCAAATAAAAACTCATGCAAACAGCTTTTTTTTTTTTTTTTCTCTCTTTTTCTTTTAGAAAAAGATGTCAACATTAAATTAACATGTAACGTTTGAAATAAAATCATTCCATCTCCACATGAATAAACGACGTATATGCGTGAATAAATACCACACAAGGTCAGGCAAAAATATTTATATACTTGAACACTATATTGATACGATTAATTGAAATTTCGTTAATTTTTTTATATTGAAGTAAAAATTAAAAAAAATTCCTTCAGATATTTTCCAAGAATTTTAATAGAACCTTTCAACAATTTTAATAAATAATAATATTAATATTTTCATGGATGTAATTAATTGATAAAATTTTTTCTTTCATTACCTGAAAACTACATTTTTTTTTTTATAATTTAATATTGATAATATTTTTTTTATTTTTAGTGTTATTATAAAGCAGTAAAATATTAAGGTTATATCGTTGATATATTGCACAAATGCATCATTAAAATTCGTGAAAACATAAATTGTTTTTAATTTATATCCAAAAAAAAAAAATATTGTGTTGAGTTAATTGGAAAAATTTTATTATTTAATAAGTCCATTATTAAATGATTTAATATTTCATTTTACTTATCTGATAATAAAATAATAAAAATAAAAAATTAAAACATTGATTTATTTATAATACAACAATCAACTTAAAACAATAATTATTAAATCATGCAAAATATTATTCAAAATAATTTTTTCAAAGAAATAAAAAAATTTTGAACATTTAATCAGAAAATTTCTAAGGTTGTATTTAAATTTTTTCTATGATATTCGCAGTGTTATTTAATTTATTAATTATAAACATAAAGATATCAATGAAGATCTAAACAAATATTTGAATTAATTTATAATTTTATCCAATTCGTTTGTGGATATTTATTTATCTATTGTTCAAATGAGATTTTATGTCAATTAAGTCACTCGAAAAATGAATCATAATTATTTGTGTGACAGAATCGTAAAAGGGGCTGTATCACGACGAATCAGAGAAAAGAAAAAAAAAATGTGAGGACTGCTCATGTCCAGTGAAACACTCGTGGAAAACGTGACGCATCTATATCACAGAGAGAAAGAGAAAGAGAGAGACTTTGTTAAATAAAACACTTAACAAAAGGAAAAAAAAAAAAAAGATTAAAAATACAAGAGAAAAACATGTTTCATCTTGACATTAACTTTCTCTCTGTGGAGTGAGAAAAATAAATAAATAAATAAATGAATAAATAAATGAATAAATAAATAAACAAATAAATAAATAAATAAATAAATAAATAAATAAATAAATAAATAAATGACAAAATGAAATAGACCATAATAAAATAAATTTGATAATGATGAAAAATTAATTCACCAAAATTCTAAATAATATTTATTTATAATTGTAAATATATATAAATATTATAAATAAATATCCATGTTATGATTAATGTGAATAATTATAAATAAGTACTTTATTGCAATATAAAATAATCATGCAATAATTAATATTCATTTTGATTAAAAATTTTTCATTTTTTTTTTACTATTAAAATTTAATTTATGCCAATTAATTTTATTTTTGTTTAATTGTTTTTTTCACCTAATTCACAGTATATAAATGCAATGGATCCTTCGCGCATATCAGCCTTGATGTTCTTCATAATTTAATATCATATGCGAAGGTTTTTATATAAAAAAAAAAATAATATTTACGTAGGTTTAAATATAATATAAATATCACACGATTTCATAAATATTTTAGGCATGCACAGTGGTAAAATAAAAATAAAAAATAAATAACAAAACAATATAAATGCGATAAGTAAAATTTTAATTCCATATAAAATATTAAAAAATTATTAATAATAAATACAATCATTCGTATCTTTTGCTATAAATCATTGTCATCATCCTGTTCAAATAAACTAGTCAAAACTACAAAGATGAAATGAAAAATAAATGAATCATGTTGTCATTTACATCCCATATTTTTTTTTTTTTTCTTATCTATTTATACACAAACAAATATATACATTTACATTAAGATGACAATACAGACAGATATTTTTCCACTTTATGACGAGAAAGAAATGACAAAAACAACGAAATAAATATAGGTAATAAAAGAATTAAATAATTTATAAAAAATAAAAATAAAGAAAAAATAATTTACTGAAAAAAAAAAAAAAAGATTATAAATCTCACCCTCTATTACTTCATATATAAATGATTCAATTCATCGTTGGTATATGAAATATCTACACACTACACACACACACATATATATATATTTATTTATATATAGATATATATTGAGTTGTTAACGTAGCAAGAGATTAGATTATCTGCTTAGCCAGTTTGTATATCCCCACCAATGAGAGTGACTTGTTCCCTCATTCAAAAACGAAACTCCTTAAGTCGCTTGATTTAGTATCGAGTGTGTTAGCGAGCCATAAACACATACAGATTGTCATTATTGACAATTTTTCAGTTAACATTTACTGTTGATTAAAATTTTTATATTTATTTTTCAATATATTGTTTCTTGTTTATTGCTGATGGAAACTTTATTTTATATCGTTGATGAAATAACGAGAGTGATTAAATATATATTTGTGCGTGTGAATTGAATAAATATAAATTTTTCAAATTTATTATTTGTTTATTATTTTTTTTTTGTATCGGAAATAATTGCTGCCAGTGTACAGGGTGAAATATCAGCAGCAAGATGCGATTCGATGATCAATTTTTCACGATGTTTGGTAAGTTAAATGGAAAGAAAAAAATTTTTTTTTTATTTATAATTATTAAATTAATAGGAAAATTATATTTGTTATATTATTTTTTATTATTTTTATACGTGAGGTTATACGAGGAATTTAATAGGTGGAATAATTTTTAGTATTTTCAAGTGTAGACAAAAATCTTTTAATATTTTCTTATCAAATTTTTTATCAAAAAAAAAAAAAAAGGAATACTGTAGATTTATTTTTTATATTCAGAATAAATCTAGATATCAATACTCATTATTTATCATCCCAAACACATTGAAATACTGTGAAAATATAATAAAAAAAAAAAAATACACTCAACAAATAATTTTTAATATTTAAAAAAAAATAAATTCAAACTTATTAAAAATTCTATCAAACATCACATTTAAAAAATTACTCAACGTTAAAAATAATAAATTATGCAGCTATCACTATCTATATTCACCCTATACATCTATTTGCACACACACACTCACACAATAATCAATAAAAAATAATTGAATTTATTATATCTCAAGATATTTCATCATTTAATGCATCTTTCATTGTTCGAAATAATTATAAATATAATATTCCACACTTTTAACACAAGAATATTCTAAAAACTCATGAATTAACCATTAAGCACGTGGATAAATAAAGGTAGAGCTAAATCAAATATTATTTAAAAATAATAGCGTCACCCAAATGCAAATTTTCAATTCTTGAGACAGAGCCAATGAAAATATTACCATGACCTTGTCATCCAAATGTTTGCATTAAAAGTGTTGATTGTCATAAAGAAAAAAAAAATACATGTCACATATATTTATATACATAAATAAATAGATATATACATATATATGAGCTCATTGCTCTTTGCAATATAAGTAAATAATATCAAAATGCAGACCACTTCTCCTCACACACATATCTTTTCATAATTATGCAATTGAAGAAGGTTTTAACCTTAAATAAATTTTTTTCCTACATATATTTATTTATTTACTATGTTTATGTATATATACCGACATGTTTCAATGATTAAAAACCGAAATGAACACCACTGACTCAAAAAAATAAACGTTTAAATATCTATTTCTATTATTTGATATCAATTATTATTTTATTCTATTTTATTTTCTTAGTTTTCATCGTCTTCAATTACTTTATATTCTTTTTATTTTTCGTGTACGTCAAATAGCAATCAGTCATATAGCAATATAACCTGCCGAATTATATAACTCAAAATAACCCGAGGCCATTAACGAATGAATCCTGCGACTTTTTGACTGATGATGACAGCGACAACCGGTTTCAAGGACTTTATATATTTATTTCGAAAAGAAAAAAAATTTTTTTTTTTTTACCACCGCGCGCATTTAAGTGTCTTTTAAAATATTATTATTCAAAAAATCGAAAAAAAATAATAAATATATAAATAAATAAATAAATAAATACATAAATACATAAATAATAATTGCATTATTTGATGTCGCGGCATTAGAATTATTATTTTCTTATTGATATACATAAAATTAATGCAATAATAGTAGTGAGTTGGGTCAACTAAGTTCACAACTCTCAATTACATACACACCAATATATATAAATACATACATATACACATTTACATATATTTTTATATTTTATTTAAAAGCGAGAAAAAAAAAAATAATGATTTATACAAATGTCTGTATACAATTCACGTGGCAATCGTTCGCGTGCGCGTTAATAATTTTTCTATATAAAGACACTGAACATATATATGTATATGTATAGATATATATATGTACATATATATATGTATTAACAACTGTATATTATATTGTTAAATATACGGAAATATTTCCATCAAACAATCTCATTGCCGTTGCACACAATTTGCTTCCCGATATTTTACATATACACATACATAAGACTGTACATATTTATATATCTACATGTATGTATATATTATAAATATATATATAGTGCTGGTGTCGATGATGCCTCCGGGGAGATTCCACAACGACCTTTATATACTTTTCTGCCGCATGAAAATACAAAAAAAAAATAAGAGAGAAAAAAAAAAGTGTAAGATAAAAAAAAAAAGACAACGACGAAAGAAAATTAATAATAAACATATACAGCAGAGTAATAATAAAATAAAAAAAAATAATAATAAAGTGTGCGAAATGCGCGATATCACGTCGAGTCATCATCGCACACTGATACATCTATTTAACAAAGAAAAATATTAATTTTAAATATTATTCACATTAAAATTGTGATTATTTGTTTATACACATTGTAATATTAAAATAAAATTATAATTTCTATTTTATATTGTTATTTATATGAAAAATTATGGTGGGTTATAATAAATATATATTTTGGATATTAAATAAAATTTAAGAAATGAAAAATTATATTTTTTTTCCCCGAATGAAATTTCATTGTCAATAAAAATTATTATCGCGTTCGCAGCTCACTGATTACGCTCAATAATAATTTCTTTTATGTTCACTCAATACAATTTATTTTTTTTATATACACGTATTTTTATACATACATATATATCTATAATGATTATGTCTAAATAATCATTAATTAAATGTAATGTGAAAGACATAAAAATATTCATTGAGCTCGTGATTCATTATTTTACATCGCGCGTCAACGCAAGAACAAGAGCGTTACACACATTCATACACTGCAAAATTGTCGTTTGTCCGGCTGTCTGATGTATCCCATTTTACGCCTTGCAATATCACTACTGTTCTGTTTTATCTCGATAAATAATCTGACTCATTTAATGGCAATCGCTTTGTTCATACTATGCCTTCACAATTTATTATTACACATTTTTCATTATTGTACAATTTTTTTTTTTTTTTTTTTGCATGAAAATCACTAAATTAATTATCAAAACTATTATTTATCGTATACACCTGAAAATTAAATTATAATTGATACTTAAAAATGTATTTATTTATATACAAATGTATACATGATAATTAATTTAATTCTAAACAAGCAAAAAATAAATTATATAAAACATTTGTTAATAATTTCCGGAATAATTTTCTTGCATTAAATTGACAAATAAATTCTCGCGATTAATTAAATAATAATAATAATAATAATAATAATAAATGTGCTAAAGTTGATTGAATTGTAATAATGAGAGAGAGGAAAGAGAACAAAGATATTTTTTTTTTTTATTTATTTAATTGTTTTTTTATTTTGTTAATGAGTCTTCGCCGTGGTGATTTTACGATTGAGTAAGCGATTAAAAATATATTTTTCTTTATTATAAATTTTCATTTGTATTATTTAAATATCGGTGCGTAATTAATAAATAATAAAAGAAAAAAAATTTAAGTGAAAAAAAAAAAATTTTTTCTTTAACATTTAAATAATACGAAATATTTAACGGGTATTTTTGTATGTTTTATTTTGTAATTTTCTGAATAAATATATACTTGGCACGTGTTGATATAAAAAAAAAAAAAAATGTGGAAAGTAACAGTAAATGAATAAATCAATAATTAATTAAACAAAGTAGAAAAAAAAAAAAACGACGGTATTTCCCATCGACCATGACTTGTAGTGCAAGAATTATTATTGATGTGTATATATAGTTTTCTGAAGGCTATATATCCTCGCAATGTATAAACAAAACAAAACAAAAATATGTAATTAATATATATTTTGCATAATAAATAAATACCATAATAAATATATTTAGATTTAAATTCGTAATAGAATAAAATAAATTATTTTCTCACTTTTATTGTCATAATAATATAATACACATTTATTTATTTATTTATTTATTTATTTATATATTAATAAATGAATATATGTATGTGATTAATAACATTGTTATACGTATTTATTATTTGCATTATATTTTTTTGTATAGTTAAATAATATAACAGTAAAACCTATTACATATCTATGCATAGGTCGAAACCCTCTTTACAATAATTTACATCAAGATATTATGACATATCTGACATCCGTCGACCTTCTCATCGTCCCGTGACACGAACATTAAACGACTTCCTGGCCAGGACTATATTCGTGTACGATTTAATGAAGCCATACCATTAATTTTTGTTTTAATATATCATCTCTTGTAGTCTAAGTACATAACATTCGTAAAACACGTGTCTCTTTACGTCTCAATATTTTTTTTTTAAATATCTTTTTTGACTTTTTTTTTTTACTTGTTATTTTATTGTCATTAATACACATGCTTTATATACATATAATATATATGTTTATATACACTGAGAAAATGAACAAGATGATTAAATTTATTGTAATGAAAGTGTATTTTTATAAACAAAATTTTGGGATGTATAAAGAAAAGAAAATAAAATATAAAATTTTATCTCATGACAATTTGACTTTGAAGTAATGTTGATGAGCTTTTGTTGGGGGCAGTTGAACATTTTTTTATTGTTTTTTGGTTTTAGTTCCATTGGAGAATTTTAATAATAAAATTTAACATTAATGAGAAAAAAAAAATTTTTTTTTTCTTTTTTTTTTTTTCATTTTTATTTATATAAATTATATCCGAAATTTTGATTGAAATTTTTGAAATTGAATCTTGAGGATTTTTCGAATTTATTTCATAATAAAAAAAATATTATTAATAAAATTTTGATATCTACAATTTTTTTGTTTTAAACATTTTTCATTTTATATACAAGTAACTTAACTATTTTAAAGTTTCAACATTTTTTTCTAGCTTCACATTTACATAAACCACATATATGTACATATCAACAAGCACTTAAACCCAAACGTTAATAAATAATCATCAAAAAACAATAAAAAAAAAAAACGACAAACTAAAATCAATTAAAAATTTTTTAAATCATCCAAATATTTTTTATACATAAATTAAATACATTTATATTCAAAATAATTCGCTTCTATATCAAGTCATTCTATAAAAAATGCCAAAAACAAATAAAACAAAAATTATATTTCTCAATTATTAATTATTAATATAATTCAATTTTCCCTCGGAATAAAAAAATTCAAACATTAAAATCAAACATTATAAATTGATCTACATTATTATAATAATTCCCAACTAAGAACTCATTCGTATCACCATCCACACATACATATACTCATACATACATACATACATATATATATTCAAACGATACATTCATTTCTCTTAGTGTGTTCGGTATGTCGCCCCACTATATTAAACTGCGCGCGCTCAAACTCGCGTTGCGATATTGAGGCGCAAAACATGCGTGCTTTTACAGCTGTTTCCCAGTTGCCGACGGGTCGTCGAGTTGTTTAGTGTCAGAGATAATCAAGTATTACAACAACAAAAACAACAACAAGAAAAAATAAATAAAAATCCACGGTAAAAATTAAAGAAAAAAAAAAAAAAGAATTAAAAATAAGAGAAATTAAATAAATGAAAAAGAAAAAAAAAATTCGAAAAATTACACGACGACGACGACGACGACGACGACGACGTTAAGTGAGAGCTCCTGAACTAAACGATCCAGTTTTATATACATTACATATGGAGTAAGAGTGGGATTCAAAAAAAAAAAAAAAAGCACACAAACGATAACCCATCTCCCTCCTCTTAATTTCCCTCTCTCACAATGAACATTTTTGCATCGTCATTGTTCATTATACATTACGAGAGACGGCAAACGACAATTTCAGTGTAATATTATACATATACACATTTATATATGTATAAATTTATATAAATATACAGGAATATATATATTTTTTATTTTTATTGGCGCACGCGATGGGCGAAAATTGCAAATTATTCGTTGTCAACTTGAAAGAAGAAACGAAGAAGAGAATGAGATATATAACGATAATATAATGACAACGATGAATTTACGTGAAATGAAGAAGAAGAGCCAGTGTGTGTCCTCGATGAAATAAATTTATTTTAGTTCACTAACATTTTGAGATGATGACACAATTTAATTGCGCTGATATTTGTTCGTGATACGTATATAAAAAAATTGCTATTAGTGAATTAGATATATATTTTAACAAAAATCTTTATCTCAAAATGTTAAGAAAAAACAAATTAAATATAACAGAATAAAATAAAAATAAAAAAATAAATAAAATAAAATATCACAACGTGAAGAATTATAAATAATACAAGTAATATATAATGAGATGAATTGGAATAAAAAATTATATAAAATAATAAACAAGATATATTGACGAGCGTGTGTGTAATAGAGATAATGCGAAGAAGAGACTGCAAGTATGAACACGTTACAACGTGTTCTATCGTGTTCACCGTGTTAAACCTGTTAACCACGATTCCAATTTATTAATTGTTTCACTTGTGAACTTAATGTACTGTATGTTATTTATATATACACATAGATATGACAATATATATATATATGTATGTATTATAGTGTAGTGTGGTCGTTGGCGTGCAATAGTGGACATCAGTGTTGAAGCACGCGAGTGTCCTCAAGACCATTTGAATTTATACTCCGATATATAGGACAGCCAACAAACTATGATCGTCGGCTGTCGCAGTTCGAATTTATTTTTATCACAGTAACTCAAGCCAGATAAATACATATGTACATCTAAATACATATATGAATAAAATGAATAAAGTTGAAATTAGGGAGAATAGTGAATAAATTAAATTGGACGATTTATAAATGTGAATTCATAATTTTTTCATTGGTGAATTTGAGAGGAAAAATAATTATAAATAAAGAATTTAGTGAAATATATAAAATGGGATTAGCAGGTATGTATATATTTTATAAATAAATATATATATTGTGTGTGTGTGTAGAATTTTAGATGTAGAATTTAATTTAATTTATTAATTAGAATTTGGGGGATAGATGTTTTTCTATTAGGGTGTTTTATTTTTAGGTGATATTTTTTGTTTGTTTGTCAACACTGAAAATATGATAATTTATACGAGAAAAAATATTTCCGTTTGAAAAAAAATTTAGAGTTAATTAGAGGCTTAGCGAATTTAAAAATTTGATTTCTCGTATAAATAACATGAGAAAATTTTTTTTTTCGACTTCAACTCCATTTTTCGGTAATTAAAAATTTTTTTTGATACTATTACATTGTTGATTTAGCTTTATAGCGTTTATTGTAAGATAATAATTAATGTCAAATCAATAAATTCCAGTTTAAAGAAAATTTGTTGTCAATTATAATCAACTTTCACCTTTCCAGCTCTACAACTCGAAAACTGTTGGTCGTAGAGCGTTTGCGGTGAAAAACTTTTTTGTAGCAAATTTAATGCCCTACAAAAGTTGTTATATTCATTTTTTCCAAAAAAAATTTTTGATTACCGAAAAATCGAGTTGAAGTCGAAAAAAAAAATTTTCTCATGTTATTTAAATGGGAAATCGAATTTTTGAATTCGCTAAGCCTTTAATTAACTCAGAATTTTTTTTTTTGTATAAATCATCAGATTTTCAGTGTTTACAAACAAAAGAAATATCGCCTTAAAATAAAACACCCTAGTATTTATTTATGATTAATTATAATTTTATATGATCTAAATATATTTTGTCACTAATATCATATATTGCGCGGAATTATTAAATATTATGTTGAAAAAATAAATTTATTATTTGTATGTATGTGTGATTATATGTATTTTATATCCGAATATATACGAGCGCACATTAATCACATAAATTTATAGATATACGAATAAGAGAGCGTGGAATTTGCACACTTGAGAGAAAGGAAGAGAGAAATATTAATGATAATGATGCGTTGCGTGTTCACCAGCGTTAACTGTATATGTTATTCTAAGACTCCCAAATAGACTTTTATATATGCTATAGTATGAAAAAAAAAAAAAAAAAAAAAAAAAAAAAAAATTATGAGAAAATGAAAAAAAAAAAATTTAATAAAATATTCAAGGATTTCATAATGAACAATGAATATAAATTGATAAATATAATTTATGTGTAAGTATAGTGGTTAATGTTTTTATTTTTTATTATTTCATTATCAGTTTCTTTTTTTTTTTTTTTTTTTATTATTAAATATTTTGTGAAATTTCTTTGAAGTTTAAATGAAATGATAATTTGTTTGCTGCAATGTTCCGTCATGAGATGATAGTGAGATAAATAAAAAATAGCACGAATATATATATATTATAATTTATGTGCGACGAATTAAAAAGAGAAACGAATAAAAATGAAAAAAAAAAATGAATATGAGTATGAAATTATCATGAAAAAATTCATGAAAGCCGGTAGTAAATATAATAAAACTGATATTGAAATAAAAATATAAAACAAATGATTATTTCATTCTTGAAATCAATCACATTATTTTTATTATAATTTATCATATACCTTTTTTCTTTTTGTATCATCAATATAAAAATTTTAGATGATGAATTAAATTTTTTACTTATTTTTCTGTCGTCTCTCAAATGTTAGTTAAATAAATTCATATTTAAACAATTAAAAAACTGAATAAATAATTTACTGCATTCAGATTTATTATTAAATAAAATAAATAATTTTAACATACAATTAACTAAAAGATTTCAACATATATTATCACAATATTTATCTTTCGAATTAAATTTTCTTTTTCTTCATTTATAAAAATTTTATATTAAATTTTGTTTTCTCAAATATTCTTCATTTATCAAAGTGAAATAATTCATAAATTATTCAAACGACTATATTTATCTAAGCTAATACTAAAGATAAAAACACGTAAAAGATTACAAATGAAATATTGAAAGGAAAAAAAAATTACAATTAAACAAAAATTAAATATGAGCACAATTAAATTTTTATTACAAACAATAATGCATCGTTAAAAGTATTTTTATTTTTTTTTATAAATTTATTAACAGCTCTTAAGAATAACCTTGGATTAAAAAACACCAAGACAATTCGAATAAAAAGAAAAGATGAATCAAAAACAAAAAAACAATATAAAAATTATCTAAAAAATTTCATAAACTTCAGAATATCAACAAAAAAAAAAATCCATTCTGAATTGTGATTTGTAGCCATGCAATAAAACATACAAAATTCTCACATTAATCAGATATTTCAACGCATTCAATAAACATCAGACACTATAAACATTACGTAACACATTAAACACACACAATAATACAAATAAATAAATAAATAAATAAATTAATTAATTAAATTAAAATCCGTATTCATAAAAATTCCGTTTACTCATATCCGTCAATTCAATAAAAATATCTTTTCAATTCTTATTTCACCGAATATAAACAATTAAATAAATATACATAAACAAACAAACAAAAAATAATTTCACTAAAAATAAAAAAAAAACTTTCCAACATGTCAATTCATCATTGCACATAACATTAAACTTTCCCAAACACCATTTTAATATTCATTAATACACCGGCAATAATTCAAAACATTCACATTAATTAAAATTTTTATTTTGAAATAAAATTGTATTATTCTCTTGTGTATTATAATATTCATCATGAATTTAATGAATAAGCACTCTCAATTTTACAATTGTCAAAGACATTATGACATATATAATTCATAAACAAATAAACAAATAAAAATCTTATTATCGAGTGGGACGATTCATCAGTGCAAGCATTAAAGAGAAGAGGACGCGTGTCCACTGAGATTATTACTGTACCAACAAGTCCACCATAATTATATATCTACATATATACTATCTATATATACATTGCAAAATTCCAATTGCTATCTACAAACACACGCACATATATATACATTTATATTCATCTAAATATATATTTTTAAATGGTGCACATTAAATTGTACCATCAGGTATACAAAACACGTTAATAAATGTATAATAATTTTTATCTAACATTTACACTGCGTGTAAATTATGAAAATGTGTGTGTTTATTCGTATGTATATAAAACCCATACATTACTTGCAGTATTAAATATTTAATAAAAAAAATAATAACAATTATTATGATGATAATATTAAAAAAAATATGAAAAAAAAAAATTTAACGTGAGCGATGAATTTTTTTTTGTGTTCGCTTGTCGTTGTGCATGCGTGACAACGGGATAGCAATTAAAATAGCACACACCAAGAGAGTCTTGACACTTGACCGCCACCTCATTATGCAGGGGTGGGACGAAAGAGGGGCTGAATAATACGCGCAAGGACGTATCGTATATTTGCTTACTGATTTTATTTTTTTAAATATTTTTCTACCTCATTTATTTTCTCTTATAATTTTTTATTCATTCATTAAAAATTTTTTTTTTTTACATTTTCATCATCATTTTTTAGTCTACAGATTTTTTTTTTTTTTTTTCAATTGTATTTGTTTATATTTTGCATGGAAAAATGATGTAATGTGTTGATTTAAATATTTAAATCAAAGGATCAAATAATAAAATTGCATTTATATATTTTTACTGCAATTTATTCAGTTGAGATTATTTATGACATTTATTTATTTAATATATAGATACAAATATTTTTATATACTTATACATATTTGATATCTATATGTAATATGTTCTGTGATAATTTATTATTGCCATTTTCTTTCCGTTACGCGAATAAATATCATTGAACGTGCACTGCATTTGTTTTCATAAATTTTCATTCCTCGAATGAATTATTTCAAGACTTTATTTTTTTTTTTCCTCGCATTTTAAATAGCCATAGAATATTGAATGAGATTCCATCGGAATAATAACATAAGAGAATAAGAAAAATATATATAAAAAGAAAAAAAGGAGAGATTAAAAACGTTATACATTTTATTATTGTGACTAGATTTATTTTTTTTTCTCTTTTTTTGATTAGTCATTTTCCACAGCGATGAAGCGCATACAGTAAAATCACTTTGTGTATATAATTTATCAACAGTATTTCTGTTATACCATCAGTATGATACAAATCCACCAGGCATGAACATGTTGAATTATGATTAAATAAATGAATATTATGCTAGTGGAGAAAGGTAATTGATTGAAGCATATACATATTGCTCTTATAGAAAATATTACGTTAGGAGGAACTACGATTTATTTATATATATACCTACATATATATATGTATTTGTGAAAATATTTAAGTGTATATATGTTCATGGTGTATATTTATTATTATAGATCATGTAAAATGAATATATATAATAATGATATGACACATTTTCATCATGGCATTCCATTCGTCGCTTTCTCTCCTGTCTGTGCTGATTACGACGGTTATTGAAAAGAAAAAATTGTCATAATCAAACGAATATATGTATTATATATGTATTAATGTTACTGAAAAATTGCCTCATAATTTTGCATTATGATACACTTGTTTTATCCAGGATAAAATTAATTTTCCTGAAGCATTTAATATTAATAAACATATTAAATGTGTACGTTAGATTAAAATATAAATATGAAAGTGTTTTAATTTTTTGTTTTTAATTATTTATTATTGCTATTATTAAAAAAAATTTTTTTATTATTTTAAAATATTATTTATTAATAATTAAATTAATACAATTGATTGAAAAAATAATTTTAATTATATTTATAATATTTCAAGCTTTTATTTTATGGTGTGAATATATTGTTTTATTGTGGAGAGAAAAAATTATTATTAGAGTGTTGTTGATTGTGAGTTTATCAATTAGATATTAATTAATTAATTATTGTTGGGGGATAAAAATTGTTTTTGTTTTATGGAATATGAAGATTTTGTGATAATTAATATTGGCCTCGACACCGAGGCAATATTATTGTGTCTAGAAAATTTATATCGTGTGTGTATGTGAAATAATTTCATGATTTTATAGCATGGAATTCATTTACATGTGTGCATAAATTATTCTGATATTAATTTAATCGGGAAATAATTTTCTGATAATTAATATCAATGTTATTTATTTTTTTTAATTTATCTTTTATTTATGTTGAGTTGAATTAATTGTGAAATATTCTTGGGATTCACATTGTGAATATATATTTGAACTATATTCATGGTTTGTTTTTTTATTTGTAATGTTGCATCGTGCTACGAATTTTCAATTTTATAATGTAATAAAAAATGAATAAATAGAAAAATACATAGTTTATTCCATGTTTTGATTGTCAGCAATACATAGAGAATATGTTACGTACATATATGCATATTATTTGAGTTTCGAAAAAGAAAATAAAATATTTGAAAGAAAAAAAAAAATTATAAAAAATTTTTTGAATTTTTTTTTTATCAATTTTTTTAATGAAGAAATATTTATTTATTAGCACTTTGAATATTTCATGTATCAATTCGACAATATTTTATGTAATTTAATAAAACACGTGGATAGAAAATTTTTTTATATTTTTCAAAAATATAAAAAAAATATATATATATTTAGCAGAGTTTAAAAAATGTTTACAATTAAATATCAATTTTTAAATATTTAATAACTCTTATTTATTATTCATGAAACTCAAAATTGAGAGATCTGAAGAATATTAAAGACAAAAATTGGCATAAAAAATAAAAAATAAATACCAATAGTAATTTAATTTTTGAATGCCTGAAAAATCTGAAATATTATTTTATTATTTCCGGAAAGGTTATAGAGACGTCATCCAGCTATATATAAGAATAAAATATACATATGTACATACATCTAATAAAAAATTGGGAATCCCTTTTTATTATTTTACAAATTCTCCAACATTTATTTAAATTCAAATCAATATTATTCTTTCATTCATCTTTTTATATCTTAAATTCTTTAAAATTCTATCTGAAATATTTTTTTAAACAAACTGTTTGTTTTCCTAATATTTAACAGTTCTCAGAAATTTCAGCAGCCACTACTGATTATATACACACACATAAAACTAAATACATACATATTGATGTCATGTCTACTGCGTCAATAATAAAATTTATTCTTTTAATTTGAATGTGTTGTAAACTTTTTAACGAAGCATTTTCGAAACAGATTTTTATCGTAACATTTTCCTCTACTTGATGAAAATAACATGACAAGACATATAATTATCAACAATTTCCTTAAATATAATTTATAATTGCATTGAGAAAATAATTTATTACGCCAAAAAATTTATCAACTGAATTATTAAATTGTTTCAATTATTTTTCTTTTTTTTTTTTTTCAAATCATATTCTTGAAATAATTAATCGTGTATAATTGTTTCTAATTTAACACAGTTATTGTTCAATCAAACAAAAAAATTACCCCAATTTAATAATTTTAATTTCAAAAAATTTTTGAATTCAATTTTATATTTTTCCAATGACAAATTATTATCATATTTAATTAACTATTTAATAATCTACTACAGCTCTTAACTATTTTACTTTTATTAATTAATAACAACTCTTAATGATATCCAACGAATTAATTTCTCAGTAAACAATAAAAAATACGTAAATGAGTCTCAAAAAAAAAAAAAAAAAAAAATTTTATGCATTGACGCAAGAAACAATTACGAAAAAAAATCTTCTATGACGTAAAATACATGAACAAAAGCACAATTCATTTGTTGACATACTTGTAAATATTTATTATAATTTAAAAAATTTTCAATTTGTTTAATTCATTTTTTTTTCTTCTTTCATTACAGAAACAAATTTTTTTCTTCCAACACATTTCACAATAAATAGACAAATCTCTAAATAAAAAATATAAATCTTATATACATTTACGTATATACATAACGTATACATAACTATGTATATAACTCACGTAAATACAATGATAAGATTGTGTAATCTTTTGATTGATCTTCGTAAAGTCATTTCCTCCTTCACATAAATATTTCTATACAAATTATTATGAAAATAATTTTTTTTTTTCTCTTCATAATTCATTTTGGTTAAACTCAATGAAGCTGTCATATTCCTCAACATTTATATAATTTTCTCATAATAGCATATACTCAACAGCATTAGACACAAGTAAAATTATTTATTTATCCCACTATTTTTTGTCAAATTTCAATGAATAAAATATTTAATTTATTATTTAAATATATTTCAACATATCACCTTCAACATTATTTCAATGACTTGATTTTTCCTTTCAATAGAAAAAGAATTGACAATTTAATATTTAAAAACGAAGAAAAAAAAAAACAAAATATTACTGAAATAATTTTTTCTAATTTTATTATATTTCAAAATTTTTTATTTCATTCATATATATGAATTAATATCGATTATTAATGTGTTTGTGTAAATGTATTATCAGAAATGTGTATGAATGTTTATTTCAAATATTACTAATGTATGAATTGAGTTAATGACAATGATATAATGTGACGATGATGACGACGAATATATTAGACTTTGGATCCGGTAAAATATTGCGGTAGGTTACGAACTACTTTACAATATTTCTTACAGAATTCGCCAATCAGTAATGATACATTAAATATATATATATACATACATAATGTATATATGTGTTATTATATAGCAATGATGTGTATATTAATTGTGGTATAAAGTTCAAATAAATCGTCACTCAATGTGAATGATTATTTATATTGGTAGACATTTATAATAATGATATTATTCGTTTGATTAATTTGTATATTATTTATCGATTATTTTGTTTATTTCAAAACAAATAAATTTATAAATTTTTATTTTTATAACGAAATTTTTATTTTAATATTAATTATTTTTTGTAGAATTATCATCGAATTTTAATCTTGTTTTTTATTAGAATTTAAGTGGTGTTTTATTAGTGTGCATTAATTTTGATATAATTTTTGATTTTAAACTAAATTTTTTTTTTTTTAATTGTGGGGATAAGTTTATGACGGATATTTCGACATTATTGATAAACATCATTATCGATAAATTCGTGTGTAAATATTGATAAAGAGTATACTCATAAATTCTTGAATTAAAATTTTTTGTGTAAATTAATTTGAAGAAATTTTCTAATCTGAATTTTTTTCTTATTATTATTTACAATTTTATGAATTAAATGTATTCTTATCGGATATATACGTTGCTTAATTTATGAAATAATTACACTACTGTGTGTACTTACGAAAAAAAAAAAAAAAAAAAAATTTGTTTCAATGATTGGAAAAAAAATTGAAATAATTTTTTTTTTCCTTTTTCTATTATTTTGATATGTATATTTGTATTTTAGTCAAATGTATCTTTATTAAAAATAGAATTTCCTCCAAAAATCTACAAAGAATTTTTCGTTGAAAAAAAATTGCAGGAGTTTTAATTTAAAAATTAGTTTAAAATTATACAAATAAATATAATTAAATATTAGAGTTTAAAATCGACATAAAACACAATAAAAAAAATTAAATTAAATTTATACACATACACATTAATAATCCCTGAGACACTTTAATATATCTCAATTCATTTAGATAAATTATCCTGCATTATATTTTGCAGTTGTTGAAATTTTCTTTATTTATTTTTTTTTTCTTTTTCAAATAAAATTATATAATTTCCACTCATTTGGTCTTTGTTTTCATCATTTTTATTCTCTCTCTCATTTTCTATCCTCTTATCCGGTGACACTTGTCGAACGGGTTAACGACGGATTGCGCGATGTTCATCCCAAGTGCAGGAATGAACGAGTTTACGAAAGCCAATATAATGCATGAGCAACAACATTACTCTCGCGCAATCTCAAAATTCTGTTGCAATAATTAATTACACGATAAACATTCAATGCAAACTACAAATAATACATTTATTTACATCCACATAAGCTTAAATAATATTAATAATAATAATATCTATAAAAATAAAATTCTAAACAAATCTAAAAACAAAAATAAAATATATAAAAATGATAATTTACCTAAACTGTTATAATTTTATTATTTTATAACTATTTACAAAAATTATAATAAATAAATTTATCGTATAAATTCGATCCACTTTTCGATTATATCTTGTTCAACGACCCAAACTCATTTTTTCACTGATAACAATTAATATATATATAAATTAAACCTCGTGTAAATCATATAATTTATTTTTTTATTTTTCATGTGATCGCTAAAGATATTTTATTTAGATACTAAATTATTTATTATATATACATATGTATTGAAGATTAACAATAACATTAGATAAAATTAATTGGCACGCGTCTGTGTGTCCATAATAATTCCATTGAAATATTTTAAATATAAATTAATGTATAATTTTCCACTGGACAAATCAAAGATAAATTTAAATCCGTCACCTTTTTACACTCAAGGCTAATCACCCCACTTTACAATTTACTTTTTTTTTTTTTTTTTCCATTTACAATCATCGACAATTCTTATCGTGCACATATACACACACAGTATTTGGCGCATGACCGATTAAATCACATGAAGAAGAAAAAAAAAGTAAACAAGAGAGTAATAATAGATAAATGAAAAGGAAAAAAAAAAAAATTCATCATCACACGAACACGTGTAAAGTAATGTGATGAGCTTAGTTATAATTTTATATACTGATAATTTATATACTGATACATTAAATAAATATAAACATATTCATATAAAAATTTGTATTTTACAAATTAATTAATTCTAACTTAAATATTCATCAAAATAATTTAATAGTTAAAAAATTAAATTCTATTATGATAAAGCATTTTATTTGTTTAAATAAATTATTACAATATTTCATGACATAAAATATAGAGTCCATAGAAATTTTCTAAATCTTAAATTATTATTTTTCCATATAAATTTATATTCATTATATAAATATATTATATTTAAATTTTATAAAATAAAAAAATACTTATTTATATTTTATAACATAAATATAAATTAATATTTATACACATAAATTATTTTAATGAACTAACAACTGTTTTATATATTTCTATGGATGAAATATATATTTATGCATTGAAATTAATCTTCAATATTATTCATCATTATGCATTTAACATAAATAAATATAGTGCGCGTGTATTATCTCCCCAACAACAAATTGTTATCGCGACTTTCTGAATTTTTTTTTTTCTCTTTACGCCGGCGGGAAATGAAAATATGTCTGCTCTATATATATGTAAATATATACAAATATATATGTATATATATATTAGTCTGTGTAAGATAAGGGTAATCGTGAAAAGAAGATTTTGAATACACGATGGCGACACTGACTTGCAATCATTCAACATTGAGAGTAATATATATAAATATATTGATAATAATATAATAACTATTATGATTATTATAAATATAAAAAATTTTTTTTTAATGTTGAAATAGTAATAAGGAATGTCCCAAAATTCGCGCAAGATTTTAAATGGAATCAGCGTGTTATTTCTTGCGTGAATTTTGGGACATTCGTTACAATTTTAAAAAAAATTTTTTTTTTATTGTTAATTAAGATTGTATTTGGAGAGATTATAAGTTCTTATAAGAGATTATAGATATTGTTTTATTTTTAGTTTTATTTATTGTGAAATTTTGATGAATAAAATTATTTTATTTATGAATTTTGATGATTAATATTTTTGTTATTAATTTAATTATAGATGCGGATTTAAGTATGGGCGCTGGTGGTACTGGCGGTTCCGTTTTAGGAATCCCTGGTACTGGTGGAGTTACCGGTGTATTATCACAACATTGTGCAATTTGTGGCGATCGCGCAACTGGAAAACATTATGGCGCGGCTTCTTGCGACGGTTGTAAAGGATTTTTCCGACGTTCAGTGAGAAAAAATCATTTATACACATGCAGGTAATAAATATTAATAATATTAATCAAATTAATAAAAAAATTAAAAGAGAATTTTAAAGCTGAGAAAAATAATAAGAAAGAAAAAAAAAAAGAAAATTTTAATAGATATTTTAAAGTTTGAAAATTGTTAAAAAAATTAAATTTTAATTAATGACTTTTAGATTCAGCAGAAATTGTGTTGTGGACAAAGACAAACGTAATCAATGTAGATATTGCAGGCTTCGAAAGTGCTTTAAAGCCGGAATGAAAAAAGAAGGTAAATAAAATAAATAAAAAAATAAAAAAAAAAAAATTTTTTAATTTAAATATCGCTGATATAAAATTCTAATTATTTTTTTAAATTATCATTTTGTTTTAGCTGTACAAAATGAACGAGATCGAATTAGTTGCAGAAGACCAAGTTACGAGGAGCAAACAAACAATGGCAGTGGTTTGTCTGTTGTCTCATTGTTGCAAGCTGAAATGCTCAGCAGACAAGTCGGGGCGGCCTTAGAGGTCAGTTTAATTTAGCCCCCACTCATTGAATATTTATATTCATTTTATCCACGGCCATTTAATGTACGACATCACGCAAAGAAATGTCGGAGAATTATAAAACAGTAATGTCCGTTTTGTCTTTTCCTCATTTGTCTGCGATTGTCAAAAATTATAAAGAAAATAAAATCCCACTAAAAAAAAAAAACAAATAAAAAAATAATAATCTTAATAAAAATAAAATATATTAATGCGATGAATTCATTTTATAAAACAGGTACAACAATTAGGTAGCACAAGCAATGAGACTGATCTCAGCAATAAACAAATAGCAAATATAAATGACGTGTGTGACAGTATGAAACAGCAGCTACTAATTTTAGTTGAGTGGGCCAAGTACATTCCGGCATTTAGTGAACTTACCCTTGATGATCAAGTGGCATTGTTGAGGGCACATGCGGGTGAACACCTTTTGCTTGGTGTTGCACGACGTAGTATGCATCTCAATGACGTTTTATTACTTGGCAATAATTGCATCATAACTAAGAGCTGTCCTGGTACGTAGAGTTCAAAAGATCGTTCTTCAAATCTCTGTAATATTCAATATTGCATAACATATTATTTATATTTATTGTATGTACAAATATATATATTTTTTTTTGCATGACAATTGTGTATTATAAAGTAGTGAAAAGTTGTATTAGTAATATTGTTGCTTTAGCAATATGATTTAATCATTTTTCCATTTTATATTTCTTCATTATTATTTATTCTTTTTTTTTTTTTCCTTCCAAGTGATGACACAATTAGAAGAGAAAATATTTTTTGTTATTTATGACTGTTGATTTATTTTTTTCTTTCTTTTGTTTCAATTTCAAAAGCTCATGAATTTTAGACATTAATAGTCCTGTTGTGTCTGATCTATTTACGGAATATCATTTTTTTGAATAGCAGACACTGTACGTTTTAAAATTTTTATTGAAATAAATATTGTTTCATTGGATGGTAAAAAGGAAAAAAATAGATACAGTAATTTTAATGCACAGTGAAACAGATTTAGCACATCTAATTGTCAAAAAGATGGATACTGTTATAGATATATCATTCTTTTGTAACGAAATTTTGACATTCATTAACTTACAAAACTTGAGAACAAAGAAAATAATAAAAGATAAAAGAAGAAAAAAATAAATCAAAAATAAGTAAAGGAAAAAAGAAAAAAATCATGCCTTGTCAATACGCAAATTTTTTTGTTGTTATTCATTATATGTAATAATGTTCGCTTTTGCATTGTATTAACATTCATGTGATTAACATATTTAATTTATATATACATAATATATATTGGTATTTTATAAAAAATTTAAAATTTTAAATTATATGTTCCAATGACTGGGTACGATTTTTCCAGTTTTATTAGTTTCTTTTCTTTCTATTAAATATATTTTCAATTAATATCTAACTTTATTATTATTATTACTATTATTGTTATTATTACGGAGGTTCAAGTAGTGCAATTAACAATAGAATTTTTTTTATTAATAAATACTATTAGTTTAAATTATGACTCAAAATAATTTAATATTTATATTATTTTATTTTTCATTTGTGTTTTTAATTTTTTACGCTTTGTTAGAAAGTAAAAATTAATTTTTTGAGTAGTGATGTCCAAAAATAAAGCCTTATTGGACGTAATAATTTATGTGTCAATTATAATTTCATAATTTATCTATCAATTAAAACATAACATTTGGAAATTTTATTTATTTTGAATTAATATTCAAAATTTTTCTCAGCTTAATTTTATTTTATAAAATTATTATTAAAAACAAAACTTAACCAGATAATTATCAATAATGAATGTATGTATTTTTCTGAATTCAACAAAGCATTTTTTAAAATATTTAAAAATTTATTAGAAAAAAAAAAAAATTTTTTTTTTTTGTTTTAAATAATTTGGAAATTATATTATCGTGAATTTATTTTTGATACTTTTGTGATGATGCTTGAACCTCTTTAAGTAGATAGAAAATAATTTCTTTCATGAGTTATTAATAATATAATATTAAAAAACTATCGAAAATGAATCCAAAATAAAAAATAAAAAAAGAAGAAAAATATAAATAAAAAAAAAAACTGGACAACTCGTGGTGATGCACGTTTCAATTGGGGTGTAGCTAGTTGACTGAGTTCGGCATCTGTGTTATTAATTTATATATTATAATATAAATTATATTATTTTATAAATATTAGCATGTGTGTGAGGGTTGAGGTTTGGATAAAAAAAATTTCTAAATATTATTTTAATGTCGGACTCAGTCGAAGTATTAATTATGGAACGGTATAACCGTGGTTATCAGTGATATCATTGCCTACAGAGGGACGAAATCAAGATTTGGATATTAGCAGAGTTGGCATAAGAATAATGGAAGAATTAGTGAAGCCATTGAATGAGGTGCAAATTGATGACACGGAATTTGCTTGTCTCAAAGCCATTGTGTTTTTCGATCCAAGTGAGTTTTCATATTTTTGCATTAATAAATTTATTAAACAATTAATCAATCGACTTTGAATAAAATCATTAAATTAATATATTGAATAAATAGCTTAAATTATAATGAATATATTTTTTTTTCCTCAAAATTTGAAAATTAACTGATAATTTATTTAACTTGATTTATTTGTTTATATTATCATTCGTTATTAATTTAGAAAAAAATATTTGAATAATATATTAGATGAATAATTGATAATATCAAATATATTAAAATATTTAATTTGATATAATTATAATATAGCTATTTTTTTTTTTTTTATTATTTTAGAAAAAAATATTTTATATGATAAGTTGGGTAATTAATTGATAATATCAAATATATATCAAAATATTAAATTCATTATAATTATAATATAGTTATTTATTTAATTTTTTTTCTATTATTTTGAAACAAAATTATT
The DNA here is from genome assembly GCA_918226075.1 of Microctonus brassicae. Taxonomy (NCBI): domain Eukaryota; kingdom Metazoa; phylum Arthropoda; class Insecta; order Hymenoptera; family Braconidae; genus Microctonus; species Microctonus brassicae. The sequence goes on from OW445483.1 coordinate 4,912,381, forward strand.
TATTTAATATAGAAGATAAATAATTGATAATATTAAATATATTAATTTTTCTCTTCTTAGAAAATTAACTAATTGATTAACAAAATATAAAATTACCATTATGAACAATATATTAAAATATTTAATTTGATATAACGATAATATAGTTATTCATTTGATTTTTTTTTCTATTATTTTCGAAGAAAACTATTTAAATAATATATTGGATAAATAATAGATAATATCAAATATATTAAAATTTTTAATTTGATACAATTATAATATAGTTATTCAATTTTTATTCTATTATTTTAGAAAAAAACATTTTATATAATATATTGGATAAACAATTGATAATATTGAATATATTAATTTTTTTTTTCCTAGAAAATTAACTAATTGGTTAATAAAATATAAAATTACTATTATAAACAATATATTAAAATATTTAATTTGATATAACTATAATATAGTTATTTATTTGATTTTTTTTCTATTATTTTAGAGAAAAAAAAACATTTTATGTAATATATTGGATAAATAATTGATAATATTAAATATATTAATTTTTTTCTTCTTAGAAAATTAACTAATTGGTTAATAAAATATAAAATTACCATTATAAACAATATATCAAAATATTTAATTTGATATAACTATAATATAGTTATTTATTTGATTTTTTTTCTATTATTTTAGAGAAAAAAAAACATTTTATATAATATATTGGATAAATAATTGATAATATTAAATATATTAATTTTTTTCTTCTTAGAAAATTAACTAATTGGTTAATAAAATATAAAATTACCATTATAAACAATATATCAAAATATTTAATTTGATATAACTATAATATAGTTATTCATTTGATTTTTTTTTCCTATTATTTTAGAAAAAAACATTTTATATAATATATTGGATAAACAATTGATAATATTAAATATATTAATTTTTTTCTTCCTAGAAAATTAACTAATTGGTTAATAAAATATAAAATTACCATTATGAACAATATATCAACATAATAAATCCATTATAATTATAATATAGCTATTTATAAAATTTTTTTCCTATTATTTTGGAGAAAAACTATTTAAATAATGTATTGGATAAATAATTGATATTATCAAATATATTAATTTTTTTTTCCTAGAAAAATAACTAAATGATTAATTAATTAATTAAATATAAAATTACCATCATAAATAATCTATCAAAATATTAAATTTAATATAATTATAATATAGTGATTTATTAAATTTTTTTTTCAACTATTTCTCTTTTGATTTATAGACGCTAAAGGTTTGAGCGAGCCATCAAGAATAAAACATCTTCGTTATCAAATTCAAATAAATCTTGAAGATTATATTAGTGATCGTCAATATGACAGTCGTGGTCGTTTTGGTGAAATATTATTAACATTACCGGCATTACAATCAATATCATGGCAAATGATTGAACAAATACAATTTGTCCGATTATTTGGTGTTGCTCATATTGATAGTTTATTGCAAGAAATGTTACTTGGTGGTGCAACTGCTGAATTAAATGGCTCAACAACACCATTACCAATTTCAAATCCACCTGGAAGTTATGTCAGCAGTAATGAGAGTCCAAGCAGTCCATTAACACCAGCAAATACAGGACCATTAAGTCCACAGGATCATATGCTGAGTGGTGGCAGTCCAGTTATGATATTACGTGATTTAACGCCAATTAATTCACATGATGACAATAATACAACAGTTGGTGGATTTCGTTTGTTTAAACAAGAACCAAGTTTAGAAACTGAAACGACATTTTGACTAGATTGTGAAGAGTTTCCACTTATTTTAAGTAAATAGACTTTTATTAATTTTTAATAATTGTTAAATATTAAATATATATTTATATAATATTCAACATATGCCCGGATATGTGTGTATATATATGGGAAAATTCCTTGCATTGATCGACATACGTGATGATTTTTCACAAAAAAAATAAATGATCAGGGAAAAAAAAAAATTATGCAATATTTTTTTTTTTTCTGTCTTGTTTTTGTTATTGCATTCTTGCATAATATCAAAAGTGCCTGTATAAATTGTTTTATTTATAGATAATTAAGTGCCTGTTATAAATTCCGAGTCAGTTGAATTTTTTTATGCCTTGAGAATAGAAAAAAAAAAATTGTTCTAGATGAAAAAATCTTATTTTTAAACGGGAATATTAATTTATTTTGATCTTTAAATGTTTGTATGTTTTTAATTATTGTTTCGAGGCAACATTTATGATAATAATCAGTTATAAAAATATATATTTGAACAAAATTAGGATTTTTTAAAATTTGTAATTGTGCTTTATAGAATTATATTGAATTATATAATTTGTTTTGTCATTATTATACAGAAAATTAATAATTACATATGAAGTAGAATCAATCTGAATTATTTTCAACTTGTTATGGTTTTTAAAATATTTATTTAAAAACGAAATGTTTTTTTTTTTTTTTTCATTTCATTTATCAAACTACAAAGTACAACAATTAAATTTGTATAAAAATAATAAATCCAACGAGAAAAATGAGTTTAAAAGAGATAATTATTTTTGTATAAAAATAATTCATAGAAAAAAATTCTAAAATTTATTGAATAAATCTCAAATACAAATAAAAAGTTATAAAACAATCAACTGTATGTATATACGTATACATATATACATATTACTTGTTATGAACAATAGTAAGGATAATAATCTAGTGTTGAGTATAAATTAATGATTTATTGTATTCCATAAATAATTTTTCAAATATCTCATATTCATTTTAAATAATTGATATTTTTAATTAATATTTAATGAGTCAATATATATATATATATAATATGTATACAATTTTTAGTGCTCAAACTTTTGCTCAATTATAAACTCGTACTATTTTCAGCGATTGTGTAATAATTGTACAAATGAATCAAAAAAAAAAAAATTAACCAATCAAGTTTTTTTTTTTCTTTCAAATCTTTGAAACGAAGGACGAATATTTATAAAAAAATAAATTAAAAATATTGCAATGTAGAATTTTTACAATTGCATGATGTTTATAAATATAAATTAATTACGAAATAATTTTAAATATGATAAATGTGCCTTAAATATAGCTTTATATTTCATATGATAACTATATACGTAATTTGTAAATGAATTTTGAAACATTTATATTTTCTGACATATCATTAATATCATTACAATGCTAATGGTTGCTATTGTTTAATAACAAATAGAAGACCTAAATGAAAATATATATGAATATATATATTTTTTTTTTTCTTCAAAGATAAAATTCAATACATTCCAATAATGAATACGTAATATATATATTTTTTTTATTTTATAATGAAGATGTAAATAATTTTAATCATAAATGCAATACAATTTAGTTATTTAATTGCATTGAAATAAAATGAATGCATTAATTATAACGTATATAAATATTTCAGTTCCAAAGTTTGGCTTGACGAACGTAATTTTATTTATGTATTTTACGTAGCAGCCGAAATTATAATTTAAACATATTATTTTATGTATATTTTTTTCTGTTTTCTTTTTTACGTTGAATTTAATGTCATATTGATGATTAAATTGTCGAATGAAAAATAAAATAAACAGATAATTTTTAATTCTTATAACTTAAAAAAAAATATATTTCAAATGTTGCTCATTTATATAGAAAAGAAATAATAATCGTTATAATTTTGTGAGAAATATATTTTATTTGTTATACTGTTATACATTCATAAGTACGTTAGAAATATTGATATAAATAAAGTTAAAAAAAAAAAAAAAAATAGAACAAATCTCAAATTATTGATTGTTGATGATATAAAAATTTTATTATTTTACATTATATAAAATGATGAAATAAAATTTTTAATAATTTTATTTCATCATTTTTTGTGCTGATAATTAATCAATAAATTGAATATTTCACGTAAACAATCCGTATAATGTTTTATAGTTTTTATAAAAGTTATAAATTTATAGATTGAGAAAAAAAATTGAGTTTGATTTGATTTAATGAAAGAAAAATTGAAACAGATTTATTAATAATGATCTGAAATTAATTTCTTTATTTTCATTAATTAGATTTCTTTTTTTCTAATCATTTGTTTATATATTTTGATATATCGTGTGTTATTTTGGGTAGTGAATTAAAAAAAACACCCATATATTCAAGTGTTGTTTACTATTTTTTAATATTGCTTAAAGCAATTTCTCCTGTTTAAAAAAATTAGCTACAAAAAATATGTATATAATAAACAAAAAAAAAATTTATATTTGTTATTTAAATATTGTGGCGATGATATATTTGTATCTTTTGAATAAAGGGACATAATAATAATAATTATTGATATCGTAATATATTTTACATTAATTAAAAATATAAAAATAAATAAATACATTAATTATCTAAATGAATTATTGCATGATAAAATAAAATTTTATTTATAAATATTTACCATCATCAAATCGATTAATTATATTAATTCATTTCAAACTCATCACGTTTGCGTTTTTTCATTAAATTTGCAACTAATTCAGATTTTTCAATATTACCGCTGCCTTCTTTTAACCATTCAACCATTAATCCACGTGATTTTCTACCAGATAAAAATAAATTACGTTCCAATATCGGAAATTGACTAGCGAGAGTTGGATCAGAAAATGGATTATTTGCCCAATCCATTACTAAACGAATACGCGACCTGAAAGTCTAAGAAAAAATTTTTTTATCATTACTTTTACTTCAACTAATTATTCAATTGCTCAATTATTATATCGTATTTATTTTTTCATTATTGTTTTTTATGCTTTATAATAGTATTTATTATTATACGTACCGATAATAAACTATCTTTGATTCTTTCACATTCACGATTGTTTAATTGTGTTAAAAGCATACCCAATTCATAATAAAATTGATTCCATTTACTCAACATTACTACACAGCCATCAGCTTGAAGAATTTCACTGAAAAATATCTGTCAGTGAATCTTCAATTGTTGTTAAATTAAATTCATTTCATAAAAATGTTCGATAAATATCGTGAACAAATTAAATGAATTGAAAACAGACTGTGTTAAAATATATACAAATTTAATTAACACTTAATCGCAGATTGATAAAGATGCCAATGCAGATTCAATTCGATATTTAACAAAATTGTTTGAATAAATTTAAATTAAATAAATGTAAAGCTGAAAATGAATTTTTTTTTTATTGAAAAATCGAATAATCAAAATGTAGTATATTCTAACTACCTATTGATGATTATTAGGTGTGTCTTGTTTAAAAAATCTTATTGATACTACTTAACTATTAATAATTCTAAAAATAATTTTTAATAAAGTATTATTTCAATTAACGAATCGCTCATTTCTATCTATGGATATTAAATTAATATAATTATCCATCTCTAAATTAATTGAAACTTTAATTCAATCCAGTTTCAAACAGATTATTCAATCTATTGAATTAAATATCTATCTCGACGATACATTTCTGTAATCTGCAGAATTAAATAAATTAAATTGTTTTAATATTTACCGATAACCTTCTTTGTAGAATTTTGGTATCTCAATGCTAACTATTGGTCTTCTACGACAGCTCAAAGATTGTGCTAACCAAAAAGGACATTCTAATTTTGTTCCAGCCTTCAAATCTTCAGTTTCTGATGTGAGGTTTAAATAACCTAAAAAATTGAAAAAAAAAAAAAAAAAATTCAATAACAAATAAAATATCGTGTGAATTTATTTATAAAGTATGTAATCGTAAGAATAAAATTTGATTATTCAAATAGATACATAATAAATATTTGTTTAATATTTAAGTAATTTTTCAATGTGTATTTACCTAAACCTGGCAAAGGAACTTCAACTTGACACAATATTCGTTCTTCCGTAGCCAGTATATCATTGATGGAAAAATAATTTGGAAAATAACTTTGCGATGATGACATTGTATAATTGCTTCAAATTAAACTAAAATAAAAGAAAAAATATATAAAAATTATATTAAACCAATTTTTCGACGCTTGTTTAACATATGTAAATCATTGGTAACTAATTTCCCGCTAAATTGTACATTAAATTCAATATGGCTGCGACATAAGCAAACGCCATCTATAATTCAAAAAAAGTGTGGGAAATGAATGGAAAAAACTAAAAATAATAGATATATTTCTTCAATCAATATCCACATCTATGATTATTGTTAATAAAGAAATATAAAAGTGAGAACAATTCTCTCATCATAATTTATTAAACAAAAAAACTTTGTTCGAAAAATAAAATTAACTCTTTCTGACGCCAACTTCACTCCAATTACTATTAGCCCTCTACATTCAATTTCGATAACTAATATAGTATCTCTATCGGTAATATTCTTTTATTTTTCTTACTCCAAATTATACTTGTGATTTATATGTATATAAGAAAAAAATATACATACGTCAACTGCAGCTGAGTGAATAAATCATATCAATAATAAAGAAAGTATAACAAGTAAAACAAAAATTCAATCTACAATAATTGAAAACTAACGCAAATAAATCTCAACTTCAAAGACACATCGTCAATTATTATTCAAAATTAGCGGGTTTCAAATACATAATATAGGTTATGTTTGCAGAATTTTTCACAAAATATAATTTACAACAATTGTTGCAAAATATGTTATCATCATTGTGCCATATGGAAACGATAAAAACATAACGAATCTCATAATAACCAAGATTAATTCTTCAATCAATTCCAGAGCAAAAGATAAATTTAAATATTAATTCGTAGAATAAATATGGCGTTTATAATTTCATGTCAATATGCATATAACTCAAGATAATACACACATTCTCTTCATAAATATAATATCTATGTATATAATATGCTGATCATTCGAATTTATTAATAATGTAGGTATTATATTTTATTATCTACATATATTTGTTTCTGTATACACTTGTGTATGTAATAAAAATTTATTGTGGTAGACATCATCATCATCACATGTAACGTTTAATTATACAATGAGTATATTAAGAAAGAGGTAAAAGATAAAGATTTATTGCACGAATAGTTCTGTTTATATGTTTATTAAATTAATTGATGTATTTTAATTATTAATTTATATTCATTATCAATTTTACAGATTAATAGACTTTGAGGAGATTCTCAATGATGAGAAAATTGATTTGATAACTCTCAGACGATTATGTTTTCATGGTATTATAATTTTTTCTTTTATTAATTAATCTTCTATATTATAAATGTGAATGTCTATACGGTGTCCGAGCATCACGTTTAAATCATAGCAGTGAATAACGCAAAAATGTGCACAGTTCTATATTTTGCCCTCAGAATGGTTATAGGCATGATATTTTTCACAATAAATGTCGATTGTTTTTTGTAAAATAATATGTTTTATTTAAGTGTGTCAAACATCAGATTAAATACCTTGAGTAACAAATATTTCGCAATTCCGACGCGAGCGGAGTTGCGGGTTAAGACTAGTTAATTATATTATTGATTTAATTTATGTTTTATATGGTAATATATTATTTTAGGGATTCCTGATGAAGGTGGTTTAAGGTCAAAATGTTGGAAATTATTGTTGAATTATTTACCATTAACAAAACAAGATTGGCCCGATGTACTGAAACGTAAACGAAATTTATACAATACATTTATTGGTAAATATATTTATTGAAGTTAGTTACTATTAAAACAAATTCATTTTTAATCATTTTATTTCAATTTATCCAGTCTCAAATTAATAATATAAAAAATATAATATAAAAAATTGACTCAATCTAATTTTCAATTGATTTGTCAATTTTAATTTCCACACAACGTGAAAATTTAATTCAATAATTATTTTCAGTGCATAAAATATTAATTTAAATAAATAGCAAATTATTTTTATTAATATTTCAGAGGATCTCATTGTTATGCCAGGTGAAACTGCAATGAATGGTGAGAGAGTTGATGTTACAATGCACGATCATCCATTAAATTCAAATCCTGGAAGTAAATGGCAAACTTTCTTCAAAGACAATGAAGTATTATTACAAATAGATAAAGATGTGAGGTAAAAATTATAATAAATAATTATTGTCATTTTATTTGATTCAAAATTTTCAAAGTAATATTTATTTGTATGATAAATATTTATCATTGTATTTGGAGAAGATAAAAATTAATATATCGATTTGTAGACGATTGTGTCCGGACATATCATTTTTCCAACAAGGCACTGATTATCCATGCAAAGCAATAGTTGACGTCAATGGTCCTAAACGTTTGCATTGTCGTGTACAACATACAGTACTGAGAAGTGCCAATGTCGAAAGAAAAGGATTGGGCGTTACGAAGGTAATTTATTAAAATATATGTATATTTTTTTTTTTAACAGATGGTTGAGCTCTTGTACTGTCCATCACGTGTAAATAAATTATTTAAAATAATTAGAACGAAACAAAAATTAAATAAATATATAAATATCTGAAATTGAAATGAAATAATAATTAATACAGTTGAAACAATTTTCATTTGTATCTATTTAATTAATGCTTTTCACAATTGGAAAGTAGCAGGTAAAATTATTTTGGGTTTGTGATTAAAATAATATTTAATGTTAATTGGGTAATTTATAATTTAAATTATATTTATTATGGATTTTTATAAGTAGGTTTATATGTATTTATAGATTGCTGTATCAGTGAGGAAAGCCACGGAAGATTATGCTCCATTGGCTGAGGGTGGTGAAGCACATTGGGAAGTATTGGAAAGAATATTATTTATATATGCAAAATTAAATCCTGGTCAAGGTTATGTTCAAGGAATGAATGAAATTGTTGGACCAATTTATCATGCATTTGCTTGTGATCCAGATGCATTATGGCGAGGTGAGTTTATTATTTAAACCATAAGATAAAAAACATATAAGACTAAATGAAATCTAATTTTTAAAATAAAATTCATCAATTAATTAATTATTAAATTAAATTTACATAATTTTATTTCAATAAATAAAAGAAAATATGTTGAATTCGAAGTGGAGAATTTACAATTAATTATTTTGTGATGGTTTTATTGATATAATTTGGAAAAAAAAATATAAGAGATTAATAATTTTGTTCATAAATTTTTTTATGATTAAATTAATTATTATATAATGATACTATTGACTTGATATAATATTAAAGCAATTTTATAAACTCTTTAGAGCATGCTGAAGCTGATACATTTTTCTGCTTTACAAATCTAATGGGCGAAATTCGTGATTTCTTTATTAAATCATTGGATGAAGCAGAATTTGGTATTAATGCCATGATGACAAAACTCTGTAAACAGGTTAAAACAAATGATCATGAAATTTGGTTAAGACTACAGCAACAAGATTTGTGTCCGCAATATTACAGTTTTAGGTAAATTATTAAAATTTTTATTACATACAATATATTAACAATTATTAATTAATATTTGTCTAGAATTATTAATGATAATTTTGATTTATTTTTTTTTGAAAGAAATTTTGAACTTTTATATTTTCTTGAATTCTTATTTAATTATTTATATTTGTCTTTTTTTAGGTGGTTAACGTTACTTCTCTCGCAAGAATTTCCTCTACCTGATGTAATGAGAATTTGGGATTCATTGTTTGCGGATGAAAAGCGATTTAGTTTTTTGATTCATATTTGTTGCGCCATGATTTTGTGAGTATTGAAATTTTATTTTTTTATTTAAATAATATACAATTTTGTATTGTTTATTGTTTTAGATTGTTGAGAAATCAATTGTTGAATAATGATTTTGCTACGAATGTTAAGTTGCTACAGGTAAATCGTATTATTTTTATTATTGTTGATGTAGAAAAATTATTATATTTTTCATTTCGAATATTGAATTTATTTCTTTGATGATAATTTAGAATTTCCCATCGATGGATATTCAAATTGTGCTCTCCAAGGCAGCAACATTGGCTGGAAAAACGCTGAATACACCATAAAAAAAAAATAAATAGAAATAATTCATTATTTTTTTTATTTTTAGAAATCTATTTGAATGAAATGCATTTATGCTTATATAAAATTCAATTAACTGCACATAACTTGTGGGTGAATTGAGAGATTATTCGTATAACATGTGTTGTAATGTAAATTTTCAATGAGATTGATCATGAATTAAGAGATTTGTTCTCATTGACAATTCATAAAAGTTTATCAATATAAAATAAAAAAATAAATTCGACAAATATCGCGATATCATGTGAAATATCCGCACGATATTTTTATATCAAATTCCGTCTGATAATTATAAACAGTGGACTGTTGAAGTACGAAGAAAATTTTGAAATTTAACGCAAAAAATATTTTTTTGAAAACTAAAAAAAAATTCCTTGAAAAATTATTTCAAGCAAAATTTTGATAACGAAATTTTTTATAATTTTCTAATCACTCGAGATTTATTTTCTTTTGTGTTTAGAATTTTATATGCTCTCTAGAACTCCTGATTAATTTTTAAATTGGAAAAGAAAACTTTTTCCTGAAATCTTTGACAGATCGTTTGTGTAAAATTAAAAAAATCAAAATTCTCCAATATGAAGGTGCAAAAAATCATAAAAATAAAATAACAAACATAAATATATATATTTTTATTTTATCAATATCGAGTATGTGTATATATTTTATTTTTCACCCTTATTTCATAATACAGTTCAAAATATTCAAATATAAACTCGGAGAAAAATAAACTTATTCTCCATTACTCGATATCAATACAAAAGATAAAATTTTTTAATTGTTTTTTCACGATGGAAGACATTTTTAAAAACATTTATATGCATTTCTAAAAATATACATGTGAACAAAAATATAAAAATCGCAGTATATAACAATTATATATAAAAACACCTAATGTAAATATAGTCTTCCAGTCAAAATTCTCGATATGATGGAGTAAATTAATTTTTATATACATAAACAATCGTTGCTGCTATAAATATTAATTATGCATAAAAAAATAAAAACCTAAAAAAAAAAAAGTCAAATTAAAAAGTTGAAAAAGAAATATAAACAAATGATTAATTATGCAATATTATTTTTATATAAACTCTTTATCGTTATTTAAACTATTTGGAAGAATAAAAAATGAAATAAAATTAATAAATAAATACAAAAATAATTTTTTTTTCACATCATTATTTTTTTATTCTTCTTTCATATCACGAAATAAAAATTGTATACACACGAACGGGTTGATTTACGTTGTATTGTGTCACCAAACTTGCGATTATACATATACATGTACATAGTTATACATAAATATGTACATATATATATATATATATATATAGATATTATATATTTTATGTGAGCTGGTTGCAGTTCACCCGTCTCGCAACAATTTCTTTTATTATTGTCAAGCTCAGTGGATTTTTGTTGGCGCAACAAAATATTCCTGTTCTAACCGTATCAAATTGAATCACTTGGGTCACATACCACCATATTATAACTATAAAAATCTGCGTATAGTATATAATCTAATGATATTTATCGAAATAAAATGATAAAAAATAAGACAGAAATTGAAAATAAAAAATAAAAAAATAATTTCAACAAGTTGTGGTTGAAAAAAAATAAAATAATAGTTGGAAAAAGAGAAAATAAATAAATATTTCGTGGATCTCCACACCCTACCGAATCAAATGGGCATAAAAATGGGCACGGTTCCGAAAAGTGTAATCGCGTGGGTGGACTTTTATAGCGGTTGATTGCTTGATTTACAGGCTCAACCAAGGCAATCGTTGTCCTCTTTAACCAGTGGTCAGCGACAGGCTCCGCGTATACATAAAATAATATATAATATAATATAATATAATATAATAATATATATTTTATCTGTATATAAATATGTACGTGAAAGTCAAAGATCGTGGGGCAAAGCCGAATTTTAAAGAGAATATTTAATTTTAATATTGTGGACCAAAAAAAATTATATTAATTTATATATTTATTAAAAAGTAAAAATGAAAATTTAATCAATGTCAGTTGTTGATGAAAATAATTTATTTAATTCATTTATATCAGATTTTTTCAATTAATTTTGTGCAATTAGTTTATTTATAATTTTATTACTACTATGTATTTAAAATTTTATTTTCATTCACAAATCTTCTTTCAATATTTTACTTTGCCCCCGATTTCTCGTGCTCGTAATCATTTTCATTTGTATAGTTTTCACTATACTTTTTTATAACGATAAAAGACATCTATAGTAATCATAAAAAATTATTAATAACAAAAATATTAGCAATAAAATGGGCGACAAAAAATCTCATCACAATTAAACTAAAAAAACGCCCCCTGTCATTAAGTAAAAACTCTTAAATTTTATATCATATAACTGTTCACCGCTTATTTTCTATCCTTTTTTTTTATTGTTTTTTTTTTTTTTTCGACATAATTTTATAAATCTTTATATACTATATATTATTAAATTTTATTTTTCTTTTTTACGTCTAATCAGAGCACACAGATTTTACGATGGATTCGTTAAGAATCACGATTGATAAACGACCTGTTCCACCATGAACACACACACATATATACCTACATTTTAATATAATAAAACTTTCGATACAAATTTTTATTGTGTGTTGCAAAAAAGTAAATTTCTCGTAATAAAAAATGAAATATAAAAAAAAAATTAATATTCCAATTTCTGAGCTCTACAAAAATAAAATTTCACTAAATAATTTTAATAGAAAAATTAATTATTACAAATTAATTATGACAATTATAAATAAAAATATAAAATGAATAATATTAAAAAAAAAATAATAATATGAAAAGATAAAAGCGAAATTTATTGTTTAATATATTTTATTATTTTATTTGTTATTTTACTATTTATTCTGTACTTGTATTATTTTATTTTGTTGTAACTGCGTGTATATATTATGTTAAAAAAATTGACGAATGTATTGAAGATATAATATTCGTGCATTGACGGTGACTGAGCATTTTATTTGGATTTTCAACGAATGTTCTCAGCGGTGGTCCACTCGCTATCTTATATGCGGCGACGAGCGTTAATACATAACGTTTAGATTGATGGATGCTTATATAGAAAATATATGTGTATATATATGTATATATAATATATAAATTCGTCGATGGAATTTGATTTTGTACGCGAGAACATTGGAAAGTGATAAATTTATGCTCACATTCTTTCTCACCATTATATTACAAATATGGAAGTATATACTTGAGGGGGATTTATATTAAATTAAAATAAAAATATGGATGAATTTTTATTTTTTAATTGATGACAAAAATTCATTCATTACGAGAATATTTATTATTATTTGAACAATGGATTTAGGAAATTTTTATTCAGGAAATTTTGTGACTGGAAATTAATTTTTTTTTTTTTTAATATTCTGATTCTAAATTAATTAAATGATTCTTATTTATTGAAGTGCATTTTTTTTTATGATTAATTTATCATTCTGAATTATTAGAAATTTTAGAGTCAAGCAATTTTTATTTTTTATTGCTATTTAAATTGTCGAAAAATATTTTAAATCTTCACTTTTTTTATTTAAACAGCTTTTTTGTTTAATATAATTATTTTTCAACTATCCTAGTTTTTTCTTTCCGAATAAATATAAATTGAATCCCTTAAAAACGAAATTCTTAATTAAAAAATTTTCAAACTAAAAAGAAAATAAAAAAAAACAATTTTAAATTTATGATTCAATATTTTTTTTTCACTAATTCAATAACAAAATTTCAATACAACATTTAATAAATAATTCCCCAATAAATTCACAATACTAAATAATTCACTAGTACTTTGAATCCATAAAAAAGCTCAAAAAAAAAATTCCTCAAAACATTTTCAAACCAAAAAGAAAATAAAAAAAAACAATTTAAAATTCAATTCCTAATTTTTTCCCTCCCAATTCAACACCAAAATTCCAATGCAACATCTAAAAAATAATTCCCCATTAAATTCACAACCCTAAATAATTAATAAATATTTTAAATTCATCTAAAAGCCCAAAAAAATTCATTAAAATTTCCAAATTGCAAAATTTTATATACACACATATATCTTTACAATATGAATATACATATGTATATAATATTTATCTGTTTAAAGATATTCATCTTCAAATGAATGCGATATACAGTGAAAGAGAGATAAAAGTAAAGAATGAAAAAAGGAGTAAAAAAAAAAAAATTTATATTGGATTGTGAGAATGATTCGTCGGTGGTCTTCAGCGCGGTGTCAAATCAAAGATCGTAATCATTTATTTGTATCTGTCCGCGCGCGACGTTCTCATATATATAGTTAATGGTACATATATATATATATATATACATATAAATGTATGTACATGTATGTATCATAATATATCTATACCCGTTTGACGGTCATTGTTGCCAGTATTTAATACGTCGTCCGCCCATATGCACCATCACGAAAAAGACACGCCACTATAAACTATTCATGTACACAACAATTGTAGTGTATATGTATTATGTATAATACATATACATATATCCATATAGATGTTACATGTTGATTTCATCGATTGGATCTAATGGGGTCAATGGACTGTTCATGATACTTTACCGAACATATTAATCGTGTGGACATGGTTGAATATAAATAATTAAAATGAGAGAAAAAAATTTTATTCATGTCAATTATGAATTGATATTATTATTTTTAGTTAATTTATGTTTTGTTTTTTTGTTTTAGTGTGTTAGAAAATTTATTTGATGTGTTTTTATGAAGTTTATGCATTGAGGAAAAAATAGTTAGATTGTTTAATGAATTATATTTATAAAAATTGTTTTTATGGCACTTTGAAATTTTTCGTAATAATTTTTATTTTTGTGAATTGTTAAATTTAAATTAGTTTATTTATAGTGGATTATTTTTTTAAACATTCACTATTTTTATTATACACTACCAAAATATATTGAACTATTTAAAATTATTTAAATTACTTCATTGAATCCTTATTTAAAATTATACCTACGTTTTTAATTTTGAAAATAATAAATAAAAATATCAATATGTTCATGTTAATTATGAATTGATATTACAATTTTTAGTTAATTTATGTTTTGTTATTTGTTTTAGCGTGTTAGAAAATTTATTTGATGTGTCTTAATAAAGTTTATGCATCGAGGAAAAAATAGTTAGATTGTTTAGTAATAATTATATTTACAAAAATTGTTTTTATGACTGAAATTTTTTCGCAATAATTTTTTTTTGTGAATTATTAAATTCAAATTAGTTAATTTATTGTATTATTATTCAAAACATTCACTATTTTCATTACAATCTACCAAAATATATAAAACTATTTAAAATTATCTAAATTTCTCCATCAAAAATGCAAACTTTAAATAAAATTAATTCAATTAATATCATCCAAATTTCTAATCTTAAAAATAAATAAAAAATATCAATTATCAAAACAAAATTCATAAATTCAATTCTCAATAAATCATCCTAGCCTCAATATATATTCATTCCATTGCGAATATACTAAACTATAAACTATAAACACACATAATAAATTTAAATAAACAATTAAGATTATATAATAAAAATAAATATTCATTTTTATATCAAACGAGAAAAATCCATGAAATAATTTTATTATTCAAACTTATAATTCTCTCGAACACTATACATAAAATAGATATACAGGGTGTTATAAAAAGATGGGAACGGAGAAAAATCTCGGAATCCATCCCTCAAATAAAAAAATTGAAAAATACGTGTCTGATGTTTTTAAAAAATCTATTTATTGATATCAAATTCGATCCCCCCACCTCCACCCAGTGGGTGGGGTGGGGGGCAACTTCAGAATTTTAAATGGAAACCCCCATTTTTTATTTCGGAATCTGATACTCCGGACAAAAATACATCAATTTTGTTTGAAATATTTTTTTCTAATACTGCAAGATGTCGCTGTAATCGCAAAAAAAGTTGTAAAACATGAAAATTTTGAAAATATCGTATTCCCCCGGCCAAAAACGTTTAATTGATAAACAAAAAAATACGTGTCTGATATTTTTCAAAAATCTATTTATTAATATCAAATTTGGTCTCCCCACCTCCTCCCAGTGGGTGGGGTGGGTGGCAACTTAAAAATTTTAAATGCAAACCCTCATTTTTTATTTCGGGATCTGATTCTCCGGACAAAAATACATCAATTTTGTTTGAAACATTTTTTCCTGATACCGCAAGATGTCGCTGCAATCACGAAAGAATTTGTGAAACGTGAAAATTTTGAAAATAACCTATTTTTCAATTTTTAAATTATCGCATGTGCTCAAAATGCTCTCCGTTCACTTCTTGACATTGGCAAAGACGGAGATAAAAATTTTGTTGCCTCTGCAAAAGTTGCGAGTGAAATGAACATTCAAAATTTAGATGTTTGAATTCAGTTCATAGAAATTTTAGTAAACAAATGTCTCTACAAAAGTCGCAAGAGAGGGACATCGAAAATTTCATACGAGAATTCATTTCGTAGAAATATTTACAAACAAAGCCTCTGCAGAAGTCGGCAGACATATCGAAAATTTTATACGAGAATTCAATTCTTAGAAATTTTAGCCAAATAAAAAAAAAATAGTCAAATCAACAATTCGTTTATACTCGCCACAGGGAAAGGTGGGCGGGGGGGGGGGGGGGGGGGGGGGAGTTCAACTTTGGTGTCAGAAAAAATGTTTCGAACAAAATTAATGTACTTTTGTTCGGAGAATCAAATTCTGAAATAAAAAATGGGGGTTTGCATTTAAAATTTTCAAGCTGCCACCCACCCCACCCACTGGGAGGAGGTGGGGAGACCAAATTTGATATTAATAAATAGATTTTTGAAAAATATCAGACACGTATTTTTTTGTTTATCAATTAAACGTTTTTGGCCGGGGGAATACGATATTTTCAAAATTTTCATGTTTTACAACTTTTTTTGCGATTACAGCGACATCTTGCAGTATTAGAAAAAAATATTTCAAACAAAATTGATGTATTTTTGTCCGGAGTATCAGATTCCGAAATAAAAAATGGGGGTTTCCATTTAAAATTCTGAAGTTGCCCCCCACCCCACCCACTGGGTGGAGGTGGGGGGATCGAATTTGATATCAATAAATAGATTTTTTAAAAACATCAAACACGTATTTTTCAATTTTTTTATTTGAGGGATGGATTCCGAGATTTTTCTCCGTTCCCATCTTTTTATAACACCCTGTATAAATTTCACGCTTGTAGAATGGTAATTTTCACCCTCTGTCAGACATACCCCTAAAGTTTAGCGATCTCTAATGAACTGGTAGTCCGTTAGTTAGCCTTCTCGCTACCAATTCTATATCTATTTGTGTATCCATCACACAGTTTCACACAGGTTTATGTACATACATATACTCCAACACCAATACTCACATCTCTATTTTATTTAAACATATATGTACATATGTATATACAGATTCCCAATCATATATATGTATATATATGTACATACATAGATACATATGTACACTTAGTTTTATACGATAAACCTAGGGCGTCAGATCCCGCATGTTAACATCAAACTTTTCCATTTTACCTCTCTCTTTTTGAGCTCTACAGTAAACTAGAATATATGTATGTATTTTTGTACAACTCTCTTTGGGTTGTACGGTAGAAGAATACAAATATAAATCCCGTTAGTGTATAATATATATGTGTACATAAGCCTATGTAGTATTTTATATTTAGGGATCGGTTGAATTCATCTGACTGCCCGTTGCATTTGGCGTTTTTATTATTTTTTCTGATTCATAAAATAAAAGTTGAATAAAAAAATAATTAAATATGGGGATCAATTATTTATCCATCACATCCGCTAATGTTTATGTTTATTATTATTATTATTATTTTTTTTTTCATTGATTTTATCGTTTGTTTTTGGAGAAATATAAACAAATTTTTTTTTAGTTTAATATTTGGAACAAAATTATTATTTATTTTGGGATTTTTTTTTGGTTGAAAAATTAGTTGGGGAAATTTTGCAAATGTATTTTAAAACATTTTTTTATTTGTTCATTAATTTTTGAATTTATTATTACAAATTGAATAAATATAAATTAATTATGCAAATTATTATTTAGCAGTTATGATTTACAAATTGTTATATAATGAATGATATTAATATAAATCAATATATTATGCATAATATAATTTATTCTGCAGTTAAGTAAAATTATTAACAAATTCAAATGATAATTTGAATTATAAAAAATTTATATTTTATTCATTATTTTTATTCAAAACTAAAAAGTAAAGAATTATATATATATATAAATATTTTTTTTCTCCAAGTATATACCTTCTAAAATAATAAATAAATAAATAAATAAATAAATAAATAAATAAATGAGTGAATACATAAATAAAAAAATAAATGAATGAATCGATGAATAAACAAATGAATAAATAAATGAATGAATAAATGAATAAATGGATTAATAAATAATTAAACAAATGAATGAATAAACAAATAAATAGGTAAATAAATAAATAAATGGATGAATAAACGAATAAATAAATAAATACCTAAATAAATGAATAAATAAATAAATAAATAAATAATTGAACAAATGAATGAATGAATGAATGAATAGATAAATAAATAATTAAATAATTGAATGAATAAACAAATGAATAAGTAGATAAATAAATAAATAAATAATTAAATAAATGAATAAGTAAATAAATAAATAAATAAATGAATGAATGAATGAATAGATAAATGGACAAATAATTAAACAAATGAATGAATAAACAAATGAATAAGTGAATAAATAAATAAATGAATGAATAAATAAATGAATGAATGAATAAATAAATAAATAAATGAATAAATAAATAAATAATTGAACAAATTAATAAATGAACTAATGAATAAGTAAATAAATAAATGAATAAATGAATGAATGAATAAATAAATAAATAATTGGATGAATGAACAAATAAATAAATAAATAAATAAATAAATAAATGAATAAATGAATAAATAAATAAATAATTGAACAAATGAATAAATAAATAATTGAACAAATGAATGAATGAATGAATGAATAGATAAATAAATAATTAAATAATTGAATGAATAAACAAATGAATAAGTAGATAAATAAATAAATAAAAAATTAAATAAATGAATAAGTAAATAAATAAATAAATAAATGAATGAATAAATAAATGAATGAATGAATAAATAAATAAATAAATGAATAAATAAATAAATAATTGAACAAATAAATAAATGAACTAATGAATAAGTAAATAAATAAATGAATGAATGAATGAATGAATAAATAAATGAATGAATAAATGAAAAAACAAATAATTAAACAAATGAATGAATAAATAAATGAATAAGTAAATAAATAAATAAATGAATGAATAAATAAATAGATAAATAATTAAATAAATAATTAAACAAATGAATGAATAAACAAATGATTAAGTAAATAAATAAATGAATAAGTAAATGAATGAATAAATAAATAAATAAATAAATAAATAAATGAATAATTAAACAAATGAATTAATGAATAAATGTATAAGTAAATAAATAAATAAATAAATGAATAAATAAATTTATATACACATTGAACACATGTGTGCAATACACCATCGGTAAATAATAAAAAAATCCTTAAAGTTGTTTGATGAATCGAGTGTACATGTATATATATATATATTTTATAGGGAGTCGGTGTGAATTTACATTTTTACGGGATTATATAGACACGAGCCATGGGGATTTAATATGTTACATCAATTGTGAACTAGTCCCATGCGGGGATTAATGTTAACAGTTACAACTGTAATAATATGTATATATGTGTAGACAGCAGGGTGTTATTACGTACGAATGATGGTAAGTAAAAAAGTGTTGGACATAAGTATATTGAGAGATGAGCATCCCCGCAGTGAATGTGCCCTCAGGCTTGAACAATTTTTTTTTTTTTTTTTTTCTTTACGATTAAATTCCGTTTTAGTTTTTCTCTTTATAAATTATTCTTTGCGATATTCCATTCAATAAATACATATACATATACATACATTATACATATACATATATATATATAAATAAATAAATATGTGTATATATGTGTGTTAAATATCAGTGACTGATTTGTGTTATTATAAAATTTATTTATTGTCATTAATTTGAAATGAATGTGTAGGTGAATAATTATGGGGATTTTTTTTTTAAATATGAATAGGACTGTTTATGTTTATGTTTATTATAGATTGTTTACTATCATTCAAATAATGAATTTGGGAATTTTTATTTGGGGAAATATTCAGAAATATAAAAAATATCAATTTTTTATAATTCAAATTATTATTTGAAGTTTTTGATAATTTTACTTAACTGCAGAATAAATTATATTATGTATTATAATATATATTTATTAATATTAATATTATTTATGATATATCAGTTTGTAAATCATAATTGCTAAATAATAATTTGCAGAATTATTTATTTATATTTATTCAATTTGTAATAGTAAATTCAAGAATTTATGAACGAATAAAAAAATGTTTTCAATTACATTTACGAAATTTCCCAAACTAATTTTTCAACAAAAAAAAAAAATCCGCAGTTGTGATTATCAGAAAATTCCCCATACATAATTTTTTATTTCATGAATAAGAAAAAATTATTAATATCATTTAAATTAAATAAAAAAAAAAACAAACAAAAAAGCCAAAGAATGAATTTTTTTAGTTATTGTAATAAAGAGTAAATTTTAATTAAAAAAATCTTGTTCGTATCTCACATATAATAAATAAGTATTTATTTAATCAATAAAAATATCCAAACAATAAAAATCTAATTAAATAATTTTTATATTCTAAAATTTAATTAATATTTTTCCACCAGTTAATTAATATCAAATAATATCTTCTCATATTATAACTTAAAGAAAATATATTACTTATAATGAACTTGTTATTTATTTAATTTACCTAAATATCTATGTGTAAATTCTCATGTTGAATATGACAAGAAGTTTATGGTATATCTCAAGGGAGATATAATAAATTGAACATATTACCTAGTTCATCAAATCGTTTGTAATCCGTCCGTCTCTATTTCTCTCTCGTTCATTTTCCCGTTACAATATGATGATGGTCTGAAAACTTTCATTCCCCCATTCTCAAACTCTTGTGTGTATATAATTTGTATGTGGGGTGCGAAATTGTTTGCATTCACCACATGTCGCATGAGTGTCGTTATCTCTACATGTCTGACATATTATTCATACAAATAAATACATAAATATATTTATAAAAATGTGTTTGTATTTTTTTGTAAAATAATTAAAAATCATCCTAATTTGAATAAAAGAAAATTCCGTTAAAATATTATTAATCTACAATAATAAATAACATTTATATGCATTAAAATTCCCGAAAATTATCACAATTAAAAGAAGAAATAACCCTATAATATAATTATTTTCATATCAATAATATTAATTATGTAATAAATAATTTATACGATGAAAATAATGTGAAAAAAATAAAAATAGAAATGTAGTGCTTTAATTTACATTTTTATATTTAACATCAAAGAGTATATATTAATATTATATATATCTTGTGTATGTGGTTGAATAATGTATGTATATATTTACTTATATATATATGTGTGAGTTGGTAAATTGCAATGTAAATCAATTGAGGGAAATAAAAAAGAAATTTGATCCGCATTTTCGCTTTTTTTTCATCGTTATTTTGTGATGGCTATATTAACATTTACCTCTTTCCTTTCATTTCCCCATTACAATTCTCTATAGGTATGTATATACATTACTATCTTTCTCGCTTTTTCCTGTCAAACAGTCAAGTTACAAAATATATATACATAAATATATAAAATATATGTACTATTGCAAATGAACCGGTCGATTTGAAAAGAAAGTTTAAAAGAGGGAGATTGGTGAGAGCGAACGAAGGATTCTTATGCTACAAAGACTCAAAAAAAATATATATGTACATATATATGTATATGTATATGTGTATGTATTTATTATCACCACTCGCGCCTTTTTACCCTTCAACCCTGTACAACTTTTTATCCACTACTAATTTACAATCAATTGTACAAAAGTTTTATTATTCATTTTATTTTACTATACAATTATTATTATACGCTATTTAATTTTAATTTACTTAACACTAATACAACGTGATATTTTTACTTTATTGTTTCAGTTGAAAAGATAGAATTTATGCTAGTATTAAACGGATTTTAAAAATTTTTCATGCAAGAAATTATAGTAATAAAAATTACTAGAAATAAAAAAATTATTTCTGAGCTGAAATAAAATTATTTAATTATTTCAATATTAATTATTAACTAATAATTATTTATTATTAATATTAATTATTATTTACTTGTCAAATAATATTCATCACAAATTTGTTTGATTCCCTGAACAATAATTGTAAATAAGAAAAAATTACTAGAAATAAAAAAAATTATTTTTGAGCTGAAATAAAATTATTTAATTATTTCAATATTAATTATTAATTGTTAATTAGTAATTATTAATATTAATTATTATTTACTTCACTAATATTCATCACAATTTTGTTTGATTCCCTGCACAATAATTATAAATAAGAAAAAATTACTTATAGAAATAAAAAAATTATTTCTGAGTTGAAATAAAATTATTTCATTATTAATTATTATTTTCACTTGACTAATATTCATCAAAATTTTGTTTAATCAATTCCCCGAACAAAAATTATAATAATAAAAATAAATCTGCAGAGTTTGATAATATTAAATAATTTTCAAAAGTCTCTCAAAGTCTTTTGCACAAATGAAAAATAAGCAACGAAGCTTTAACTTTATATAAAATTTAATTTAATTTATTTATAGTCCAATCTCTTTGTTTAATATGAATATATATTATAAATATGTATATATATATATATATACATATATTTATAGTTATATATACATGTAAAAGAGAATTGGAAAAGCCGAGGTAGCAATTTTGCGGATTATGCGTTGCGAAATCCGAATGAATTCATTGTTTCACAGGATACGAATAAGCAAGAACAAAAGAGGTGGACGAAGAGAATATAGAATAAAGCAGATGTACATGTATATGTATATATGTATATATAAATATATAAGGGAGAGAAATAGAGATAAAGCTGTGAGTTCTTCAGTTGATCTGATGACGATTGTGTGTGGGTGGATCTGTATGAAACTAAAAGAGAGTTGCGTAGAGGATGATGTAACTGAATTAGAGGGTGGTTGTAGGTGCGCGTACAAGGGATGAGGGTTGATTTGTCAGGGGGGATGAAAGACAAGTGGACCGAGTGATGTAGAGTTGTTCAGTGTTGGTTAGTTTTATACATACATACATTCATATATGTATAAATATTAGGGCGATATTTTTTTTTGTCGGTCGTACCTAAAAATCTGATGATTTATAGAAAAAAAATGAATATATATTCCCGTTTGAATATAAATTCAGAGTTAATTAGAGGCTTAGCGAATTCAAAAATTCGATTTTCCATTTAAATAACACGAGAAAATTTTTTTTTTCGACTTCAACTCGATTTTTCGGTAATCAAAAATTTTTTTTGGAAAAAATGAATATAACAACTTTTGTAGGGCATTAAATTTGCTACAAAAAAGTTTTTCACCGCAAACGCTCTACGACCAACAGTTTTCGAGTTGTAGAGCTGGAAAGGTGAAAGTTGATTATAATTGACAACAAATTTTCTTTAAACTGGAA
The DNA here is from genome assembly GCA_918226075.1 of Microctonus brassicae. Taxonomy (NCBI): domain Eukaryota; kingdom Metazoa; phylum Arthropoda; class Insecta; order Hymenoptera; family Braconidae; genus Microctonus; species Microctonus brassicae. The sequence continues at coordinate 4,936,259 of OW445483.1, forward strand.
TTTATTGATTTGACATTAATTATTATCTTACAATAAACGCTATAAAGCTGAATCAACAATGTAATAGCATCAAAAAAAATTTTTAATTACCGAAAAATCGAGTTGAAGTCAAAAAAAAAAAATTTTCTCGTGTTATTTATATGGGAAATCGAATTTTTGAATTCGCTAAGCCTCTAATTAACTTAGAATTTTTTTTCGACAGACAAAATAAATATATCACCTAAAAATGAAACATTCTAATAAACATATCCGAGTTAGAATTTTTGTAATAAATAAAGAAATATGAATGAAAAAATAGAAATAAAATTTTTTCGTTGAATTTTTTAATATTTCATTTTTTAAATTAAGATTTATGTGTAATATTAATAATTAATAGCAATAATATTAAATAATGTTACAGTTGTAGTGTTTTGTTTATATTCTAGTGCATGTGTTTAATTATAAATATTCGAGTTAATGCCTCATTTTCATTCAATAGAAATAAAGAAAAAAAATTATTGGATATAATTTGCAAGGAAAATTATTTTCAATAAATTAATAAATAAATTAGGAGATAAATTTTTTTATTACTCAATGTTGAATTATACTTAACTAAAAATTTTTGAACATGAAATTAAAAAAATCTACACACTCATTTATCTATTAATTCCCTTTTCATTATAATTATTCAATCTCATCAATTATTTCTTCTTCTAATTTATTAATCATCAATAAATTTTTTTCTATCACACAATAATTAATTTCAGAAGCTGATTAATAAATTATTATCGTATAATAATTTTCTCTTGTTTATTAAATTGAATTTTTGCGTATGATAAATAATAAACGTTTGTAACGTACATAAATGAATTTTGAACAAAACGAAAATAGACCACCCCTTTTCCAATATTTTCCATCAAAGATTATACAAAAAAATTTAATTCCATTTCATATTCTTTAGTATATATAAAATATACATTTATTTATATAATATATATTGATGGACATTATGGTGTTGTAGGATTATTATTACGACAGACGGTAAATTTTCGATGTACATTTATGTGTATTGTTAGCCCTTTGAGATCGTATTATAACGCGATTCGATTCATGTATGTACATATATGTATTTATATCTATGTATGTAACATTGATCGCTTATATGTATGTATAACGTATGTATATACATATGTAACCTTGCATTGAAAATGACATGGAATTATATCGGGCAAAGAGATGTGAATGTACGCCCGCGTTAACATTTTAACAATTGTACATATTTTAAATATATGCAAAAGGGTGCATATATAATTTAACACACACGCCATCTTTAATAACTCTCAAATAGATTGTTTAACATTGTTATATGCATAACTGTGGTACGTTAATGTGTATGGATGTGTTGTATTAATTATATTTAATTTGTATTTTATTTAATTGAATTTATATTTATTTAATTCAATAACAAAAATAATAAATGTGAATTTTTGAGGTTTATAAAAGTGTATAATTTTTTTTTTTGAGTGAAGAATCAATTTTTTTTATTATTAATACAATTTTGATTGATTGAAGGAATTATTTTTGATATTGAATTATCAAGAAACTTTTTAGAAAAATTTATTCTTGGTCAAAATGGAAAAATAACAAAATTAAAAATTTTTTTCTATATTGAAAATTAAAGTTTTCTTTTTTTTTTTTACAATAAACATTGATTTATTTTAATAGAAACAATAAATGTACAATTAACAGTTCGATAATATTCATGATTATTTCATCATAAAAAAATTAATTAATCAAATTTATTAATTTGTTTCAATTGTTTTATGGAAATTAAAAACTATGAAAATAATTAATCTTTAATATTTATTTTCTGTTTGTTCAGTCTTGAATTAATAAAATTAAATATCGATTCAATCAATCACTAATTTAATTTAATACTTTCAATAAATTCAAACATATTATAATAACATAATATTTCCAAATTCCCTCCAATAATTTTCTCAGTATAAACAATTCACTTTAAATTCATCATCAATAATAAAATAAAAATCTTTCACTAAACTTCCTTCCTCAAAATATATCCACCTAACATATAATACACAATATAAAAAAACTTTTCGAAATTTACAGGTAAAAAAAAAAAAATCACAAAATACCATATTCCCTGCACGTACAGCAACATTATAACTCACACATACAAACTTAAATTCCCTATATAAAATACGTCAGTTTTTTTTTTTCCACCCTCTTTGGTCTCTTCTCTTAGCCCTAGAGAATACACACACGCAATTGACACGTTTATACATACTCTGATATATAAAAACTGTATTTTTTCCACGTCTGTTTGGAATTTAAAATTCAAAATTTTCTGAAACACAAAAATAAATTCATATTTCGCTTATACATCTACATATACATTCACACATCTGTATATACATACAAACATACATACATATACATACATACATACATACATAAAATTGCGAAGGAAGCTGTAAAAAAAAAAAATGACAAAAAGTTATAAGACGAGATACAAAATAAAAAATAAATAAGTATAAATGGATAAAAAAAATATGATTGTACAAAATGTATGGAGCTTTTGCAACGTGGAATATATATACCTATTGGTTGGACGTCGACGGCCGACGGAAGAGAAAGAGGATAAAGTTATATAGTGCGAGGGTAGAAGGAAGATCACGGAGGCAGAAGAATAAAATGATCGAGTTATGTCTGATTGCCGCTTGTTGTTCCAGCTCGATAAACCGGACTCGAGCGCACCAAATTCATCCCCCTTTTTTATATATATACGTATTTATTTATATACATACGTATATATATATGTACACATTTTTTATATACATGGATAAATTGATAAGAATTTTTTTTTTCAAGCATCAGAAACAAAATTTATATATACTGTTTATTTGTAAACTATATAAACGCGTCGTTTTTATTTCACTCTTATTTTCTTTTTAAATCAAGTATGAAGGGAAGTTTGAAATATTTTTTTCCTTTTTTATTCATTTATGGACGGTGAAAAAAGACGCATGTTTGAAGTGGAGCTTTTAATTTTGATATTTAGAGATGTCTGTTTGTAATTTTTCATTTTCTATATTTAAATAAGATCATGGGGAAACAAATTTTTTTTTTCTTTGGATTTTTGTAGTTTGGCATTTGCGCATTATAGAGATGAGTTCGTGTGATATTCTTATGGAGAATTGAATGCTCTACAAAAAAGGTCTCTTACATTTTTTTCATAGAGACAGCCATTCTAAAGATATTCAAACCCAAAGTGCTAAATGTATGAAATTTTAACTTTTTTGTTAATAAATCGATATACTAATCACTTTATTATTGTAATAAAAAAATACTTTAATAATTGTATAGTTACATTGTTTTGTTTAGACAGTATAATTTCTATTGCTTTGAAATAATAATAAAATTCATTTGATATAAGTTGTAAATAATTTTTTTTATAGTAAATAAAATTTTAAAAAATATCTGACACACGTGAGTATTATTTTTATTTTCACTTTTATGATAATATATTGGCACACTAAAATCAGTTTTCCGATTAAAAATAATTCTTAAGACAATACATATATCTCTATACATATGTACATATAACTGTATGATGATAAAAAATATAAATATATATTTGTGTAATGATATTGAAAGATGGAGAAGTTATATAAGGAATAATATATTTAAGTTTTGATTGTACGAAAGAATTTAGGGCGACTTTAAATATTAAAATATAAAAATAAATATATGTACAATGTACATATACGTGTATATATGTATGTATGTATATAAGTGAATGGATTTATGTATGTACATATGTACATGTATTCACATCAGCGCAAGTTGTCTTCGACGGCAATCATATACGCTGACATGACATTTTTTATTCAAAACTTTATATATATATTATGTACATATATGTATTCATATATATATATATGTATTTATATATCAAAGTGTAGGTACATATACATATATGTATAAGACTTTAACAAAAATATTTCTTTATCATTTTTTCTCACAATATAAATCTTTATATTTTTTATTTCCTTCAATATTATTAGTATTATTTTTATTATTATTACAATACATTTATTTATTTATTATTTTATTTTATTATTATTTTTTTCATTGTGAAATCACAATTTTGAATGCATTTATAGTACTTATATGAATGATAAAATTTTATTTTTGGATTAATTAATAAATTTTTTTGGATTTAAAAAAATTTATTTTTCAATAAAAAAAATGTTTTTCGATATAATAAATAATATAAATGTAATATTGATATTTATTATTGATAATAGAGTGTTTATAATTATTTTTTACTTATAGTTTATTTAATATGGGGAGGAACAAAAATTCATAGAGAAATATATATATTTTAATAGATTTGAAAAATTTATAAAAATTTTAATAATTGAAGTATAGATTTTATTTGAAATAAAAATAAGGGTGGATATATGTGCGGGTATAATTTTGTTATTCACATTCACATGGGTCATGGTGCAATGCGCAATGCTGCATGTTGTGACTTGTGCCCACCCTCTTTTCACCATGTCTCTTTTCACCCTGATGTGACATAACAATTCATCGTAGTCTGCGTTTAATTCAGCGTGTAACCGTACGCAGGATCGAGTTAACATTAAGATCAAATTGGATTTGGTCCCAGGACTACGTCGCATTTTCGTTTCTCTGTCTATTTTACTCATGTTCTGTATCTCACTTAAGTTTCACAGCCTCAAAATTTAGTCATCCGACAAGAGCCCACCTAATCCATTTACACTGTCGTCGGGTTTGGTAAATGCCGACGGCGGACGTCGTCACAATATATACATACAATATATATATAAATATATATTAGGGTGTTTTATTTTTTATGTTTGTCGTACCTGAAAATCTGATATTTTATGAAAAAAACAAAAATATTTCTGTTTGAAAAACAATTCAGAGTTAATTAGAGGCTTAGCGAATTCAAAAATTCGATTTCTCATTTAAATAACACGAGAAAATTTTTTTTTCGACTTCAACTCGATTTTTCGGTAATTAAAAATTTTTTTTGATGCTATTACATTGTTAATTCAGCTTTATAGCGTTTATTGTAAGATAATAATTAATGTCAAATCAATAAATTCCAGTTTAAAGAAAATTTGTTGTCAATTATAATCAACTTTCACCTTTCCAGCTCTACAACTCGAAAACTGTTGGTCGTAGAGCGTTTGCGGTGAAAAACTTTTTTGTAGCAAATTTAATGCCCTACAAAAGTTGTTATATTCATTTTTTCCAAAAAAAATTTTTGATTACCGAAAAATCGAGTTGAAGTCGAAAAAAAAAATTTTCTCGTGTTATTTAAATGGAAAATCAAATTTTTGAATTCGCTAAGCCTCTAATTAACTCTGAATTTTTTTTCTTTTCATAAATCATCAGATTTTCAGATACGTACGACAAACAAAAAAAAATATCACCTAAAAATGAAACACCCTAATGTATACAATAGATAAGAGTAAAAAAATAATTACATTCAGCAGAAAAAAAAAATAAAATCAATTATATAATTTAATGATATTAATAACTAAACATTTATTCTCAACGAATAATATTCATTCCAAACAATCACCATATACATTCAAAATAAAAATATAATTTTTTCAGTGTTGGTAAATAATTTTTCATGTCACAAAATCAATTAAAATTTCAACTCGACAATTTTAATTATATAAACTCTACAACATTATATAATTAATCACATCATTAAAATCTTTCTCATCAGCTATCATGCTCTATATTTAAACATACTAATTATTATAGATACATCCTACAAATTGTTCATCACACTAAATAAATACCTCACACAGATATTTATATAATTAATTATAATAACTATATAAATTATACACACGAATATAAATTCATCATATTTAATATTAATAATGCATTGATATATTTATAATTATTAAATATATTTCAGTAATTAAATTCTCTGCACACACAAAAATAAATACATATATTTAATTGCATTCATGTAAATATATACAAGTGCAGATGAAATAATATATTTATTTATTTCCATTAGTATATGAAATATGAATATAAATACGATATTATATACCTACGTGTAATGACTGCTTGATATATATTATATACGTCATGATACTCGCACAAATTTTAAATATAGAATGAATACATATATGTATAGATACATATATACATGCAGTGGAGGCGGAATATCTTGGACACGCCCAGCGTCGCGACGCTGGTATCGATCAACGATGCGCGGGCGTCATTCGCGCTTTTGGAGTCCATTTTACTTTCGCATATATACATATATGCTTATGTCTATATGTATATACAAACACTTTTGTATCATGGCTATATAAATATATAGATAAATATATTATTTAATAAAAAAAAAAATACATTTTGCAGAGATCTAAGTAAAAATTAAAAAAAAAAATTTAAAGATATTTAAATTGTAATATTTTTTTATTTTTATCTCAATTGTTTTTTATGTTTATCAAAATTACAGATTATATATATAACAATGCAATTTATAAAATTGTTATAATGTGAGAAAATTTGTTATAAAATATCAGATAAATTAATTTATATATTTTAATGTTGAGAAAAAAAAAATATTTGAAATATAAAAAATCAGTAATTAAAATTAATTTATTCTAATATTTTATGAATATATTAATTGATATTATTCAATATTACAAATGATTTATTTAAATCTGAATTAATTGAATTGATTAAAATTTTATTTCGTAGTTTATATAAATTAATAATAAAATTTTTCTTTCGTTTTGTAATTTAGAATAAATGAAATAAAATTTAATAAAGAATTATAACTCAATCAAATTAATATAAAATCAATACTAAATTCACGATTGTTATTTACATTTAGATTAAAATTATGTACATATATATATAAATATAATTGTATTAATTTATTTATTTATTTATTTAATTTTACATTGCTATCTCTCGCACGAAAAATAATACGCGGGTGGCAGTAGACATTGCATACATTTCAATGCATATATAAATACAGTATATATTTGTATTTATATATATATATTTTTTTTATTGATAAGGTATATGCACACGCCAGAAAGATCAGTTTATATACACTCGTATATATCTCTCAATACCGACCTTATCATATTTATGGGAGCGACTTTGAACGCACAACATGAAAACCGCATCTGTCTGCTTGCATATTTTTAAATACCAATTTGATGGTGCACACGATGCAATGTAAAAGTATTTAAATAAATATATATACATGTGTGTATAAAAGAAAATACATGCACATATGTATGTACATATGATTAGGTTGATACATATACATATGTATTTATTTATATATTTACTTTGTAAGATTATTTGCGTAAGTGCAGCGCAAAAATAATTCATGAATTTTATATTCGTACTTTTTTCAATTTCATATTAAATAATTTTTCGTGTGTATTATAAATATGTTGATTAATAAATTTTATTGTTTAATATTAAGTTGAGCAGTTATTATAGACGTGAGCTAATTAACAATAATTTTTTTAAATATTTATATGATTATTTTCATTTCGAAAAATTTCTTTTCATCTTTTTTTTTTTTTCAATATCGAATAAATATTTTATTTCAATAATATAATTCCACTCTGATGCTCTGATCTCATCCTAAATACACTACAGACATTTTAACTAAGTGATTCACGATAAAAAAATAGTTAATATTTATATCATTAATAATTGTTAACGACAAAAATTTACAATTCAATTTTCATTTTCATAAATTTAATTTATATTCACTATTTTATTTTTTCAAACACTTTCTAATGTTTTAAAATAAATCCTAATTATTTATAACAAAAAGAACTATATCCACACTTAAACATTAACATTCAAAACCACAAAATTATTTTAAATAATTAAAAAATGAACTCTACAATATTATTCTAATAACTCAGATCAAAAATACCTACAAACTTTTCCCTAATAAAAAAAAATAATCCATTGCATATAATATAGAAAAAAAAAATCTATATACACACAAACACATACATCAACCTGTACACTTATACACACAAATATATACACATATATTTAATTTATTGTGGGCCTGGGAGTGTGCATTGATTCGAAGTGAATAATCGGATTAGTGTTTAATACTCACTGTATTACTACCATCATATATATACTCGGGGTGAAGTTCATTGTAAGCAAGTCATGAATCGCTAGGGATGATATACACACTCACACACAAACGCACATCCAATATATATACATACATACATATCCAGAATTTCTGTTTTAACCTTTGTACAATTCAACAAATCCACACAACTCGAATAATTCCATGGACAATTCGAGGTGGTGACAAGTTACGTCTCTATCATCAAAAGCAATAAACCTCCTAACTTATATATATATATACGTATATATATATGTACAAATGTGTAATGTAAAATAGTTGAGGGTGTTGAAGATCGCGTGGCAGACACGTGCCAACTATTACTCCACATTTGAGGTTCACCCTAACTCTACATATACAGCAATGCATGTCTTCTATGTACATACACTTCACGATTTGTGTCCAACATAATACTTACACATGCAGGTATATATATACATGTAGATAAATTACGTATATGTAATCTATGTATATATATTTAGGAAACCCCTGTAGAGAGCGTCAGCATTAGCCTTCGATGTGACTCTGACGTTTGTAATATGAATTAAAGTCTCACGCGGACTTCTCGAGCATGATTATATATATTCTAAATAATTCCGTGTGTATATATCTACGTATTATTGTATAGGTATGTATATTTATTGTGTATATATATTAGGGTGCTTCATTTTTAGGCGATATTTATTTTGTCTGTCGTAATTATAGAGGCTTAGCGAATTCAATAATTTGATTTTCCATTTAAATAATATGAGAAAATTTTTTTTTCGACTTCAACTTGATTTTTCGATAATCAAAAATTTTTTTTGGAAAAAATGAATATGACAGCTTTTGTAGGGCATTAAATTTGCTACAAAAAAGTTTTTCACCTCAAACTCTCTACGACCAACAGTTTTCGAGTTGTAGAGCTGGAAAGGTGAAAGTTGATTATAATTGACAACAAATTTTCTTTAAACTGGAATTTATTGATTTGACATTAATTATTATCTTACAATAAACGCTATAAAGCTGAATCAACAATGTAATAGCATCAAAAAAAATTTTTAATTACCGAAAAATTGAGTTGAAGTCGAAAAAAAAATTTTCTCGTATTATTTATATGGGAAATCGAATTTTTGAATGCGATAAGCCTCTAATTAACTCTGAATTTTTTTTCGACACTCAAAATAAATATATCGCCTAACAATGAAACGCCCTAATATGTATATGAGGCAATCAGTGTATATGAGTGTGTTTATTGTAGTAAAATTATTGTCGTGTTTGTGATAGAAATATTTTTATAAAATATTAAAAATAAATTAAAATTAAAATGTGGAAATATTATGCGATTGATTATAAAGAATTCGTATTCATATGTACTGATCAACGAAATGTGATATTTCTGCTAGTTGCTAGATACAATTATTTATTTATTTAGATATAAAAATGAATTTCAATTCGTAAATTTTTCTGGAATAAATATATAAATATTATTTTGGATTAAAATTTTTATTCTATTTTTAAACCTAAAAAAACAATTTATTGTTTTATTATTTCTCACGAGAAACTATCAAAAAAAAAAAATAAATATGTTAATGAAATTATTTAAAAACATCTTTAATCCATATTTATTAATTTCACTCCACTAAAAATGCCCTTAGAAAAATATATTGAACAATCGTGTTAATAGAATCGGAATTGGAATAGAAATAAAATTAATTAAATACTGTAATATTTATATAAAAATAAAAATATCAAATATATCAAATAAATATAAACAAATATCATAATTTAATATTCAAGTAGAGTTTTAACACCAGATTTTTTTTTAACATCATATTATTCCAATCGGAATAGAAATATATGACTGGACCATTTCAAATCTATACAAATTAATGCGTTGTAAAAAAAATCATCATTCTTTTTTTTTAACATAAAATTTTTTCAATCATGAGTGTAAATTGATGCGTAATGATTTTAAATAAATTCCCCAATGGAATATACAATATATATAAACGTGCTCTTATTATTTATCTTCAGCTAGAACGACGTGTTGAATCAATAAAAAAAAAAAAAAAAAATATTTGAACCTTTATGATAATCGTAATTTTATTTTTATTTATTTATTCTTTTTTATTATTATATATTTTGTATATTTTTATTTCTGATAGCCGCGAATGTTTCTTGGCATGTCCTATAGACTACGATGATAAATGAGCCGGATAAATTCCTTTGAATGAAAGATATGTATATGTATACATATGTAAAAGGCGGGTGAATGAGGTGGAGGAATCGTGCGCGGCGAGGTGCGAAGGTAAAAGATATTGAAGAGGATACAGGAGAAATAACCTAGAGAAAAAGAGCAAGAGAATTTATCTATTCTCATTGTATATATGTTCTCTGTTGTGTATACAATATATTAATGTGGCTTTACCTATATAAAAAACAGATCGTGATCCTATATAATTTTTTAACGTTGCGTCAGTGAGTTTTAGAATTTGAGATAAATACTTCACTGCGGTTGTCATTCGCTGAATTAATAAATATGTTTTGTTTATGTATATATCTATACATATTATATATACATACATTTAAGTATATACAGTTTGTGTGTGTTTATAATATGAGTGTGGATGTACTGAAATGTATATATGCATTCTATCCACAAATTTAATGTTGGTTGTAGTGAGTATAGAATTTAAAGTAGACGAATTGATGAACGATGGGTTTCTTTGTGAATATATGTAATAAAAATTTTAATTCAATCGTGAATCACTTAGTTTAAATTGCTGTAGTGTGTTTAGAATGAGATCAGAGCATCAGAGTTGAATTATATTATTGGAATAAAATATTTATTCGATATTGAAAAAAAAAAAAAGATGAGAAGAAATTTTTCGAAATAAATTAAATAATATTTAAATGATAATTATGTTAAATTAAATGAATAAACAGAAAAATTTAATTTTATCAATTGCATAGTTTTCTTTATCACCTTCAGGAAATTAATAACAAATTTTGTAAATTTATTTTTTTATATTTAAACTCATTAACATTTTTTATATCTCAATGTAAATTAATTCAATACACGATATGATAAACAATATTAATTAATATTAATAATAATTAAAATCAATTGATATTAATAATTATTGTCATCAGTTAGTACTAATAATAATTGATATAATGGTATTAATAATTATTAATATTATTTAATATTAATTATAATATTAAAAAAAAAAAAAAAAAAAAGAATCTTTTTTTTTTTCTATTTTAGGAAACAAATAATAAATTCCATAAACTTTTTTTATATTCAAATGCAACATTTATATCTCAATGTAAATTAATTCAATACACATAAGTACAAATATTGATAATATAAACAATATCAATTACTAATAATTAATAATAATTAACATCAATTGATATTAATAATTATTGTCATCAGTTTATTGGTAATAATAATTAGTATAATGGTATTAATAATTATTAATATTATTTAATATTAATTATAATATTACTATAAAAGTAAAGAACATTTTTTACATACGAAAAAAAAAAAAAAAACGATGTAAAATATATTAGATTTTTATATTAGCATTTTTTTATACAATAAATATAATATATATAGATTATGTATATATACAACGGAAATATTTATACGTGTAATATTGTGGGCGATTTGGATATGAATATTATTCATTTACCGGATGTAGTTTTCGATGATAATAACGAACGGATTCGCAATCACGACTATATTGTGTCACTACATTGCTGTTAGCTGATGTTTCTAACTTTTAGTACGAGGGTGATGTACGTATTATATAACTTAGATGGCATCAAGATCACAGAGCAAAGGATAGGCAGTAATTCTGTATACTTCAACGTCGAAATATCAAAGGGGTCGGTATATAGTATGTATATATTATATACGTGTATATATGTATGAATGTTGAGTGTAGGAATTGTGAAATTTCAAGGCACAAGTGTAAAGTGTAAATCTCAGAATTATATAGAGACTACTATTTATGTATATATATATATTTGATGTGTACATACGTTATAGGGGATGCAATTTTTAGGCAACTTTTTCAACAAAAAAAAAAGGCTGAATGCTATTACAGTGGAAAAAGAAGTCTGTTTGAAGCGGAGCTCTTAATTTTAATATTTAGACGATATTTAATTTTGGATAAAATATATGGGAAAAAAAATTTTTTTTGTTTGGATTTTTGTAGCTTGGCATTTATGCAATGTAGAAATAAACTCATGGGATATTTTTGTGGGGAATTGAACGCTCTACAAGAAAGGTCTCTTATATTTTTTTCATAGAGACAGTCATTCTAAAGATATTCAAACTCAAAGTTCCAAATTTATGAAATTTTGACTTTTTTGTTATTAAATTGATACTTATCACTTTATTATTGTAATAAAAAAAACACTTCAATAATTGTAGTTACATTGCTTTGTTTCAGATAGTATAATTTCTATGATTTTAAATAATAATAACACACTAAAAACAGTTTTCCGATTAAAAATAATTTTGAAGACAGTAATAAAGCGATTATAGTATCGATTTAATAACAAAAAAGTCAAAATTTCATAAATTTTGAACTTTGGGTTTGAATATCTCTAGAATGGCTGTCTCTATGAAAAAAGTCCAAGAGACCTTTTTTGTAGAGCATTCGATTCCCTATAAGAATATGCTATGAGCTTATCTCTATAATGCGCAAATGCAGAGCTACAAAAATCCAAAAAAAAAAAAATTATTTCTTCGAATATAAAAATCAATTTCAACTCGCAATTTCTCATGAAATAAATATAAATATTATTTAGAATTAAAATTTTCATCCTATATCCAAATATAAATAATAAATTCATCCTTTTATCAGTCCTCAGAAGAAACTATAAAAAAAAATAAATATGTTAATGAATTTATTCAAAAACATCTTCAATTCATTTTCATTATTTTTACTAATTCTCTAACAAAAATAAAAAAATAATTATACAACTATATACATTAATCGTTTATATACATTAATCGTTGTTGGCAATTGCGGATATGATAATGCACATCGTATATAAACGTTGATTCTTTATATATACAACCAACAATGTATATAAAAAAAAAATACAACCAATTAATATGCATCGTCACAGTGTGACTAAGCGATAATTGTCTGACGATTAAGAACTTAAAAATTTTTATTAACAAGCAATAAATTGTATTGTTCTTATAATTGCAGTCAGCCAAACAATTTTATCCTGCAGTTCACAATACACTTCACATATATATATATACGCAATAATACATAAAATACATATACACATAAATAAGAAAAATATTTTGACAAGTATATAAAATTTATTTGTCTGATCATTTCACAATTATAAAATCAAAAATATTTTGCATCGAAAGTTAATATTTTTTTCAAAAATAAATATATATTATATGTATATATATATGTATGCATTGTACATATTTTTCTATGTTTATATATTTAACCATGTACATATATAATAAATATATATATTTTATAATACCCGTGGGAGTATCTTTTATATTATAATATTTCTTTGGAATAAAAACGGGCCAACGAGCGACAGGTTTTTTTATATTTTCATAGGCAAAGTTTATTTGGGTGCAAAGGGATCGCGCGCAGTGATAATAAAATAAATAAAAAAAAAAAAAAGTTATAGAGTCTATTTCATCGATGATTTATGTACGTTTGTGCGGCAGAAATACAAACAGGTGCTTGAATTATATATATATATATGTATATATATATATATGCGTATAAATGTTGTGTATATATATATAATACTTAATTCACAGAGAGTCTGTTACACACATTTAAAATAAATAGAAAAGAAAAATGTCTAATATTGGATATGTATGAGAATATATATTTTTTATCTGTATTTATTGATGTTTTTTGATATATATTTATGAATGAATTCATGCAAATATGTATCGTCGTGGTTTGAGATGGAAATAATAAAAAAAATTAGTATTTGAATTATAATAGTGAATTATATGCATTTAATAGTGATTTTATTATATATTTAATTAATATTTAATTTTATAAATTCAATTAATATTTTATTCATTTTTTTTTTCATTTTATTATTCAAATATATATTAATCTAATTGAATGGAGAAAGAATAGTGTTTGAATTAATAGTGAATTATATGCATTTAATAGTGATTTTATTATATATTTAAATAATATTTAATTTTATAAATTCAAATATTTTATTCATTTTTTTTTTCATTTTATTATTCAAATATATATTAATCTAATTGAATGGAGAAAGAATAGTGTTTGAATTAATAGTGAATTATATGCATTTAATAGTGATTTTATTATATATTTAAATAATATTTAATTTTATAAATTCAATTAATATTTTATTCATTTATTTTTTTCATTTTATTATTCAAATATATTAATCTAATTAAATGAATTTAAAAGAATAGTATATTTGAATTAATAGTGAATTAAATGAATTTAATAGTGACATTTTTATATATTTAAATAATATTTAATTTATTATAATTCAATTAATATTTCATTCATTTATTTTTCATTTTAATATTCAAATATATTAATATCTAATTAAGTAAAAAAACAATAGTATTTGAATTAATAGTGAAATAAATATACAATTATCGAATAGTGATATTTTTATATATTTAAATAAAATTCTATTTTACAAATCAATTAATTTTTTATTCATTTAATCATTCCTCATTCTATTATTCAAATACATAAATCTACTTATATAAAAAAAATAGTATTTGAATTAATAGTGAAATAAATATATATATATATGTATCTATCGAAATAGTAATATTTTTAAATATTTAAATAATATTTTATTTCATAAATCAATTTATGTATTTTATTTTTTTATATTTCATTCCATTACTTAAATATATAAATCTAATTAAATAAACAAATTATTATTATAAGACTTAAATGTTTAATTATTAAATATTAAATTATACATATATATTCTATAAATACCAAAAAAAAATCAAACTAATTTCTCTATTAAAAAAATAAACAAACGTCATTTATTTTATCAATTTCTATTTTAACAATCACAATTCTATTATTTCTATTCTCAATATTTAGAAACATATATACATAAATAAATATATTCAAATAAATACTCAACTATAAATATATTATTTACTCGTATAACTGCAAAATGATTTAAGAGTATATATCGGCACAATTCGTACATCCAAACTAAAAATAATAATGAGCAATAATCAATCATCAGTTCTTTCAACAAAAACCTTTAAGCTGTTCCATTGTCAGTTTCTCATTCAAATCGAATCTCTGCTATCATGCATATATCTACACCTAAAGCCCAACCGCTCTCGCAGACTAATCGAAATTAATTTGAATCAAAATGAACGAAAAAAAAAAATAAATAAATAAATAAATATAATAATACATAAATGTTAACAGCTTGTACATTTACACATTTATAATTTTGTTCGAGAGAATTAGTGATTATCATTCATCAATTATATACTCATATGTATTATAATTTTATATACATATATATAAATATTCGGAATGTTTTATTGAACATTAATTTATTTTTCATCATTTTTTTGAATATTTTTCTATTATTATTTCACCGTAAATATATTTAAAAAATTGAAGGGAACAAAAAAATCAATAAATTACATAAAATTTTGATAATAAAAAAAAAAATTACATAGATGAAATTTTTAACTGTACATATTATAGGTATTGTAGATGGAGCAGAGCACAATGTACACATGTGTGTGTGTTTATATTATATATGAGCTTGAGTGGGCGTGAGTAAAGGCGGAGCTTAAGTTCCCCCTTGTCGTTGAATATTTTTTTATTCACCTGGTAACGTTTCCCCATCACGTTATGGGTGATTCCCACTCCTGTCTACATTGAACCAAGGGGTGGAAGATGCAACCCAACACTTGTAAATATTATCTATGTACTTCACACAATAATATCTTGAAATATATTTCAATTATTTTGAGATATTAATTTTTAATTTTTGTAAATATTCATTTGCACGGTTTTGAATTGTTTATTATATTTTTTTGTTGTGAAATAATGTTTAAGGAAAAGTGACTTTGAGGTGTAGGGTCCTTTATCCATTTTGAAAAGTGAATTTTTATTTATTTTTATTGATTGAAATTTAATTTTAATTATATTTTAGACATTAATTATTATTTTATGTTTGATTTTTATTATGGGGCTGTGGTATGGGATTTTTTACGAATCCTTCAGGACGAATAGACACTTTTTTAGATATTCAGAGTTAGAGAAAATATAAAATTATAGAAAAATTATCAACAAATGGAGATACATAAAAAAAAAAAAATATTGGAAAAAATTTTAAAAATAAATTCATCTTTTTCTTATTTTTATATCAATCAATTTTTATTCACAATTTACAAATGTATCAAAATATATTAAGTTAAAAACTATATAGCCAAAACAAATTACTATTAATCTCTAAAAAACCAAAAAAAAAAAACATTAAATAATTGTGTGTTAATAAAATTAAAGAAAAAAAAATTTTTTTTGTTCCATTATCATAATTATTATTATTATTTTATATATTAAAAAATATAACACTACATATAATTTTTCTTCAACATATAATTAGAACATATACACCACCATCACATCAATATAAAAATTATTTTTCAACATAAAAAATAACAATATTAATTATGATAATATAAAATAAAAAAAAGTTGTTTTAAAATTTTACCAATACACACAAACTATTATATTAATTATTTTTTTTTTGTAGACCCTGTATTTATTTATAATTATTCGAGTGTATGAAAATAAAAAAACATTGAATAAATAATAAAGAAAATAATAATTTCATTTATAAATAAAAATTCAATTTCAACTTTTTGATTCAATAATTTTTTTTTTCTAGTTATTTAAAAATTTATTGTACTAGTTTTTAATTTTGTAAATAAAAATTGCATGTTTATTTATACTTTTGATTTGGATATATATGTATCTCGTATCCCCACTCTAAATAAATTCTGAATGTAGTATATATACATACATACTATAGTGTCGTTGTGTTTCGTGAATACTACACGTGCTGGCCACCACATCGAATAAGAGCTGCTGAGGAAATTATTGTGTGGTAGTGTAGGGGACTTGTATGCTGAGAATGCCAGTCTTTCCCCAGCCTCGCATCAGAGGAGATCATTTTGCTGTCACAGTTTTACATAAACATATAACATATTTACAATTTTATATACAAACATTTTAAATAATTTTTTATTTCGTTATCAAATCTATATTTAGTTATTTAATTATTTATACACCAAAATATGCCAAACAATTAAAAATATATATTCACAATTGTTTACAAGATAATAAACTATATTGTGTATAAAAATTATTTATTTATTTAGTTTAACAATCATGAAAATTATTATAAATGTGGTAAAAAAGTTTATGATTTATTTTTAATTTTAATATAATGGACATTTTTTAATAATTGTGTTGTTAATTAATTTGTGGAAAATTATTAAAGACAATACAATATTTTATGAATATATATTCTACAATATATGTTGATAAATAATATTGTTATTAATAATTGATATAATGGAGATTGATTTGATTTTTTTATGACATAAAATAAATTGAGGAATTTTATTTGGATATTGAAATGAAGGTGAGTAATTTTATAGATAATAATTTCGTCAGATTTTTATCATAATGTTTATATATTATTTCACATATATATATACACATACATGCGTATATATATGAATTAGTGCGAACCGTCGGATAATGATAATTTTTATAGTATGGACTTTGATTAATTTCGTTAAAAATATTTTTTATAAATATATATGAGAGCAATTTTATATTTATTTCGTTATGTTTTTATTTATTTTTTTTTTCTTCTCGACATATTATTATTTTCATATTGAATTAATATAAATTCACCAGCGACAATTGCATTTATTTGGGTCACCGAATTACTGCTGCAATTTATTTAATGAGAAAAAAAAAGTCATGTCAAAAAATAAATATGGCACAATTCAAATATCCAAAGATGATCAAATACGTGCAATAAAAAATTATATACACATTAACATAAATACAAGATAAGACAAAATTATCTTACCATATATTTTAAATTGATTTTACATATACAAATATATAATTTATAATAAAGATATAAATATATAAATGTCAAAAATATATTTATCATAAATTCTCAAATGATATTTGATTATCAAAAATATAAATAACATAAATCATTGTATAAATTTAATGAAAATATAAAAAAAAAATTAATAAATAATATTTATGTTATTATAAATAATAATTTATATATTTTTTAATTTCAGACCGAAATCAAAGTTGAATTAAAATCCCTGGACATTGTTCAATGTTCAAATCATGCCTCATCAAATATTAATAAAATAGATATAAATATAAATAATAATAATATAAATAAACATGAAGAAAATAATGACAGTAATGACGGAATGGAAATGGATTGCGGTGGTTGTGGTGAAAGCATTAAAGAACGTACTGTATTATGCGTCGGTGGACGAAGTTGGCACACAAATTGTCTACGATGTTACGTTTGTTCGCGATCATTACACGATCAACATTCCTGTTTTCTCAGAGGCATGAGACTCTACTGCCGACACGATTACATACTGTAAGTACTAAACAAATAAAAAATATAAATATAACTCTATTTATTTCGTTCTTTTTAAATCTACAAAAAATAATATAATTAAAAATGTGAAAAAGAAATATAAATATATATTTCGATACTTAATAAAATTAATTAATAACTCCAGAGTGTTTATAAATAATATATTTAATTATTTATTTATAATTTATATTGCACTAATTAATAGAGAAGTAAATTAAATAAATAATGAATTTTATTTTAAGGATATTAATTAATATATTCAATAAAAATAAAATTCAATTGATTTCTGCAATCTTATCGATATTTTATATCAGAATTATTATTATATATTTGGTTTAATTTTGTTGGCACGATGATCTGTATAGATATAGATAAATTTAATCGTTCAGCTACCTCAGTAGAGGGTATAATACTATAATATAACGTCAAAATGTGCGTTACCCTGGCGTAAATATATAATATATAATCATTTGTTCATCTTAAGTCACCGTAACGCGTGACAGCGTTATTATTTGAGTGATATCTTCAAGCTACCTGAAGTGTTTATAACTTTATATACATGCCCGCGTCTATATACATCATCTTGTACGCATGTATATATTGTATATATATATGTATAATGTATTATAATGTATATATATTTATTCCACCCGCTTTGGGATCAACCCTGAATGAAATGCGCGTCAGGGATTATATGCGAGTGGTCGTGACTTGCCGAAAAAGAAATAAAAAATAATATAAATAAATATAGATACGTTCATTTATGGGGGTCGCGTGTGTTTTTTTATTAGACTGCGATGGGAATTGAGAAAAAAAAAATATCAACTCTCGTCTTTCAAGTGATTCTACATGAGAACGAAGGTGTATTTATGTGTAGAATATATAAGGGACGATCTTGTGAGAATTTATAGTATAAATATATATTTTTTTTTTTTTTTTTTTTTTTTTTTCATTCATAGAATATAAAATTTTGAAAGGATATGTGGTACTTTTTTGAGGTTGAGGCTTATTTGAATTTGTATGTGACTGTATTTCTTTTTTTTTTTTTTTTTTTGACTTTTTGAATGTTATGAAAAAGGTTTGATGTTGAATATTAATTTATGCAGCTGTGTAATATTTTTTTTTTTTATTTATTTGGTGACGTATATTAATAAAATGTGTATTGGAGAGAAGATCATGGTGTGAATTTAAGTTGAGGAAAATTTATATACAGAATTTGTATTGATGTATAATTATTTTTTTGGGAACACTGAAAATTTGATAATTTATTCAAAGAAAAAATATTTCGGTTGACAAAAAATTCAGAGTTAATTAAAAGCTTGCAGGTGAATTTGAAAATTCGATTTCTCATATAAATAACACGAGAAAATTTTTTTTTTCGACTTCAATTCGATTTTTCGGTAATTAAAAATTTTTTTTTATGCTATTACATTGTTGATTCAGCTTTATAGCGTTTATTGTAAGATAATAATTAATGTCAAATCAATAAATTCCAGTTTAAAGAAAATTTGTTGTCAATTATAATCAACTTTCACCTTTCCAGCTCTACAACTCGAAAACTGTTGGTCGTAGAGCGTTTGCGGTGAAAAACTTTTTTGTAGCAAATTTAATGCCCTACAAAAGCTGTCATATTCATTTTTTCCAAAAAAAATTTTTGATTACCGAAAAATCGAGTTGAAGTCGAAAAAAAAATTTTCTCGTGTTATTTAAATGGAAAATCAAATTTTTGAATTCGCTAAGCCTCTAATTAACTCTGAATATTTATTCAAACGGGAATATATTTTTTTTTTTTTCATAAATTATCAGATTTTCACTGATCACAAACAAAAAAAAATATCGCCTAAAAATCAAACACTCTAATTAATATACACACTTATTTACAGAAATAAAAATATACATAATAAAATTTTTATTATCTGTGAATAAAATAAAGAGAATATAAAATCAAATTGATACGACTTTCACATCGCATAATATATCTTGTATATTCACTTGTCGTGTGTCATACATCTCTCATTAAAAGAAAAGTTCAATGCATATTAATATCGCTACAAATATATATTTATATTACACGTACTGTGATCTATACGTCGATATAACAAATGAACATTTAACATTTTTTTTATATTCAATATACCTATTTATATAATATAAAGAATAAAAAAAATAAAGACCTGAAAATAATCTCAAGATTTTTATAATTATAACTCTTACTTCAAATTAATTTATTTTGTCCTGCACATATATATTCATATATTTCTTATATATATTTACTATTATATATACATTATACTCTTTAGCTCTGATAAGTTCACATTACGTCTCTGAATGCATGGATGTCAATAAAAATAATACAACAATAAGACGCGAGTCATGTAGTAGAAATAATTTCTTTATATATATTAATTTCTCCTTTCATATTTTATTTTCTCTTCAACTTTTCTTTCTCTCACACAAATTTTTATATATATACTTTACTCTTTATGTGTGTATATAATATATACATATGTACACTTATATGTGTGTGTCACTATAAAAATAAGAGTATTGAAGAATTCTTTAAGGAGTGTGCGGAAGATAAAAAATTTTTTGCCGCGTAAGGGCCACATATACAAATTTATATCTCAAATCCTTTTACATACACACACATATAATTTACATTTACACATATACACACACATACACATGAGTTTGAAACATGACAGCCGCTTTTTGAATAAAAAATAAATATATATCACATCACCGCAATATCCTTTTTTTAAATTTTCATTTATAATCAAAAAAATTTCAAATATATAAATTAAATTACATTTGTTTTTTTTTCATCATTCTCCATTTATTATTTATTTATTCCCTCCAATATATATATATATATATATATATAAATTAATATATCGATAATCATTTTTGTTATCATCATTATTATTTATTAAAATTACTATTTATATTTAAATACAAAATATATTTAAATGATTGAATAATATAAAAACAAAAATTTTATATTTTTTTTTTCCTTATAAATGTCGTATCGCGCACGCGGGTTCGAAAATCGATAGCGATAATTTTCAATGTTGGAAATATATCCCTGCGGCTGGTTTGACTTAATCCTCCAGTGACTTATTGAGCCGATCCATGAAAGAACAAATGAATAAATTAGGGCGGGGCAGCATGGTAGCTGGCTTATACAGCCCTTGATGATTTATATGATACCCTCGAGGCGGTGCTACGCGAAGCAACCTATATACACATCTATATGTATATAGTTATTATACATATGTATATATAGTTTTATTTTTGCTTTTAATACTACACGTTGATAATTCATATTGAAAAATTTTTTTATTCCAATTTATATACTCGAATAAATATATAATTCGTACAGAAATTAAATATAAATATAAAAATAATTATTAAGTTAAGTATATGTATGTGTGTATATTAGGGTGTGCCATTTTTAGGCGACTTATTTTTTTTTTTTTTTTATCAAGCGAGCAGGCTTGAGACATACTGAACGGTGGAAAAAAAAAGCCTGAGCTTTTAATTTTAATATTTAGAGGTTATATATAATTGTAATTTTTGTTTTTGCTTTTGAATAATATGGGAAAAAATTTTTTTTTTCTTTGGATTTTTGTAACTTGGTATTTGCGCATTGTGAAGATAAGCTCATGGCATGTTTTTGTGGGGAATCGAACGCTCTACAAAAAAGGTCTCTTACATTTTTTTCATAGAGATAGCCATTTTGAAGATATTCAAACTCAAAGCTTCATATTAATGTATGAAATTTTGACTTTTTTGTTATTAAATTGATACTAATCACTTTATTGTTGTCTTGAAAATTATTTTTAATCAGAAAACTGGTTTTAGTGTGCTTATATTTTCTTAAAGCTAAATAATAAAAAATACTCACGTGTTAGATATTTTTTTTTCTTAATTTTATTTACTATGAAAAAAATTATTTGTTTATTATTATTATAATTAAACAAATAAACTAATGTCATATGAATTTTATTATTATTTCGAAGCAATAGAAATTATGCTGACTAAACAAAGTTAAGCAATGTAACTACAATTATTGAAGTGTTTTTTTATTACAATAATAAATAGTGATTAGTATGAATTTAATAAGAAAAAAAAGTTGAAATTTCATAAATTTTAAACTTTGGGTTTGAATATCTTTAGAATGGTTGTCTCTATGAAAAAAGTGTAAGACTCTTTTTTTGTAGAGCATTAAATTCCCCATAAAAATATGTTATAAACTCACCTCTATGATACACAAATGCCGAGCTACAAAAATCCAAAGAAAAAAAATTTTTTTTGCCATGTTATTTAAATGGAAAATGGAAAATTACGAACAGTACACTTTTATAAATGAAAATGAAGAGCTTAACGCTTTAAACAGACTCCTTTTTTACCTATATATACATATAAGTATATACATAGATATATATAAAATATTCCAGGATGGCGCCAGTATTTATGCAAATGAATTTTGTGTTTATATAAATAAAAATAAATAAATGAAATAAAAAAATTTGTACATATCTATGCAATGAATAATATTTGTTATTGTAAAAAGTTTTTAGTCGGTTTGATATAACTATAAAAGAACGAACAGTTATGACATACACAGATTAGTTTTAGGCGTGTCTATGAATTTCATTATCATAATTAATAAAGTGAAATAGGAAATAATATTATATGATATTTATTTATATGTATAATATCCATGACTCTGCATTAAAACATTTGCAGATGTATGTTATTATTTAAATTGAACGAGTTTCCTAAAGGTGAATAATTGTAATTATAAATTTTTTTTGAGATATATACATAAACAAATTAATTTTTTCGTTCATCATTCACGTTTACGAATTTTTCAAAAATTTTAATGTTCTATTAATAATTATAAAATGCACAATTAAAATTATTTACTGTGACATAATTCAAGCTATTATATATACAAACCTTTACACACATATACATGTATATAAATAAATAATAAAAAGTAGAAAAAAAATTTTTTATCAATATTTTAACAATTGCTGAAGTTAGCAATTCTTTCAAAGTTATAAAATTCCAAATTTTTATTTTTATTTTACAGTTGTATTCAATTATAATTATCAAATTTTTTAACTTTTATATTTTTAACTATATGATTACATGTATAATAATTATATATTTTATTTAAAAAAAAATATATAATCTATAATATATAATATATAATTATAATTGTTAAATAATTGAATTTTAACACTTAGATACTATACATTTTTTTTTTTTTTTGATCTGTGTTTATATACCTATATATTTTATAGCGATAAATGAGACTAAGATGTTGGTGTTATCTGATTTTACAAATCTACTTCGGAAGCGTTGTATCGTGTGGTGATAGCGATCCAGACGACGAGATATTTATTTTTTACCTTTCGGCTGACGCAAGTTACAGATCTTGTCCTGGAGGATACGAGAAGGCGTCGAGTCACAGTATAATAGTAGTAGTAGTAGTAGTAGTAGTAGTATATATGCATGATAATGAGACTCTTTCGATGGTTTGAGTTCTTCAATGAACTCTCTTCGTTGTATATAAATACATAGCGAATTCCATTGGGCAAAATGGCAGACTAGAAAAATTTTAATCTTGAGAAAAAAATTTTTTTTTCTTTATTATTATATTTGGAAATTTTTTATTATATAACTTACTAATTTATTAACTGAATAAATTTTTAATAACAATTTTACATAGCATACAATATTTATTATATCAATTTAAAAATTTTAAATCAGTCAAATAATTGTTTTGAGTTGTTACATAGTTTATTTTTCGTTATTTTGATAATTTAATGAGTAAATAAAATATTCAAATTAAATATTAGATTAAATAATAATTTGAGTTTTTTTTTTATTGTTTATTATTATGAGGCGACAATACTAATTGATTATGGTTTCATCTACTTCATAAAGTTATTTAATTAGTCATTATGTTTAATTAAATTTGAAAAATAAATAGATAATGAATAAAAATTATTTTTGAAACTTTTTTAAATCTCAAATATTATTTGCCCCATTTGTTTTTTTCATATTATAAATATTTTCACTGTTAATTATATAATCCAGTCACAAAATTAATGGTCTTAAAGAATCCTCCGT
The DNA here is from genome assembly GCA_918226075.1 of Microctonus brassicae. NCBI lineage: Eukaryota > Metazoa > Arthropoda > Insecta > Hymenoptera > Braconidae > Microctonus > Microctonus brassicae. Next base: position 4,961,301 of record OW445483.1, read on the forward strand.
TATAATTTTAGTCTTTCAAATATTCAAATTTCATTTTATAATATAATTTACGAATTCGGGATCAATAATTAAATCACAGAATTAATTGAAAACATATATATTAGCTTTTGACCCATCTTAATTTAATCTTAAACTCGACAATATTTTTTTATATTATATCAAGAATATATAAAATACATATGTATTATAAAATAAATTATTTAATACACTTTAATATTAAATATGCACAGGTGAATAATTAATTATATAGAAATATTTTTATTTTATTTGTTTTATATTTTATATAAATGTATATTTATTTATGAATTTTGTTCTTCCTTTGAATGTTTCTCTTTAGAACATTTGGAATAAGATGTGCCAAGTGTGGACGTAATATTGGCGCTGGTGATTGGGTGAGACGAGCAAAGGAACGTGTTTATCACTTGGCGTGTTTTGCTTGTGACGCATGCTCAAGACAACTATCTACGGGTGAACAATTTGCATTGCTTGATGCACGATTACTCTGTAAATCGCATTATCTTGATGTTGTTGAGGGAAATAATACATCATCATCTGAGGATTGTGATTCGGAGAATGGCGGAAAGGGCAGTAAGACAAAGCGTGTGAGGACTACATTTACTGAAGAACAATTATCGGTTCTTCAGGCTAATTTTCAGCTTGATAGCAATCCAGATGGACAAGATTTAGAAAGAATTGCTCATGTTACGGGACTTAGTAAACGAGTAACTCAAGTTTGGTTCCAAAATTCACGTGCTCGACAAAAAAAACACAGCGGAAAAATCAAAACCCAAAGTAAGTTTGTAATATTATATATGAATTATTTTTTAATCATTTTAATAATTTATTTATTTATATTTTGGATTTGATAAAGATTAGATAGAGTTTTGGATATATTAATTATGTAAACATAAAAAGTATTTGCACGTAAATTTAATAAATACTTGTAGTAATTAATAAGGGAAGAAATAAAGAGCAAAAGAAAATTTATTATTTTTCTTAGGAATTGAAAAAAAATTTTTAAACCAAATTATTAAATGGAATTTTAAATAATTAAATTATTATTGTTAACTTATATTATTATTTATGAAAATTGTATATCCAAAATATAATTAATATAAAAAATATTATGTTTGAATATATATTTATAAATTTGATTTAATTTAATAAATAAATTTATCAACTGCAGTTGTCCAATTATTTTTTATTCAACAAAATCCATAAAAATATATTTTTCTTCAGTGTAATAATAAATAATTAACTAAACAATAAATACACCATATAAATAAATAATTATTATTTTCCTTGGGAATTAAAAAAAAATTTTCAGATAAAATTATGAAATTTAATTTTGAATAATTAAATTAAAATTGTTAATCTATATGATTATTTATAAAAATTCCATATCTAAAATATTAATATAAAAAATATTGCTTATTGGAATATATATTTAAATTGGATTTAGTTTAATAAATAAATTTATCAACTGCAGTTATCCAATTATTTTTTTATTCAACAAAATCCATAAAATTATATTTTTCCTCAGTGTAATAATAAATAATTAACTAAACAATAAATAATTAACTAAACAATAAATAATTTATTAAACATTTAATATTGAAATTAAAATTACACAAATAAAAATTTATTTGTACATATATAAAATATTTAATATATCACTTGTATTTGTTATATTATTTGTTTATTCAGTGCATCATTCGCCGCCATTACATCATCATCCCGGTGACATTTATTCTAGCAATGTCAATATGGTAGGCGCTTATTTTAGTGGTGGTTATCAGGGTGGCAGCGCCAGCAGCGACTGCAGTCCAGACAGTCCACTCACACCATTAACGCCATTGACACCAATGACCCCAACGACGCCTACCCATTTACAGCAGCCCCAATTTTGCCACTAGAAGGGATAATTTATGGAGATCCCATACATATAAAATATATATACTGGATCCCGAACTCTATGTATATTGAAAAAAAAAAAAAAAAAAAAAAAAAAAAAAAGGGATTTTGAATGGAATAGAAAAACCTTTGTCAGTTTTCAAAGACCTTTTTGAGCGACAATATTGTTTTTGAAAAGAGCAAAAGTCAGGTATAACATTTATAGGAATTTCTGCAAACTGAAATGAGAAAAAAAAAATATGAAGTAAAAGTCAAATGTTTCTTTTATTTATTTTTATTTTTTTTTTTCTTCCATTGTGTATGTATATATTATTATTATTAATATTATTATTATTATTATTATTATTTTCGATTTATATAATGAATTTGTTGATGATTATCAGCAATGAAAAATTTGTTTTATTAGTGTAACAAACGAGAAAAAAAAAAATGAAATCGTATAATTGTGAAATATGTTACGATGAATGTAAATATTTATTGTTTATTATTTAATTGGTTTATTTTTTATTTTGAATGTATTTTTAAAAATACGATAATGTTTAGTTATTAATATTGTGAAAAAATATTATACAAGCTATATTGTTTATTTGATTTTATATTATTAATTTCTTAATGAAGGAAAAAAAATTAAATAATAAGTTTGCAATATTTTAATAATTTTTGGTTATTTTTTTTATTATTTTTTTATATGTATATTTTTTTTTTTTTTTTTTTAATTAATTATTTGAATTAATAATTTATAAAATTATATATAGTGTGACATATACTCTAAACACTGGTAATTGACATTATTGTAATATGGTGAATAAAATATTCTTTTTTTAATTGTTATAATTTTTCTGTGTTGATAATTTTTTATAATACCTATGAACATTTTATTTTTAATTATTTAATTATTAGGGGTATATTAATATTAGGTGGAAATAAAATGAAAAATTCTTTCAAGTTGACACAAGATAACGTGCAATTTATATTTTACATATAGATCAGATATTGACTAAATAGTTTACAATATTTACATCACAGTTATATAAATATTATCCCTTGACTCATTAATAATTTTCGTTATTATTTATATTTATATTCCGTCATTAAAAAAAATCCCGAGGCAATAAAGTATTTAACAAACTAAATAATTCATTAAAAAAAAATTTAATTGAAATAATTCAAAATGAAAAAAAAATATTTTAAACAAAGATATCAATTATTTAAAAAAAAATTTTATTAGATAAGTTAAATAATAAATTATTATCATATCTAATAAATTTTTTTATAACAAGAAATTTTGTGTTTTTTTATAAAGTAGTTAATTTTTTAAATATTTAAATGTCTCGGAATTTTTTAATTTACATTGTAAATAAAAAAAAAATTATTTAAAAGCATAAAACAAATTATGTTACACATTATAGTGCTTATATATATGTATATATATTTGTTTCCAACATTCGTTATTTTCAAAATGGATTTTTATATATATATTTTTGAAATATATATATATTTATATGCATAATTAAAATTTGCGACGTCAGATATATTATTAATAACTATAATATTAAAATGTATTTTATTTTTTTTGGTCTATACGCGGCTATATTAATAACAATAAACAAATAAGCTTTTAAAGCGTTCAAAAAATATCAAAGTTTTGGAATATTTTACGGAATTTTTCAAAAAAAAAAATATATTAAACAATTATTTTATTAATTTTTCTTGTAATATTTTTTTTTATATACATCTTTGTGTTTACAAGCATTTTTAAAATGCATAAGAATTTAAATTGAGCATTAAAAAAAAAAAAAAATCGAATCAACGTCATCAAGGACTATATAATTATTAATAAAAAGACATCTGTCAACAATATTACTAATTTAAATTCGTTATATAAATGAAATACTTCATTAACAATTGGATATCGCATTAAAATTTTTTACTATTTATATATTTTAAGAGTTATCTAAAAAATGAGATCCTCTTTTCTGTTCTATAAATATTTAATCGCGAAAAATTTTATCAATATTTACAATTATTTTTATATGTAATAAATATTATCATTTGTTTACACTTCATTGGGCATTGTTAGCATCATTGAATCTTGTGATAGTTCGTCCATTGATTGTTCAGAACCTGCACAACATAAAAATACTTTTCACAGCAATTTTCATTAAAATATATTAAATAAAATTTATAAATAATTATTCCGAATTAGTAAAAATTATTTATTAAAATATGTTACAAACATGACAAACATTCAACTAAAACATGTCAAATTTACTAAAAAATCTGACGTAAAATTAAATAAAAATATTTATAGCTCTTTATAATAAATTCAAAAAAGAAAATAAACAGTAAATTATAAATTATAATTATTCACTTAATAAATTTTTTTATAAACTACAATTATCCCTAATGCAAAGGCTCCAATGTCTCAATATTATTCCACACTATTATAAATAATTGTACGAATTTTTAAATTGTTTATAAATTAATTAAAAATTAATCTCTGTCGAAAAATTATAAAACTTACCGTGATTGTGATACATTGACGGCGTAGGACTTTTGCATGCTATTGGACTAAGCTGTGTTTGATGTCCTTGATTCTGTTGATGCTGTTGCTGATGTTGAAATGAGTAAGTTAAATGGAGATTTATATGTCGTCCAAAGTCACCAGGAGAAGCTGAAGAATTTGGTGGTGATTGATGTGCTTTAAAAAATAAAAAAAAATATACAATCCATAATTATTTCTTTATTAAACTTGATAAAATATTAATAATTCCTTGCAATATTTCTCTATCGCATTAATAATTCTTACAATGTTGACCCTTCATTTTTCCCGTATGAAGATGCTTCTTTTGTCTCGCTCGAGAGTTTTGAAACCATACTTGAGTAACTCTTTTACTAAGACCCGTAACATGAGCAATTCTTTCAAGATCTTGACCATCAGGATTGCTGTCTAGTTGAAAATTTGCTTGAAGTACAGACAATTGTTCCTCGGTGAAGGTTGTCCTCACACGTTTGGCCTTATTACCACCTTTATGGCCGCTCTCAGAGTCACCGCCTTCTGCAAAATATTTACAACAATATTTCAAGCTTTATTTCTTATTATATAAATAATATTTTTCATAAATCAAATATATATCATTTAATAAATTGAGCACATAAAATTTATTAAAATAATATATATAATATAATTACGAATGAATTTAATTTATTTCTGATGTGTCAATTGGACTTTAAATTATATGCAAAAGACGGTGAACTTTCCCAATGTATATAATGAGCTCATAGTCTAATTTAAATGTACATACAGACGAGGTGGAAGAGACAATTGAACCAATCGTGTAAGGGGAAAACAAGCACGAGTGGCGTGAGAGTATCTCACCATCGGACGAGGTGTTGTTGCCCTCAACGACATCCAGATAGTGAGCCTTGCATAGCAATCGTGCGTCCAACAGGGCGAATTGTTCACCAGTTGAAAGTTGACGGGAACACGCGTCACACGCAAAACACGCCAAGTGATAAACTCTCTCTCTAGCTCGTCTCACCCAATCACCAGCGCTCACACTTCGACCGCATTTTGCACACTTTGCTCCAAATGCTCTGTACAAAATAATATTAGATATAAATTACAATATTAATTTATTTTATTATTTATATATGTGTATAATGAATTTTAATAATTTAATTAAGGGCATAATATAATGATGGTGTCTTAATCAATAATTAAATGTAGTGTTTATAAAAATAATTCATTATTTTCTTATTTTTTATAATTTCGTTTATTAGAAAAATAAAATCCAACAAAAATTTTTTATGCATTGAATTCTTTGTATTAGTGAATTTTTATGAATAATTAAAGATTGAAATTTCTATTAATTGTGAAAAATTTTAATTTAATTCTTAAAAATTAACGAATCGACTTTTTTATAAAATTAAAAATTTTTTTTTTTTTCGACAGACTATGTAACAACAATTTTTTTTTTATATTGCTAATAATTACAATAAATTGTAAACATAAATAAATTTGTGATAAAAAAAATTTCTATTGATTTTTTTTCTTAATATTAAAATTTCAAAAAATAATTTTTAAGTATGATATTTATTTTTATAAACTTTTATTATATAATTGCGTGTATACTCTAATAATTAATTTCAAATACATTTTCTAAAAGCGTTCGAATGTGTGACATCTTTAAATAAAAAAAAAAAAAAAAAAATTTATCTGTATTTATAAACAAATGATTTAAAAAAATTTTCATTAATTAATTCGCAGACTTTTTTTTTTATCCATTTAAAATATATTCTAGATAAAAAGAAATAATTAATGCCCATAAGATAAATTGCAAATTGGGTGGTCGACACATTAATTAAATATCAATACGATACATATTTGTTTATAATCAATCTCAAGTATAAACAAAAATTGATAGAACATTGTACATATATATATTTATTTATAAAATAATAAAATACCATATACGAATATACTTGCGAATAAATAAATTAATTACACGTTGCTAATTATTTTCGCACAGTCATTCAAAGGGTTGGAAAAAAAAATATTTATATTAATATTAAAGCATTTATTACTCCGGTATATTTAATTATTCTTATGAATAATAATATTACGTGTCTATATAAACAATTATGTATATAGTTGAAACATGTTTCGACATGCATGATGAACTTTTATTATCGTTGTGCTTTATTATTACAAAGAAAATTGTTTACTACGATATATATATCTGATGTAAAATGTATGTCATGAACATGTTTAAGTTGTTTGCAATTTGCGCCATCAAGTATTAATAAATCTTAGTGAAAAAAAAAAATTAATAGTGGCGCCACAATCTATTTATAAATTTATTAACTTGCTTTAGTAAATTTATCTGAAGATATTAAAATTTTTATTGCCATATAACCAACAAAACTCTGCATTTTTTATTATATTTATTATAAAAATTATTAATTAATCTTCAATCTTATTGAAATAATATTTCTACAGTCAAAGAAATTTTTTATACATTTTATTTTTCTTAGTATTAAAATATAATAAAAGTTTATAAAAATTAATATTATACTTAAATATTATTTTTTGATATTTACAAATAATATTTCGAATCAAAATATTAAAATCAAACAATAATATTCATTTTTATAAACTTTTATTATAATTTATTAGTATAATTATAAGTAAAATAAATAATGAAATAATTTTTTGTTTCAAATAAATATTCGTTCGAAAAATTGTAATTTATAGTAGTATTTGATTTAAAATTATTGTGCAGTGTTTTAAAAATGAAATTATTAAATTTTATATTCATAATTATTAATTTATAATCTCCAAATTACTTTACATATTAACAAAGAATGTTTAATAATTTTAATCAATGATTTAATTGAACAACAAAAAATAAATTTTTTTGATTCAAAATCTAATGAACAAACTAAGCTGTAAAAAATTATATTAAATAAAAAATATAATAAATTACAATGTAATAATCATTCATTTGCTAATAATCTAATTATAAAAATTAACAAAACATTTTAATGAAAAAAATAAAATAAAATATAATTATAATTCTATATCTCCAAGTGATATTTCAATAAAAAAATATTTTTAAAATCTACAAATCTATTAATAAATAAACCCAATAAAAATAATTAATTCTATACACATAATAAAAGAATAAATAAACATTAGAAAACATAGAAGCTCAATAAATTAAAAAAGAATAAATAAAATATATATACAAAAGCAGATTAAAAAAGTAGAGACATGATGGTTGTAAACGGTAGCTTTGGGTGCCTTGTCGAGGCGTTTGGACGACATGGCACACGCACGCACTTCTCCAATGAATGGCCAACAACACACACACATATACACGATGGTACATATAAAGCTTCTGTCGCCAACACCATCGCTGACGTTGTCTTTTACATTTATATACCGCCTTATTTCCCCGTGAATACTTGCCAATTCTCCATTTCACTCTTTAGTATATAATATTCTTTTTTTTTTTTTTTTGTTCTCTTACTTTGGACGAGGTTGAGCCGCTGGTGGCCGGTAATTAAACAACGACTAGTCGGCCATTAGCCCATTATCATATTCATGAACACGGAAAGTGCATCCCGATTCACCATTGCAAGCTGCAAAACCACTTGCTCTTCCTTTTATTTTCATTCACTCTTCTACAAACGTACACTCAGCTCTCTCTCTTTTATTTTATACATATATATGTGCATATAAATATATTTATATGTATATATACAGCTCTTTCGTTCACTTTGATATGTCGTATCAGGTCATTATTATATATATAATCTTTTTTTTTTCTGATATTTATATAAATATAATCAGATTTTTTTTCATTTTTATATTTTATTGAGTTTTTTATTTATGCGCCTAAAATTTATTTTCGTTTGGATTTTTGTAACTCGGTATTTGTGCATCATAAAAATATGTTCATAGCATATTCTTGTAGGGAATTGAACGCTCTACAAGAAAGGGCTCTTACACTTTTTTCATAGAGACAGCCATTCTAAAGATATTCAAACTCAAAGTTCCAAATGTATGAAATTTTGACTTTTTTCTTATTAAATCGATATACTAATCACTTTATAATTATAATAAAAAAAAAAACCTCAATAATTGTAGTTACATTGCTTTATTTAGATAATTCCTATTGATTTGAAATAATAATAAAATTCATTAAACTTAAGTTATAAATAATTTTTTTTACAGTAAATAAAATAAAGAGAAAAATATTTTTTTTTTTTAGCTCTACTTAAATATTAGTCTTTTCGATTAAAAATAATTTTTAAAACAATAATACATATATGTATATATATTTTAAACTGTCATAGTTGAATTATATATCTTGACTGACGATATAAGTATGTAATTCTTTCACTAGATATATATTTTATGATTACGAAGGCACGTGGGCGCTTAAAATTTATTTTTATATTTTATTGAGTTTATTATTGATGCGCCTAAAATTTGTTTAGGTAATTCTTCTTTTTAGGATATCAATTATGATAAACTTGTGTTTTCATCTCACCGCCACCTTTTGCACAATTAAATATATATAAATATATTTCCAGAATTTTTCTTTTTGATTTGTATAATATTATATGTGAAAAAAAATCAAAGATAATCCTGACAATTATGCGGCTTTTTATGGATACGAATTACTGGCATTTATTTAAATATTTCTTTTCTCTTCTTTTCTTTTATTTCATTTGGATTTTTATGATGGTGGAATTGTGTATGGCACGTGGGCGAGAGAAGCTTTGAGCATCCATGAGAGGATGACGCCCACATACAGACTATATATGAATGAATGATCCAAAAGGTGGATTTGAATTTTGAGTGAGTTATTTCCTTTTGCGTTCTATATTGTATATTAAATAAGTAGAATTGTTTTATCTATTGTATATGTAACGAGGGATTTATTTATTATACACATAAATAAAACTATGATGTTGTTCTTGATGCGATTGCAGACAGTGATAAAACCTTGACAATGACTTTCTCGCAAGTATATAATCATAAAATATATATTTAGTAAAAGAATTACATACTTATATATCGTCAGTCAAGACACATAATTTAACTATGACAGTACAAAATATATATACATATATGTATTATTGTCTTAAAAATTATTTTTAATCGAAAAGATTAATATTTACGTAGAGCTAAAGAAAAAAAATATTTTTTTCTTTATTTTATTTACTGTAAAAAAAATTATTTATAACTTAAGTTTAATGAATTTTATTATTATTTCAAAGCAATAGAAATTATCTAAATAAAGCAATGTAACTATAATTATTGAGGTTTTTTTTTTTATTATAATTATAAAGTGATTAGTATATCGATTTAATAAGAAAAAAGTCAAAATTTCATACATTTGGAACTTTGGGTTTGAATATCTTCAGAATGGCTGTCTCTATGAAAAAAGTGTAAGAGCCCTTTCTTGTAGAGCGTTCAATTCCCTACAAGAATACGCTATGAACATATTTTTATCATGCACAAATGCCGAGTTACAAAAATCCAAACAAAAAAAAAATTTTTTCCCACGTTATTTAAATGAAAAAACGAAAATTACAAACATCAATACCTCGCTAAATATTAAAATTAAGAGCTCCTTTCTAAACAGACTTCTTTATCTACCGTCCAATAAGCTTTCCTCCTGTATTTTAGTTGAAAAAAAAAAGTTGCCTAAAAATGGCACACCCTAATACATACATAAATAAAATATTGAAACCCTTTTGTTTATCGGGGAATATATTTTGTAAAAGCACAAAAATAAATAATCCCATATGACTCTTCTGATCGCGCTTATATACTACCTCAAACATATATAATATACAAATGATCAATGTCTCGATAACCTTTGATCAATCTTCGACTTCCTGTCGAATGTCTATAACGGATGATAAAAAGACTTTTGAACGCGATGTGGGATACACACATACAACATATACACATGACATGAAGGACAAGAGGAAAAAGACTACACACTATAAATATATTATATTACATTATATTATATTATATTATATATAAGGCACGTATATTATTGTATTGGTGAAGATGACTGTGGAAAATTACGAAGCAAATTCCTATGGACCTCCCGCACGACTGTATCAATACAATCAAAAGAAACAATTGGAACACACGATTTAACATTAGTATATATAACATATTAAACATATTAAAAAAATTGTCCAAATATAGTAAAAATAAAAATAAAATCCTGTAATTATTTATCCCAACAATTACTATACTAAAATATTTATATTATTTATACAGAATAATATTTATATATTTAAAATGAACATAGAAATGATTAATGACTGTATAAAATTATGTATGAATTTATAAATTAATTAATTAATTAATTAATTGGTTATTAAAGTAGGATTTATATATATAAATGTGTGTGTATATAAAGTAATTTTAATAATTCATGATCGTTTATTAAAATTAATTAAAAATGTAGGATTAAATGAGTAAAATAAAAGGCTTACAGTGCATAGTCGTGTCTGCAATAAAGTCTCATCCCCCTGAGGAAACAGGAGTGTTGATCGTGAAGTGGTCGGGCGCATGCACAACACCGTAAACACCTCGAGTGCCATGTTCTACCGCCGACGCATAAGACAGTACGTTCACGAACTCGTTCGCCACAACCACCACACTCCATCACGCCGGGTGACATGTCCGGAATGATGCCACCAGTGGTTGTTCCAGTCGCTGTGGTCGATCGACTGCCATCGCATTCGCCTTCTGGCACTCCATCTTCACTTTCTGTCTATAAAATTATATATTATCATTATAGTTATGCATTGTTGTTTATTAATTAATTTATTTATATATATGATTGAATTATAAATTAATATTAGAGCTTTGGTGAATTTATAAATATCAAAACGAATGAAAATAATTATAAATAAATGTAAATATAGTTATTTTAAATAATTTATATTTGTAAATTGTGATTTTTTTTTTTTTTTATAATTTTTAATAAAATATTTAGAAACTATTTTTTATTTCGAATGAATATTTGTCTAAAATATTGTAATTTATATAGTATTTTATTTAAAATAATTTTGCAGTGTATTTAAAATAAAATTATTCAATATTTTATTCATAATTTTCAATTTTTTTACATGTCAACAAATATATCAATCAATTTTCCATTTATAAATTTATTTCATTGTATTATTAAATTTTATACTCTGGCATATGTAACAACCTAAATATTCCTTAATAAATAAAACTATTAACATAACATAAAAAATTAAACTAAATTAAATTAAAATTCGATATCTAAATAGCACAAAAATTTTCACAATTTACTAAATAAAAAATTCAATCGTCATTAACAATATATATATATACAAAAATTCTCTAACAAACAAACTCAACTGACAATATAAATAAATCCATCGCGAAAATTATAAAAAAAATTTCCACCTATCATCAACTATGTCTAATCGCATAAACTCTTCTCGCACAGCTCTTTCACACTTTCATATTATACCTACTATTAAATACTTACATATACCCACAAACATTTATACATATGTACATATATATATATATATAACCACAGCTGGTCAAGCGAAAAATATTATACATCCCGCTGGGTGAAAAGCCACCGATACAACCGCATCAACAACCAAAATACAATCAAACAATTGATCCCCTCTCGTATTATTTCTTTCTTACATATTATCTTCCTCTATCCATAAATGCATATAATACAAGTATATATACACACACTATTAATAATATATCATACTCCACTCATACATATACCTATCAAACACAAAGTACATGTATATAATAGCCTCTCGTATATATATTTTAGGGACGATGGCGCACACAAAAATATATATGAACGACACCGGTCCTCAAAAAAAAAAAAAAGGCCCCTATTTTAATATATTTTATATATAAACTTGCATTGGCTCAAGCCCATCCTCCCTCCTTTTACTCCTTGTTCAATCTATTCCTTCGCACGCCTGCGACTGAATCCCCTATGTATATATAATAGGTGTATATATATATAATATGTACATGAAAGTCACATAATGTTCATCCGGCAGCGTTGCAGCACATGGGATGTCCCTTTTTGGAGGACGTTAGCGGTCTTGTTACACCAAATTGTCGTTCAAACGTGTGTGTTGATGGTATATGCAATGTGGTATATAGAAGAATGGGATGTATATATGTATAGTTATATGTATATACATTGGTTTGTGTAGACAATTGAGAATATATCGGTTTTATGCGCAGACTCCGATGACTGGGGCGTGTCTGGTAAATGAGAATTAAAGGTGTACTGCCACCTATTCCAGCTTCATGTTTGTATATGGGAAAAATATATATGTATAAGGGGATATATATGTATGTATGTATGTATGTATGTATGAATGTATATAGTGGGGTTCATTGTAGAAAATTTTGTGTAAAAGTATATGCTAAAGATTTTTGTTAAATTATATTTTTGACGCGAATTTTTCGTATGGAATTTTAACATAAGAATTTATTTAACAATTATTATGTATAATATGTACATTAGGGTGTTTTATTTTGAGGCGATTTTTCTTGTTTATCTTAATTGTAAATGTGATTAGTTATAAAAAAAAAATATTCCCGGTTGAAAAAAAATTCAGAGTTAATTAGAGGCGAATTCAAAAATTCAATTTCCTATAAATAACACGAGAAAATTTTTTTTTTCGACTTCAACTCGATTTTTCGGTAATCAAAAATTTTTTTTGATGCTATTACATTGTTAATTCAGCTTTATAGCGTTTATTGTAAGATAATAATTAATGTCAAATCAATAAATTCCAGTTTAAAGAAAATTTGTTGTCAATTATAATCAACTTTCACCTTTCCAGCTCTACAACTCGAAAACTGTTGGTCGTAGAGCGTTTGCGGTAAAAAACTTTTTTGTAGCAAATTTAATGCCCTACAAAAGTTGTTATATTCATTTTTTCCAAAAAAAATTTTTGATTACCGAAAAATCGAGTTGAAGTCGAAAAAAAAATTTTCTCATATTATTTATATGGGAAATCGAATTTTTGAATTAGACAAGCCTCTAATTAACTCAAAATGTTTTTTCAAACGGAAATATTTTTTTTTTTTTCTTATAAATTATCAGATTTTCAGGTACCACCGACAAAAAAAAATATCGCCCAAAAAGGAAACACCCTTATATACATACAATATATAAGAAAATATATACTTTATATGTATATATACTATATATGTAATACATATATATATAATAGGGTTATAGAGCGACTGCATCAGTAGTATATAACTACATCAGACATATCCTCGGTGTTATGTTACAGTACTATTATGTAACGCCCTTTTTCGTATGTATTTCTAACCATTGTATATAATAAAATATCTTATATATACATACATATACATATATATATATATATATATATATATATATATATATATATATATATATATAGGTGACGGATGGCTAACCACCAACTATGCTTAACCAAATGTTCGCACATGCACAAACGCCCGCTCATCCCCATTTATGTTTAATCATCATCATGCACCATAGAAATATACAATTGATAAGTATAGTAAAATTTCTGATGTGGATTATTTAAATAATATAATTATTGTTACCCATAAGAATTTTTTTTTTGTGTCTATAGTATTTAAGCGAACACAAAGTACATGGCATTCATTCAATCATCTTAATTTGATAAATATTTAATCGATTTTATGGATTTTATATATACATATACATGAAATAATTGATTTCTTTAAAATAATATGCATTGAATCAATAATAATAATTTTTTATATACTCTTTCTTAATTTATTTAAATAAATTAAATTTGTATAGGATATGATATATTTGTTTAGTTTTTTAATAAATGTCAATGGTTTTATTTAAAATGTGTAAATAATTTGTATTTAAATATATGTATGGATATATAAATGTCTTGGGATATATAATGTTACTTCAGAATTAATTATTCTTCGATGCGTATCGTAACTCTATTTTCTTAAATTTAGAGAAAGCAGCTATAGTCAAGTTTTATATATATATATATGTCTCTATTATGATAATATTTATTGTATGACATTTTTTTTTAATATGCTGGAAATCACTGAAAATTAACATAATTTAATTCTTTGAGAATATAAATAAAATATTTATTTTTATATCAGAAGAAATATTAAATCAAATATGTATATTTTTATTTTATTCCTGACGAAAGATTATTTAACTTTCAGTTAAAAAAAATATTAAGGATATAAGTTTGAGAATATATATACTGAAGATATTTTTTAATTATAGTTCTTATATAATTTCAATATGAATTTAATTTTCGTAAACATATTTGCATAAATAAAGTCAACTTAAATCGTGTTTTCATACGACACAGGTTATGATACACATATATAACACAGTTACAGGCTCGTAAAGTTGCGGATTTGACTCGTTTTAGCGATTAATCTGAAATATATGCGTCTGAAATATAGAAAAAAAAAAAATCTTCCAAGAATATCACGTAACAGGTTACAACAGGCATAAAAGTTCCCATAAATAATCCATGAAAAATGATGAGATAATCCAGCATTAAAATCAGATATTACAATGACCTCTCTAATCAATAAACATCACATACACACACACACATACAAAACAATTGTAATATACATTAATAAACATAAAACAAAGCTGAAAGAATTTTTTTTTTATTCAATAAAAACTTTTTCTAATCTTGAAAAATTTATTTTTAAAAAGACAGATATATTTCAATTCTTCAATTAATTTTTTTTTAGTAATAAACTAAACGCTAAATAATTCTGAATTTTTTATAACTTATATAGACACACTGGAGATGTATAAAAAATTTTATTTGAATTTTTCCAATACATTTATCACAAGATAATTAATAATTAAAAATAACTAATTTTTATGCAATAAATGCGCCAAGCCGACGGAAGTGTTGATAACCGTTAAAATACATAATAATCATATCCAATCCAAATATACAATACAAAATTATTTAATTAATTCACATGAACGCTATATAATCTAGTAAACCAATAAAAAAAAAAAAAAATTCGAATTATAACATAAACAAAACGGCAAATATATATTCAAACTCAAAAGTGTGCAGGATCAATAATTCAATTATTTTAAAGCTGAAAAAGTAGAACATCTTTTCAATTAATATATCATACCCACCAAAAATACTATCGGAAAAGCATATATATATACATATCTGTCTAATTCAATATATAAATAATCCTTTTCACGACAAAACAGCTTCATATTTATAATATTAAAACCTCAATAGAACATATACACAAAATCCGATGATACGGATTTAAAAATGTCCCTCAAGTGTATATCTTTTTTTTTTTTTTTCATCGTCTTATATATATTATTGCCTTATTTACCATGGATGGCCGAATTGGTAGAAAGTAAAAGCATTAAATTCATCATGATGCTTGAAATAAAACGGATACATTTCCAATATATATATACATGTATAATACTTGCTATTCAGGTGAAGACCAAGGACCCATTTTGAGTTCTCAAGTGGTTTCGGTTTCTCTTCAATCGCTGCACACACCTCTCTTAAGTCTTTTTTTTTTTTGAAGAGGGGCCCCAAAGTATGACTTTCAAAGCCTAAAATCTTGCCAACGGGGGGTCTTGCGCACTCTATACATAGTCCACTGTGGTTGTATATATGTATATATACATATATATTCAGCGGTGAATTTTTTTTTTATATAGGACCCAAGTATATATATGGATATATAAAAACACCCGCGGGGATCGAACAACTTCTATGTATAGCATATGTCCATGTCATTTCTTCTTCTTTTTCTTCTTATTTTTCTTCTTTTTTTATCTTTCTATTTCATTCGTCATCGCATGTCGCTTTTAACTCAATTGTATATATTTATATATGTATTGTAAATATATAACTCTATTGAAATTGATACTTTTATATTTTCAAGAGGGCTTAAGCGAAAATATTTCAACTACCCTTGTACATGTTCGTGTTATAAACGTGTGTGTATATATGTATACCTGTCATTTTTGAGAATTTTTTTTGGTGTGGTATATATATATATATATATATTCACTTCAATAATTGTAGGTACATAATTGATTTAATTTTTTTTGGATAGCATAATTTTTATTGTTTGAAATGATGATAATATATTCATTATTTAATATAAGTTATGAATAATTTTTTTTAGAGTGAATGAAATGTAAAAAAAATATCTGACACGTGAGTACTTTTTGTTTTTTTAGCTTTTCGATAGAATATATTTAGCATACTATAACCAGTTTTTTGAGAGAAAATTATTTTTTAGACAATAATAAAGTGATTAGTAGCGATTTAAATAAGAAAAAAGTTGGAATTTTATACATTTGGAACTTTGAGTTTGAATATCTTTAGAATGGCTGTCTTTATGAAAAAAGTGTAAGAGACCTTTTTTGTAGAGCGTTCGATTTCCTATAAGAATATGATATGAGCTAATTTTTCTGATTAGCAAATACCGAGCTACAAAAATCGAAAAAAAAAAAAAATTTTTTTCACATGTTATTTAAATGGAAAAACAAAAATTACAATGAAAATTATAACCTTTAAATATTAAAATTAAGTCGAGCTTTTGCACTTTGAACAAAATGGCACACTCTAATACATATATGCATATCAACTCAGTTAATGTATAAGTCTATGTAAATTAAAATTATTCAATAGAAAAAAAGTATTTCGATTAGAAAAAAATTATTTGCAATTTATGTCATAATTTTATTTGAGTTATTATTTTTTTTTATGTATTTTTAAATTATTAAAAAAAATATTTCTGATATATAATTATCATATATTATTCAAGAAAATATATTAAAAATAAGTAAACATTATTGGAAATATTTTCTCTCGATATATTATAATATTTTATAATATATATTCAAATGCATATTTTTTATTCAATAATTTATATAAATTATTATTAATTTTATTTAATGAATATATTTTATTCTTATAATTAAAATTTTCCTATTTTTTTTATATATATATATAATTCTTCTTCATTATTTTTTGCTCTATTACATAATATTTAATTGAATATTTGCACATAATAATTTTTACATTTCATAAATTACATTTAATAAATTTATTTTTATTGAAATCTAAATTTGTTTTTGATATTTAGTTCTTTTAATCTCAATTCTATACATGTACAAATATCTTATAAGGATCAAAGTCAATAACTTATAGATCTTCAATTCATATTTTTCCATGAAAGCGTTAGTGGGAAATAAAAATAGTGTCGAAGTCACTTCTCCGCCCTTCTCATAATATAACGATCCTTTTTCTTTTTTCTTTTTTTTTTTTCTTTTTCTTTTATGTCATGGGGTTCTGCTCATTTCTTTCGCATGCTCGCAGACCTCCAGGTGACAATTTGACAAAGTGGTCTATATGTATATGTATATCTTGAGGGCGTATAAATAAGCAAAGAAAAAATAAAATAAAATAAAATGACCATCAAACTAACCGAGCTGAAAAGGCCGCAAACGCCATCAGAAGAAAAAAGAAAAATTTTTAAAATATATTATAATAATACAACACCCTCACTCTTATAAATCCATATACATACATGTATATATATACATACATATGTATATAGGGAAATGTAGGGCAAAATGGTACACCTTAAAAAAAATTTAAAACACAATAATTTTTATCTAAATTTATCATTAGAATATTTTCCACTTCTTAACAATTAATTTAATAAATATAAATGCAAGCAACTAAACAATCTCTTGAATATAAACTATTTTATGTATATATTAAATTATTAAAGCACTGTAAGAAATCAAGTTTGTAAAATTATGTATTAAAAAACCACTTGAAAAATTTCAAAACAATTTTTTTCTCATTCCGAAATTTGATTATATATACATATTATGCTTCATTATTGTTATTAAAAATTAATTTGAAGCCATCAAAAACCAGTCATTATATATACAAAAAAAAAATACACCAATTGGTTATAATTAATTAATAAAAAATAGAAAAATAAAAATATATATTATTCTTAATATTTTTTCGGGATAAGCCATTTTGCCCTCGTCAGTAGATCATTTTGTCCCAAATTATTCTTCTATATACATATACAATATATAACTGCGTCTTGCCTTATATATATTTATAAAATAAAAAATATCTTTTAGAAATATTACACAATACATCCTCGAGAATATAAAGAAATGATTTGAAAGACTTTGAAAAATTTTGACCACTCGAAATTGCACTTAAATAAAATTTATTTTGTACATATGTATATAATATATATATATATATATTCACGATTGTCACGCGCGTACGTCTCACAGTATATATTGTAATAGACTATGTATATATATTAGTTCTCGTGTTATAAAGTGCGGCCCTAGCTCGATCGTCCAACACAATTGTCATATCGATGGGTGTTGCATTTTATTTCTTTTTTTTTTTTTTTCATCGTTTCTTTTTTCTAAAATTCAAGCATCAAAAGCCAGCTTGTACGGGCGTGCGCTCGTCAGATTTGTACGGTATATAATATACAAGATAGAGATCGATGTACACACGCGTGTGGCTTTGTGCGAACTACCCCCCATGGGGCGTGTGGTGAACGCCTGAATTTACTTTTTGGATATAACAGATCACGCGCATTTTCAACAATGAAAAAAGTCTACAATATCGACTTTGTGGCTTCCGAGAGATATATACGCACGTGTATATATATATTATAATAGTATATACATGATATATACGTATGTATAACGTCATGTAATGCATATTATAAATTTTTAAATGATTTAAATGATTATTATATATTCTAAAATTCATATGAAATATAATTATAAACTTATTTTTTTTTTGTTTTTTTTTTTATGAATGCTTTAGGTATTGAAAAAAATATTTTGGAATATGTTATTTAATTCAGAGGAGTTGATAAATAATAAATATTGAAATTAATATATAATATTTATATAGTTAATTTTAATATTTTATTGAATTAATTAAGTTGCGAGTTTTTTAAATTTATTATTATTATTATTTATTTTTAACTATAGTTATTTTATAATGAGTATCATTTCAACAAATTAATTAAAATATAAACAATATTTTAATTGTTAACTTGTATATATTTTATTTATTAACTTGATATTTACAAGTTATTTAAAAGTACAATTTACAAATATGTTAATTAATAATCAAAATATATATATTTAATTATTTTATGAATATATTAGTTCAACAAAATAATTAATTGTTTAAATATATGTTTAGATTTTTTAATTTTTAATTCATTTTTCTGATGATAATATTAATAAAAATGTGAAAATATAAATTATATTTATTTTTTTCGGTGAAATTATATACCTTGGAATTTTGATAAATATTAAATTCTTCATGGTAATTATTTAATACGATGAATTGAATTAAATAAATAATTATAATGATATATTTATTTCAGTTACATTTTTTTCGAATTTAATCTACTATTTTTGTCAAAATTTATATTACAGTGAATATTTTAGTATAAATTATTGATATAGTTTAATTTTTGCATGTAAGTATAGTATTATTGTATATTAATAATAAATATAACTTGAATGCATAAACGACTATTTGATAATATGAAGGACTACTTTTAATCGGATTTCTGGTTAAATATTAAAAATGATATAATAAATACACATTTGAATAATACTTTAAAAGATTTACTTATATGGAACGTTAAGATTTTTGTTGAACTCCTTTCGCATATATATTCGATATGATATATTATATCCATATCTTTATGAGTATATTTGGATACATATAATATTCAGTAAATTCTCATAAGTGAATCGAAATAAATATTGAATAAATAATCCACTGCATAAAAACATTTTTATAAATAAATACAAATAATTTTTTTAAATGATATTTCACGTTTGTATTTTTTTTTAAAAGGCATTATTAATATTAACAACTATAGTTTCTAATAATTATTACCCAATTGTATTATCATATTATCATATAGTATATATTATTAATAGATATTAATTAATCAAATACTATTATAATAATATATTTATACTATAGTAAAAAAAAAGTTTCTTTATAATTTTAAATATTATTATTGTAGTATACTCATCTTTTGGTATTTTAAATATTAATATAATGATTTATCGACGCAGGATATTTTTTGTAAGAACTACTGTTATATTTCTTCATCACGCATCATTAAAAAAAATTAATTAATTAATCATTAACAATAAATACCAACAATAGAGATAAATTATTTTCCAATTCACATAATATTTCGCATTATTTTCAGAATAAATAAAATATATGCACAACACTCTTACACTTAACCTCATATGAATTATATAAATACATACATACATACATACATACAGTAAAAGAAAAAAACTCATCAATAATCTCGCATGTAAAAAAAAAATATATAAAATTAAAAAACTTTGAAATATATTATTGTTGATCAGCTTTACGATGCCACTTGCGTCCTCCAACGCTTATCAATATCTTCAAAACATTTATACACATATAGACACATGTGATATGTATACATATACATATGTAAACCATAAAAGCACAGACATTTATATATATTCAGACGAATATTAAATATGTATATTTCATTTTATGTATATAAATAGTCCAGCCAAAAATGCTAATGTGAAAAGAAGAATATATAATCTACAATACTGTATACAATATTGTATTATAGACTTGAATAAAATATTTATACATAGGGGAATGATATGATAGCATGAAGCTATGGTGATAATGGACCATAAATTGAGCCGCGACATGGTGAAAGATATAGCGGAACGGAAAATGCAGCTATTATATGGCAAAAATAATCCATGCAAGTTGTAATATAATACTTGCTTGTCACATGCTCAACCAACATGAATAATTATCAATAAATTTATGTTGAAGCTTTGTACATCAAGTAAACACATAGATATATAATGGAGGTATAGGTATATATATATTATTTTATCAATGTATATGTTATATGTTCAATTCGATGGGGACTATTTGAAAATTTTTCTTTTTCATATATATTTATATTGCAATGGATATTAATAATTATTATTTTCAATTTTCGTGATGATTATATAAATATATGTAAGTGTGAAATAGGTAATATTGGATTAAACTATAATTATTAAACTGGGAAAATATGTTTTAGTTTATTTATAATTGAAACTGAATTGATTGGAATTATGAAAAGTAAAATTGTAAATTTTTTCATTTGATTATTTTATTGACTTTATCAATAAATTCAAAAATAGTTTGTTCAATTAGCTATTTGTGCAAATATTTTTATGTATATATTAACAAAAAATGAATAATAAAAATTATCATAATAAAAAAATTGAAAAGTAATTTTTTTTTTTTACAAATTCCAATCATTTTTTTTTTATATTTAAATTTTTTATTTTTCGTGTTTTATATAATTAACAACAATGAATGATATACAAAAAAATTATCAACTCGTCAAAATCTCTCAATAAATTTAATTAAAATCTGTGCGTTTATAATTTTTTTTTAAATCCAATATACCAAAAAATAATTCATTTTAATTCAAAAAGAAAAAAAAAATAATTCGAAAATCTTAATATAAATTACTCACCTTCATGTCAATAATCCTTCCACAAAACTTATTCAATTTGAATTATAATAAATGAATAAAATAAATATAACTATATCACAATATAAAAATGTATTTATTTTGTTATAGAAAAATTTTTGTTTTCCACTGATAAATTAAAATAAAATATTTCACATTATAAATACAAAAATTGCACATCAATTTTCCTTCACAAATATATTATTGCAAAAATTATTTATACACCTACATTTAATAATTGTATAATATAAGTTGAATATATATATTACAAAAATTTAATCATTACAATTTTAATTTAGATTAAATGAAAAACACAATGACGATAACGCGCAACACAATGTCGTGTGATACGCGCGAGCTCAACGTCAAACCATGGCTTTAAGCGCGGATTTCGTTTGCCAAGGATTAATCCCAAGGATATATACGGATGAAACGCGCAATGTTTAACACACGACAGTAGTATTAGTAGCAACAGCAACTATCGTACACACAGCATCCAGCATGCCAGAACTTTCAACGCTAGTAAAATGGGCGGAGCTTAAATCATCCAGTGGGCGTAACTCAGAATCATGATTTTTCATTGGTTTAAATTAACCACGCCTATTTATAAATATGTTCACGCCTATTTTACATGAATTTCAAAGAAATGCGACATTATTTTATCGTGAAACGACCGTTTTTCCCTTACTCCATGTCATACTGATGAAATTCATCACAAAATGCGGGATAAAATTCACACCTGGCAGTAAAAATTGTTCAATCAATATCCGTATGACATTTTTAAATTTATAATAAAATAAATGAAAGTATAGTTTTATGTTTTAGAACGGAGAAATGATTTTTTTTTTTCTTTAATTATAATTGTTTTGAAAAATATATAATTGAGTCGATAAATATTAATTATTAAATTTAAATATGAATTATAATTATTCGAATCAATTTTTATAATTATTGATCATTCGATTGAATAAATTTATTTGATACATTACCGAATTTTTTAATTTTCTATTATTTTATTAATTCGCGAATTCATAAATAGAAATTAGAAATTGAATAATTATTTATCTCAATATATAACAATTTATATAAATAAATAATATTGTGATATACATTTTATTATACAAAAATATTTATTGCAATCAAGTTATTGATATATTTATGTGTCGAAATTATTTTATTTAATTCCTGCTATTGAACAATCAAATACAAAAAACTATTGAAACAATTAATCTTTGCAATATTTAATAATAAATAATCAATTCAAAATAAAATCCCATGCATGTATAAATTATATGTTTCTAAAATTAATAATTATATCCAATACATATATATTTACATACATCGTACTTTAAATAATTATTTAAAATAATTACAATAATCCAAAATACACAATAAATTCAAAATTGCTCCAAAACCAAAAATTTTTTTTCCCATCACTGTAAACAAATACAATTATTTTTTATTGATTATTATTATGTCATTATTATTTTAATCACATTATTAATAATAATCATCACGCCCAATATATTCATTATCAAAATAAAAAATTTTTTAACCCTAATTAAAAAATTAAAATATTTTTTATTTTTTACATCATTTATTTATTACATATTATATATATATATATATATATATACGTGTATAATAATACCCTCTTGTAAAAAAAAAAAAAAAAAAAGGTCAAAAAAATTTTCGAAATTTTTCCGTGTTTTTTGATAGACTGTATTTCAGTGAAAAATAGTCGTATCAAGGTTTCAAAAAAAGGGAATTGAAGCTGAATAAACGCGCTATCCAATCCAGATATTGACTTAGCTGAAAAAAAATTTCCAAATTTGTAAACTCGAAAAAAAAAAAAAAAAAAATTGCAAAATTTTTTTTTTCGTGCTATTTCTTAGAATTACGTAATAACCGTGGCTCCTAAAATTTTTTTAACCACAAGATCTAGAAACTAGAATCTCAGAGCTTCAAAATGCGTTTTTTAAAAACTTGATACGATCATTTTTCACCAAAATACAGTCTGTCAAAAAGCACGAAAAATTTTCATAAATTTTTTCGACCCTTTAATTATTTACCACTAATGTACATAGTATATATTAAAAATAAATAAATACATATTCGACATGTACAAAATTATACATATATAGTACATATAGTATATATATATATAATAGATTAAAAAAATATATAAAATATCGCGATATATTTGTTTTTATTTTGTGTTATATATAAAATGCTTGATGACTCCTGAAAAATTTCAGTTCATAATATATATTATTTATACATATATACATATATGTATATATATGCTGCAGGTAAAATGAATATATGCATGCAGAGGTAATAAATAACAATACAAGGCTGCCTACAGCTATACACCGTTTGCGGCACAGCTTCTATCCCATATACAAACTGCCGCGACGCGTCATTAAAATTAT
Organism: Microctonus brassicae; assembly: GCA_918226075.1. Classification (NCBI taxonomy): domain Eukaryota; kingdom Metazoa; phylum Arthropoda; class Insecta; order Hymenoptera; family Braconidae; genus Microctonus; species Microctonus brassicae. Next base: position 4,985,883 of record OW445483.1, read on the forward strand.
TTATGGAGAAATAAGAATCTGAATCCTTTTTTGGGTTTCATTTCGATCATCCCAGCTACTTCTGCATTGCGGTTCGTCCCTCCTATCATTCGACTTTAGTCCCTTATATCCTGCATGTACATAATGTGTAGGTATATATGTACATTTTATATTTTATTTAATTTAATTTAATTTAAAATACCAATTATAAATAAAAGAAAATTAATTTTTCACTCTAAATATAAAAATATATTTTCATTTTTTTTTTTTATATTTATAATCCTTGTATATTATATTTGTTTATATAAAATTCGTTTCATTGGGCTTGAGTGCAATTTTAATACCACAAATTCATGTAAACAAATTAATATATTACAGTATAATTTATATTTTTAATTCATTTTTATTACTTCAGCAGTTGATTTTTTTTTTTTTTTTTGTGAAATTAAATTATTTATTGAGTAAAAAATCATTTGTTTATAGATGTCAGATATTTTTTATTTTATGAGGGTGTATTTTATGTTTATGTTGATGGCATTATTACGTTGAAATAATTTGTTTTGTAATTGAAATTGTTTGAAATAAATAATTGATTATAAATTGGAGTGAATTAAGTTGCTTGAATAAATTTGAAAAAAAATTTTTCAATGAATAATAAACGAATAAAATATTTTTTTATGATGAAATAAATGTTTGTTATTTGAACAAATCAATTCCAATATAACAATTATATTCCTAAAATTAATTATATCCAATACATATTATTATATTCATCGCACTTTAAATAATTATCTAAAATAATATTATTATAATAATAAAATTAGATACACAATAAATTAAAAATTTCTCCAAAACCAAAATTTATTTTTCCCTCACTGTAAACAAATAATAATTATACATTTTCATTATATATTATTAATATTATATAATAATTATTACGCCCAATATAATTCATATTCAAAATAAAAATTTTCTTAACATCAATTAAAAATTAAAATATAAATAATTTTAAATATTTACAAATAATTATAATTATCTATCTCAATAAATAATGATATCAAAATAAATAATTATGAATATAATTTATCTAAAACAATTGATATAATAATTATTATCCTAATCGAATAAAATTAATTTGTCGTCACAAATATTTTCTTCTACTACTGCTATAAATAAATATTCCTATATATTATAATTTTATATAACTATAACATTACTACTACACTTAAGCATCACGACAAATCAACAATAGCCCCCCCACTATCATCATCCAACCGAAATAACAGAAAATAAATAAATTCTTCCCTCACTAATTAATATTAAACACATTATAATATTTTCAAATCTGGTGCCAGATAATTTTTAAATACATACTGCACTGCATATATATAAATATACATACACGAAAATTCCTACACTCATCCTGTCTACTAATCTCATACACACCTATATACACAATTTATATAAAAAAATAAAAATTAAATCGGCACGAAAGCGCTCACGAATTAGAGGATGAAGAGGTAACGCCATAGGAGGGCGCGAAGAAATAAAATAAAAACAGCCACGTCGAACTTATATAGTATTCGCAGTTGGGGGGCTATTTTCAAAACGACGGTAGGTTATATACCTACCCTTTATTGTGTATATATATATGTACAGTGTAAGCAGCAAAAAAAAAAAAAAAAAAAAAGACAGAGCGAGTATAATCTATATACTGAAGAGTTTGCGAGCAAAAGAAAAATTGTGCGGAACGTGCGCGCGAGCCAAAAGATATTTTGCACCCATTGACCACCTGGTACAAAACCACCGTCTTGTAAATCCATATGGGGTATCCAATAATACCGGCTCGGCACTTTGTTAACCACCATCTACATATAAAAAATAAATGTATATATATACAAATAACTATTTTATTTTTACTTTAATATACATAAGCAACTTTATTTTTCTGTTTCGCATCTCACTCGATCTTTTTCATTCGTTAATCGGGTTTATTATTATTGGTACACCCGTTTAACCTCCTTCTTCTTCTTCTCGCGATATATTCTCAAATATTCTAGAAGTGAAATAGTGAGAATAAAAAAAAGGAGCAAAAGAATTATGTATGTATATATAAAAAATAAAAAAAAAGTTTATATATACTGCTTCGCGCCGATTCGAAGGAGCTGAGATTAATCGACGTAGATTTGTCACGGCGGTCGTTGAGAGTGGATACCACACCCGACACCGACACCTTTAAAGATATTTATCATCTATTTTCAGCCCTCTACACATAATACAACGCGGCACGATCATCGCGAGTATATATATTTTATTATATATTATTTTGTTGACGGTCGCTGATGCATGTATACGATCAGGTATTTATATCGATATGAATTTATTTATGTATGAAAATATATTAGATGTACATATATATGCTACACGAATTTTATTTTATAATAATTTTATGAGGATATTTTTGTTATTAATATTATTGTTATTGTTATGATGTGATGGGTGTGATATTTAATATTGTTTATTTATTATATGGGGATAGATGTGGATTTTAGGAAATTTAAATGTGATGTTTAAAATTTAATTGTATAGAGTAATTTTTTTTTTTTTCTTAATTATATTAATAACAGCGAAAAATTGCAATATTTATGTGAAATTATGTGATAATATAATTGTATTATTTATATGTATAGTAATTCGTTTTTATAAATTTATTTTTTTATATTAATAGGAAGAATATATATATTTATTAATATTAATAACAATTTTAATAAAAATAATAAATTTATATTAATAAGGAAAAATATATATTAATTAATATTAATAACAAATTTAATAAAAATATTAAATTTATATTAATAAGAAAAAATGAATTGATTAATATTAATTATGACAATTTTAATAAAAATAATAAATTTATACTGATAAGGAAAAATATATATTAATTACTATTAATAACAATTTTAGTAAAAATAATAAATTTATATTAATAAAAAAAATATATTAATTAATATTAATTATAACAATTTTAATAATAATAATAAATTTATATTAATAAGAAAAAATGAATTAATTAATATTAATTATAACAATTTTAATAAAAATAATAAATTCATATTAATAAAAAAAAATATATTAATTAATATTATTTATAACAATTTTAATAAAAATAATGAATTTATATTAATAAGAAAAAAATAGATTAATTAATATTAATTATAACAATTTTAATAAAAATATTAAATTTATATTAATGAGAAAAAATATATTAATAAATATTAATTATAACAATATTAATAAATATAATAAATTTATATTAATAAGGAAAAATATAGATTAATTACTATTAATAACAATTCTAATAAAATTAATAAATTCATATTAATAGAAAAAAAATACATTAATTAATATTAATTATAACAATTTTAATAAAAATTTTAAATTTATATTAATAAGAAAAAATATATATTAATCACTATTAATAACAATTTCAATAAAAATAATAAATTTATATTATAATAAGATATATTTATATTATAATTAAAGAAAAAAAAAATTAAAATAGACGAGTGATAATATAAAGAAAATTCTTTTTTATATATTTATTTTTTCATATTAATAAAAAAAATAATAATTGTCCGGACATAGATTTTATTTTTTCTATTCACTGTGATTGCATTGATGAAAACAGGTGATGGAGAAGGTGAATCACAAATATAATATATAAAAAAAAAAATTTTATGCACGTGCTATTACACTAGAAAATAAAAAAAGGAAAAAAAAAAACCCTGAACACATATCTCGATCAGTGATACATTGAAATAGGGTGAAGAATAATAAGATCAGATGATGAAAGATTCACATATATAAAACGAGCAATATATTTATATATATAATAAATATATATCAATGCATAAATGTTTAAACAAAAAATCTTTCAAGATGTAGAATATATTAAGATAGAAAATAATTTTCAATCGACAATATAATTAAATTGTATAAATAAATTTATATCCCCAGGTTTTTGGTAATTCACTGGCAATAAATTTTTGGTCATGATCTCAATTGTGCACAGCTGATGAACTGTCACCCATTGAAGTGTGTCCTCATGTCCTGCTCCACAATTAATATATATTTTTATATAAATACAAGACTGGATGATGATTGCAGTGAAGGAGGCATACAATGCTGTATATAAGCTTTTATATATTTTATATGTCTGTGTAGATGTATAAAATATATTTATGTGTATGTGTAGATACATAGAATCCCCCTTTATGTACTGTATGTATGTATTTATGTAGGTATATTGTATATATATTCTTTCTGTTGTGCGCGTTGTACCAGCGGGATACTAATTGCGGTGGCCATCGTATTTGAGACGTTCTTTTAAACGATTAATGTACGCCTCATTGGATCTCGATTCAGTAACAATATTCATCCGAATAAAAGTCACAAGTGTCCTCACATTTATATAGAGAGTAATATTGTAGAACACATTTGAAGATTTAGATATTTAAATAATTTTTTTATGATGAATTGAAACGATGTAGAATAATTAATATAATTTCATGTAATATAGTATAGATAAGGTTTGATAAATTATATTTATCAGTGTATGATATTATATTGTTTTATTTTTCTTTTTTTTATGGATTATATAATTTCTGATGAATTGTGACGTGTTTGATTGATGTAAGTTAATTTTTTTTTTTTTTAGTTTAATTATTTACAATTAATTATTTGAATTTATATTTGGTATTTTTATCAATTTGTGTTGATGAAAAATTGAAAATTGATTTATTTTATATTAGTATTGTTATATGCAGTATAAAAGTTTATTAGGAATTATTTAGATACAGAAATATTTGTTTTATGACAAGAAAATTTAATAATTTGTTATGATTGTTTAATATTCAAGTCCTGAAATAATGTTTAATATTTTATTTCCAATCTTTAATTCAGTTTCTAATTATTGAGAAATGAAATATTAAAATTATATACACACGGTAAGGTGTGCCATTTTTAGGCAGCTTTTTTTTTTCATCGAAGAGACAGGCTGATCATTTACTGGACGGTGAAAAAAGGAGTCTGCTTGAAACGGAACTCTTAATTTTAATTTCAGGAGATAATATCACTTTTCGTAATTTTCGTTTTTCTATTTAAATAACATGGGAAAAAAAATTTTTTTTTTTTCATTTTTGTAACCCGGTATTTGCACATCAAAAAAATAATTCCATAGCATATTTTTATAGGGAATTGAACGCTCTACAAAAAAGGTCTCTTACATTTTTTTGATTGAGACAGCCATTCCAAAAATATCTAAACCCAAAGTTCAAAATGTATGAAATCTTGAATTTTTTGCTATTAAATCGATACTAATCACTTTATTATTTGTCTTAAAAATTATTTTTAATCGGAAAACTGGTTTAAGTGTGCTAATATATTATCATAAAGTTAAAAAAAAAATACTCACGTGTCAATGTAACTACAATTATTAAAGTATTTTTTTATTACAACAATAAAGTGATTAATATCGATTTAATAAACAAAAAAGTCAAAAATTCATACATTTGACGAAGAAAATGGTAATATTTAATTATTTGTAAGTAAATGGCTCCTAATGTGGACCCCTCAGAGTACTAAACAATGACTATATCAAATACCCCATAAAATAAATAGCTATCAAATAATTGCATATACTATAATTAATATTTCAAAAGTTTAAATTTACAAAGTATGAATAAAAAATTAAATATCTCCAGAATAGCTGTCTCTATGAAAAAAATAAAAGAGACCTTTTTTGTAGAGCGTTCGATTCCCTATAATAACATATTATACAAAAATAATAAAAAAATATTTTTCCTCTTTTTTTAATGAAAAAAAAAAAAAAAAACTGCAGTCTAATATATTTAATTAAATTCAAAACTAATTAATTTAGTAATTTCAATATTATTAACAATATATAATCCCAAATATATTTAGCACAATATTTTTCTCAATTTCAACTACAACATGCATTTATGAATTATTAAAAATAATAATGAATATGATGAATCGATACAGGTGTAAATCACCTGGCAACACACATTCCAATCGACACAATCCATCTCACATCATCATTAATGTTTATATATATACATGTACACATATATATTGCTTCCTCCACATACATATATACATATGTATATTACACTAAATTTCTCTTCCTGATCTCTTCTAGTATATTTCTCTTTCTGCCTTGTATTGAAATAAATCTGGGCTTCATTCGTGATGAAAACGCCTACTCTTGGATATTTTGGTGATCAATAATAAAATATATATATATATGTGTATAGATGTATATAATTCTGATGCGTTAATAATTCTTAAAGTTTAATAATAAAATACCATTATTCATATAGTCGACAGTGAATAAATAATTTGCATTTATCGTTATATTTATAAATCTGTACTTTATACTACACCGAGTATAATATTATTCAAGTTTTATTCATGTCTATTTTGGAATTTATATTTATATATTGTATTAAGTACATACTTTTTTTATTTTTATAAACATATACAGGTGAATATTTTATAGCTAAATATATTTTACTAAACGTATATTCATTTTTATATTGTATCAACGCGAGTGTATATATAAATTATTTTTAAATTATAAATTATTATCCGAAATATTTTCTATTGCAATATAAAAATAATTAATTTTAATAAATTCTAATAACGATGATAAACAATTGAAAATAATGCTACAATAAAAAATATAATCTTATATTAATATTTGATAATATAGAAATTATAAATTGTTTTAAAATTCATATTGAAAAATTTCAATTAATTTAAATAAAATTATATATTAATTATTTCCAATTGTTTTTTTTCTTTTCTTATTATTGCAATAAAATACACAATTTAATAATAACCCAACACAAACATTCAAAACAATTCTAATGATCGAAAGAATTAAATTTTCTAAATAAATTTATCACATAACAAAATATGAATTGAACATCAGTAGAAAAATAACAATTCAACATAAATATTTTATTGCACATTGAAATAATTCACGTATATATATTATTAAAGTACATATATATATGCATATGTATATACTTAATAAAAATACAACTACATATAAAACACAACGGTCATAAAACAGTTTCAAAGTAGGTGGCCTTGTCGAGATTTTAGATTTACACGTATTAAAAAGATATTACAATATTAATAAGGCACCACTTAATAGGGTCTCAACTATTTATTTCCATGCATCTTGCATATCTATATATTTCTATGTATACATATATGTAAAGACATGTATATAAATGCCCATTGAAATTTCAAACTTCCGCCTATAAATAATTCGAATAAAAAAAAAAAACAAAATACAATAAATATTTCTTCAAAAAATTAATGAACGAGAAATAATTAAAAATGAAAATAATCTGCAATTTTTTTGTTCATTTTATAAGGTCGTAGATATACCTAATATTATAGATTATAGATATATATTTTTTTTATTGCATTTAAAAATAAATAAACATATTTTTATGAAGCTATTAAAAAAGTGAAAATATTATCTTATGCAATATTTATAAGATTTGTGTGTTTATTTATTTATTTATTTATTTATTTATTTATTTATTTATTTATGTGTTGTGGGATATTGAACATAGTGGTGAGCGCAATATGTACATGTCAATATCATTTGAATTTTAATACGGCAATTAAAATATGTTAAATAGCTACTTAATATCACGTATATGACGTGGGTCGCTGTATTTTATATTTTATCATGAAATCGTAACTCGCATCGAAATAATTTTTTTTTTTTTCGATCTATAATTTATAGATCTTCGACTACGATATTCTTCTTAAATGTACCTATATATACACGTCGGTAAATAAACATTTATTAATATATATTGGTAATGAAAATAACGACTCAACGAAAATTAAAATAAAAATCTTCACATTAACTTTAATAAAAAAATGTTTTCCTATTTAATTTCCACGAAAAAAAAAAAACCAATTATACATCTTATTTATATTCAATACGAAATGAAGAATAAAAAATTGAGAAACAAATTTTTCATATATATATAAAGGACATAGAAATTATATGTCACATAACCAGTTTTATAATTAAACGATAAAAATATTTTTATATGTTTATAAAATATTTATTTGAATTTTATATACGTATATTTATATAATCATAGACATTTGGATTTCATAGAAGAATTATTTCCGGTTGTTGTACATTGGTTTTTTTTTTTTTTTTTATTAATTTATTTATTTTTTTTTTCAAGTTCATTTTCACAAACTGCATTTTATAGTTACACAATTAATGTTAATAATATTCGTGGTATTTCACAGAAGTTGCAAACTATTTACGATGTATATACACGCATAGTGCATAATTATCATTAGCTGCAATTGTAAAAAGAAAAAAAATAAATAAATTATACAAGTATTTATACTATGTAACGACGTCTGTTATAGTGCTTTGTAATAACTGGCTTTCGTCGTTGGTTGATCACGTTAAATTGTGGCAAGTTTAGCAAAAAATAAATTGCAAAAATGACTTATATATATTTTCTGTCTATCAGATATATTGTATATATGTATACACAATAGGGTATATATAAAAGTTCTGACCTGTTATTATGGAACATGTCTATATATTACCTGAAAACGTTTACGAGCAAAAAATATTTGATAGTAGCCATTTTTGTCACGTTATAAAGATCGTTTTGCATAGTTGATTACAATTCATTTTATGTACATATATATATATGTGATATGTAAATAGGTATCTCACCCACACTGATGAAAATTAATTTTTTATTTTATTTCAATAAAAAATGTTTCGATTTTAACAATTAAAAAAGAAAATTCTGTGAATTTATTTTTATTTTACTTTATATTTTTTTGTGTTATTATAACAAATAAATATTTGTTTATATTATAAATAAAAACATTGTGAAATATATATATATATACATATATATGAAGATTATTTATGAGATATTTTGGAAATTTTTTGTTTATCGTTTTTTTTTTTTATTTGAAAAAATGTGATGACTAAATTATTTTTTATTTTGGGATTTTGTGTATTTATTATTTATTTATTATGAGGGAATTAATATAATGTCATTGTTGCATCATTGGCCATGGCATATTACGAGTATATATTATAATACCTATGTGTATACTGTATATACATGAATAATATATGTATTAAGAATTAGTATAAAAAAAAATAATAATTTAAATATATAAATGAATTATGAAATATAATATAGCGAGAAAAATTGTTGAATAATTTAATAAATTGCAAGCAGAATTTTAGGAAAATACAAAATATATAACTGTATGATTATATAATTATTTATCATTAATTTTATTAATATTTCCAGAAGTATTTATTCAAATTTTATTAAGTGATGAAAATAGAATTTTGAAATAAAATTAAATAAAATATACGATTAAGAATTAAACTATAAATAAATAAATCAAACTTTAATCAATATTAAATTATAATTACATAAACTGCATAACAATAAACAAATGAACTAGAATAAATCTAATAATAAATAAATATGAAGAAAATTGATGAAAATTAAAATAAAACAAAATAATTCATACACAATAATTTTAATAAACATTATTAAATATTTCGTGTCAAATATTTAAAAAAAACAAATTAAATTTATAATATAAAAAAAAAATCCGAAATTTTTCATTTTTCATAATTATTAACCACAAACACTCAATTAAATTCTCAAACATATTAAATAAATTAAATTAAATAATAAACAAAAATGTTAAACTGTCTAGTGAACTAAATTTTACTAAACCTAATTAACAATTCAGAGTATAGTGTATAAATTATTTAAATAATTTATACAAATAATAATCGAGTATCCTTAAAAAAAAATCGCGAAGAAAAAATTAAAATTAAAATCCTTAAGAAAACCATTGACAAAGAAGTATATATGATTTATAACAAACTGCAGCATACATACATATTACATATGTATATATCCATCTACTATTATATATACAGAATATTATCACGATTGCAAGGACCGGCAGCAAAATGGCAAAGGAGTCACAAACGGCAATCACGACGCTAAGTGCTAACCCAATCAAGCATCGAGTCGGCAGACGTCTCTCCCTCGCCCTTAGAATATATTCTCATCACCATCACAGAAGTAGAATGAGTTTAAATCCACGCCTCCTTCTTCATTCAAACATCTACATGCAAAATATTACCATAAACATATACACTACATATACAAATAAATAATTATACACAATGTGTTGATAAAGTATATGAAATAAATTTTAAACTTAACTCAGAAAATATACACTCAATTTTAAAATAAAAATTCGTCACTTTAATTTAAATTACATTTAATTAAATCTATATATATATATGTATATAAAATTCTTGTGTCACAGTGTTTGTAACCAAGTCTGAAAATAGGTCGTAAACTATTTTGTTATACCCCTAAATGATAAGGGTGAATCTACTAAAAAAAAAAAATTTTTTTTTTTCAATTTTTTCGACAAAATTTTTTATTTTTATTTTATTTTTTAGCATTCAAAATACATATATTTAATTTTCACCCTTATACCATCAACCCCCATTTTTTTTCATATCAATATTAGCACTGTAATAATTCCTTTTTTTTTTTTTTAAACTACCAAATATTTTTATATTTTTTTTCTAATAATTTCACGTATATATATTAATAATTTAACTACCAAAATATTCACTAGAAATAATTTATATAGCAAAACAACGTTTGCCAAGTCTGCAGCTATAGTTTCTAAATAAAAATTCATTACTTTAACTTGAATTACACAAAATTAAATTACAGTATAAAAATAACAAAGAATATTATTATATAATTCATTAATATTTATTTTATTTGTTTGTCTATTTTTTTTTTTTTAATGTCATTTGTAAAGGTATATAGACGAGGATAAACCTGACTATTTCATGCATATGAATACGTTTGAGCAAGAAAGAGAAACGTACTTTTATATATATTCTCTTCATAGTTCATATATCAAATGCTTAGGCAAGGCGGCGACACATAAATACTGGTGATGCGGTTTATAAAAAGTCTTGCTTTCTCTCTTACTCTCCCTTATTTCTCCTTACACAAGACCAGATATTTCAAGAGCCAGATGAATATAAAATATATATACGACTGCGCAGAATAAGTCCCTATATATATATATATACATATATACTTTCAATGACTGTGTGGGTTTCACAATTTTCGGGGACACTCGAGTTCTATATACCAAGTCTTGATCTCTTATATTTTTTCTTTCATCCCTTCTCCCTCTTCCTTTGCATATACATATATATTATCATCTTCAGAACACATCATATAATATATATACATATGTTTTAGTATATAAACTTTTTGATTTTTATTTCTCTCAAAGACCAAAAGCGAGAATGACTTATGCATATGGCGCGGCACTCTTTTACCTGGACTTCATGACACTCTTGCAGCTTTTTTAAATGAAAAATATATATGTATAGGGATATATATATGTGTGTGTGTGTGTGTGTGTATTATGTGCATGTGAATGAATTTTTTAGTCGTTTATTTTACCTTACACCCACGGAAATATTCTGCGATTAAAAACCCACCCGCTCGCGATGTCAAGCACATTTCGCCAACGCGCGATAGGTTTGTATATATATTCATATATAAATATATATACCCATGTATGCATGTGTGTATGGGTGTTTTATATCATGTATATATACAAATATGTGTGTGTGTAAATGAATTTAGTGTTGATGATTTGTGAAAATTTCACGGTGAGAATTATAAAATATGAAGAAAAAAAATTAAAAGAATGGGGAAAAAAAATTTTTTTTTGTTTATGTATACTATTAATTATATATATATATATATATATTTATTTATTTATGTAATTTTATTTTGAGTACTTGATTCAAAATTGTTTTAGATAATTTGTTTAAATATTAAATTAGTAAATATTATGAGAATGAATTGATTGATTTAATATAATTAATTTTGAAATTATTTTATTTAAAAGAAAATATTGAGATTAATTTTTTTTTTTTTATGTATTTTTTTATAAGATAAATGAATGAATGAAAATTATTTTGGACGTATAATATACACAGTATTGTTTATAATTAATTCTGTTAAAAATATGGAAAAAAAATAATAGTGGAAAGATTATTTTAAAGATTGAAATTTTGACTTTTTAAATTCACCTGTGGATTAAAGATTTATTAATAATATGAAAAACTAAATGAAATAATGAATAAAAAAAAATTATTTTATGTACAAAACTTTATATATTATATAAATATTCATAAAAAAAATATTAATTTGATCAATTTGGAAATTTATACTTAATTTATTCTTTCTTTGAAGGGAAAAAATACTAACAATTCATTGCCTTACATTTTCTTCTTTTATTTCTCATTTTCTTCTTTTATTTCTTATTTTATTATTTCATTGTTCATCTATATATTTATATACACATACAAAGTACACGAATAAAATTCGGAAAATAATTAAGCACAAACATAGAAGCATGTCCATCAAAAAAAGTCTTTGACATTTGGCTGTTTCCAAATTAATGCAATTCAATAATTTGAACCCTGGCCCTTATTTCACTCGTTCCCTTTTTTATCTCTCACTCTATATAGTCTCTCTATTGATTCGATCGTCAATCTTATTACACGCTCAAATGTTATTTTCATATACAAACGTTGCAAATGATCCTCCCTCGAGGATTATAATAATTACATTCTGCTATATATTCGCCCATAAACATATAAATTATACCCCAGCATTTGTAAATATAATTCTTACTTGTTATTAAAGAGAAGAAAAAAAATCTTGCAGTGAGAAAAAATTTTTACCGAGTAAAAATTCAAGTATACACAAATTTAAAAATATATTTCAATATACATTTTAAGATAATTTTTAAAGTTTTTTTCATTGACTAAAAATTAGTAGTAAATAATTGAATAAATACAATTATTTATTTATCAAATATAATTATAATTATAATCAATGTTAATAGGCAAATAAATTTCATTTGTTTAATTAATTAATCCACTGATATATTTAATTATTTATTAATTTATTAGTTTGAGAAAAAAAATTTTTTTTTTTTATTTATTTAGTTTTGTATTAAATTATATTGAGCTATTGCAATGATTGTTTATAATAATGGTATTTTGGTCTCACGCAACTCAATGAGAATGAAGAAAAAAATTCGTCCATCTGTAAACGTGAGAAAGCTGCAATGAACTGTCGACAATTGTGGCTTGATATCGACTCAATGAACTGCAATTGCGCACTGCCAGTATATTTATATATATTCATTTACAACGAGAGAGAAAGAGATAAGATATAAACACGTGGCTTATATTCTATTAATATGTATGTACAAGGTGCATTCACTTCAACAACCATCAAAACGCGTGCCATAATATCGTCTTTATTTGTTTAGAATTAAAAATCAAGTCATTTGTCATAATAATTATTAATATTTACTTATAGGATTATTTGAATTTTTTATTCATACTTTGTAAACTTAAACTTTTGAAATATTAATTATAATATGCAATTATTTAATAGCAATTTATTTTACGAGGTATTTAATAGTTATTGTTTAGTACTTTGAGGGGTCCACATTAAGAGCCGTTTACTTACAGTTAATTAAATATTACCATTTTCTTCGCTAAATGTATGAATTTTATTGACTTCTTTGTTATTTTAATATTAGCACAGTTAAAGCAGTTTTTCAATTAAACAAATAATTTTTAAAACAATAATAAAGTGATTAGTATTGATTTAATAAGAAAAAAGTCAAAATTTCATACATTTGGAACTTTGGGTTTGAATATCTTTAGAATGGCTGTCTCTATGAAAAAAGTATAAGAGACCTTTTTTGTAGAGCATTCAATTCCCTACAAGAATATGCTATGATCTTATTTCTATAATTCGCAAAAGCCGAGCTACAAAAATTCAAAGAAAAAAAAATGTTTTATTCCCATTTTATTCAAATAGAAAATGAAAAATTACGAAAAGTCCCACCTCTAAATATTAAAATTAAAAGCTCCACTTCAAGCATGCTTCTTTTTTTCACCATCCAGTAAGTCTTCAACCTGTTTTTTTGTCAAAAAAAAAAAAAGTTGCCTACTAATAAATATCCCAAACAATTATTCTCATTTCATTTTGTTTTATTCCACATCTTCAAATTGTTTTTCAAGATTAAGTGAAAGACTTATTGTTAATTATTATCAATACATCTAGACTATAATTTTTTATTATTTTTATATAATTGTCTGTAGTACATCCTCCTATAGCTTTTGCTAGAACATCAAACAAATAAAATCTATCCATCTATCCATCCATCTATCTATCATTTCCAAACTTCAAAAATTCACAATAAAATATAATAATTATACCTACATAATAAAATTGATTTAATTAATATAAAATCTTTCCTTACAGACAAAATCTTTTGCCTCACCTTCTCCCCCATGAACACAATCATAAATATAATATTTATACATATATGTAAATGATCAAACAATATATTTCCAGACGCGATGGGGACACACTTAGATATTCAGTAGTTTAACAACGAGTCAAAGCCTGATGAATCCATATGTGATGTGGGCGAAGCACGTGTCTCAAAGTAATACATTGCAGTATATATTCAAGTACATATATATAAATATATATATTATATATACGTACATATATAAAGTCCAAGCACGCCCACATATATGTTTGAAAAAGAGCTGTACATATATAAAGTGGAGACGACGATATTGTGGCGTCATACAGGGTCACTTGATGCGTTATATACATACATATATATGTGGATATATGTATATATATAATAAATATTTATGTATATATATATATATATATATATTGAATATATGGTAACGAAATGTCCCTATGCGTCGTCTACGATGTAACAACCCTTACTCACGAAGAGAAGCATCAGAGGCGGCGACCTCCACAGTTGGGGTTACACAATCGTGCTCTGATTGATAATTTATACGGTGCGTGCAGGTTATTTGATTATCTATCTCACCCCATCAGCTGCAACTTGTTTCTATACATATATATGCATGTACATTTCTTTCATTTTTATCATTGGATTTTTTCGCTGTGTCAATTTAATTATCTATCTAACTAAACGCATTTTTTATTTTACGTATATGTTTATTTTTATTTTTTATTTTTTTTTACGGTTTATTTTATTTATTTTTTGGTTCATTTGGTTTTTATTGTGTTTTTTTTTTTTAATTTTTGTTGTTTATCGTTATTTGTTTATGTTTAGTGGAGGATTTTTATTTATTTGAGGTGGATTATTGAGGGTTTTGAATAATAAAATTTTGATACGACTAAAAATTAAAAATTTTTTTTAACTTTTTTTTTTTTTTTTTTTACAATTATTTGGTTTGAGAAGACTTTTTATTTAAACAATGTGTGGATTTATATTGTAAATGAATACGTAATTTTTCTTTATTATATTAAATTGAGAAGGAAAATGAAAATTAATTATAAATTATGAAATAAAAATTATTAATTAGTAAGCAGTTGTGTAAATAATTATGTATATAATTTTATTATTGTCTTAAATATTATCTTCAATCGAAAAACTAGTTTTGGTGTGCTAATATTTTCGTGAAGCTAAAAAAAAAAAAAAATAGTCACATTATGTCAGATATTTTTTTTTCTTTACTTTATTTACTGTAAAAAAAATTATTTATAACTTATGTTAAATGAATTTTATTATTATTTCAAAGCAATAGAAATTATGCTATCTAAACAAAATAAAGCAATGTAACTACAATAATTTAAAGTATTTTTTTATTACAATAATAAAGTGATTAATATCGAATTAAAAATAAAAAAATCAAAATTTCATACATTTTGAACTTTGAGTTTGAATATCTTCAGAATGGCTGTCCCTATAAAAAAAGTGTAAGAGACCTTTTTTGTAGAGCATTCAATTCTCCACAAGAATATGTCACGAGTTAATTTCTATAATTTGCAAAAGTCGAGCTACAAAAATAAAAATAAAAAAAAAAATTCTCTCTCATGTTATTTAAATAGAAAATGGAAAATTATACAAACTGCAGTTGCCTAAAAATGGCACACCCTAATATACATCATACGTATGACGATGGCAAAACACGTCACCACCAAAGCAGAATGACAATACAAATCACGAGGGGGTTGTTACATTTTATACAACGATGATGACATAATTGGTATCAATCGGGGTCTTCTTTTCAGTTGAACCATTCACCAACCTCAAAATATCCCCTTCTATCATAAACCGTTTTTTTTTTCCTCGCACATGTGGTTATACATAATAATACATAATATATAACTATATAGTACATATATATACACGTCTAAATGAGTATATAGATCATATATAAATAATATTGATAAGATAAAAATGCAACGACGCGTTAGTTTTTTATTTAATCCCTAAATGTAAACATTTATATAATCTTCTGGACACATTTTATTAATTAATTGCATTCATATTTCCTGTCTTTTTTTTTCTTCTGTTGGTAGAGAATGATAAATATTTTTTTTTATTAAAAAAAAAAATATTTAATTCAATAGAATATTATATTAAATTTTTTTAATGTTTCAATTTATTTACATAATTTATAATATAAATGATATGAAAAATTTGTTTAAAAATATATTTTGATTATTATATGTGTATATTATTATTGAAATTTATTTATATTATTAATAATACATAAAATATATGAAATTATAACAATTTTTAATAACACTAATAAAGCAAAAAAATTCATATTAAATCATAAATTGATTCTTAAATAAATTATATTTGTCGTTAAATTAATGTAAAAAAATTTAATTGTTAATATTTATAATATAATTATTATGTTTATAACTAACTGAGGCTACATAAATTTTGTAAAACCTTTAAATTAATTTTTACATAATTAAAATAAACATTATAAATTTTTTAAAGTGAATCACTTTCTTCCAAATTAAATTTCGTTATTAAATCCTGAATAGGAATATTTGATAGACCATATTGCGCCATCTGCCAAATCGAAAAAGTATTTTTAATCTGAGGAGAAATCTACTTTATCGATTAATTCTAATGTTGGTATTGTAGAAATCTACTTAACCAACTAATCAAAAGATGCTTTTTTTTCTCTATCTCAATAGCATCGAAATAATATCAGAGATACTTTTACTCTCAAAAAGGAAACATTCTTGTGATCAAGTGTCTACTATTCAATTGCAATCTCAAATACAATTTGATAAATATATAAATTATTTAAATTCAATAGTTTGTGTTAGGATCAGATAAATAATTATATTTTATATGTGTAAATAACACTATGGAAGGATTATTATGGCGTGAATTATTTGCAGCTGTGAATGAAATTTCACAAGGTATTTATGAATAAGTTGATCAATATAAAGAAGAGTTTTTTTTTTTATTTTTAGTTAGCAACATTTTTTTTCTGGCGTCATAAATTAATTTTTTTTTAATGTGTATTAATTATTAGAAATTACTCTGAATAACATTCCTGATCCAATTATTTCGGAAACAACTGAGGAAGGTGTGCCAATTAGAAAATTATTTATTGGCAATTTAGCTGAACGAGTGAGTATTATTTATATGAATGTATGTATCAGTATATATAAATTAGGGTGTTTCATTTTTAGGTGATTTTTTTTTGTCTCTCGTATCTGAAAATCTGATAATTTATAATAAAAAAAAAATATTCCCGTTTGAAAAAAAATTCAGAGTTAATTAGAAGCTTAGCGAATTCAAAAATTCGATTTTCCATATAAATAACATGAGAAAATTTTTTTTTCGACTTCAACTCGATTTTTCGGTAATCAAAAATTTTTTTTGATGCTATTACATTGTTGATTCAGCTTTATAGCGTTTATTGTAAGATAATAATTAATGTCAAATCAATAAATTCCAGTTTAAAGAAAATTTGTTGTCAATTATAATCAACTTTCACGTTTCCAGCTCTACAACTCGAAAACTGTTGGTCGTAGAGCGTTTGAGGTGAAAAACTTTTTTGTAGCAAATTTAATGCCCTACAAAAGTTGTTATATTCATTTTTTCCAAAAAAAATTTTTGATTACCGAAAAATCGAGTTGAAGTCGAAAAAAAAATTTTCTCGTGTTATTTATATGGAAAATCGAATTTCTGAATTCGCTAAGCCTCTAATTAACTCTGAATTTTTTTTCTTTTTATAAATCATCAGATTTTCAGATACGACAGACAAAAAAAAATCGCCTAAAAACGAAATACCCTAATACATATCTATATATTTGTACAGGGGATTTTTTTTATTAACCTTCAATATGATCCTTTGTGTCATATAGAAGAAAATAGATATATATAGAATAAGATGAAGGATAATTGTTTAAAAACAATCAGATTGATTCAAAAATAAAATTATTTTATTCTATAAAAAAATTTAATAAAAGATTTTAATCGTTTTTTTTTCTTTGTGTAAACAAAAAAAAATGTGATGATTTTAGATAAATATATTTAAATTTAATATTCATTATTTCCATGAATAATAAGGCAGATTTTTAGACAAAGTTTTGGAATATTTATAATAAATGACGGTTTTAAGACGAGAAAAAAATTGTTTAAAAAGATCATTGTGAAAAAATAATATTTTTGTAATATTATGTAGAAAAAAAAAATAAGTGGACTATTTTAATCATTAAAATGTTAAATTTAATATTTTTTATATGAATACACATTAATATTAATTATTCAATTATTTATACACTAATATTAAATTATTAAAATAATTTTTTTCACTTTATAGACAACGAATAAAGATCTACAAAAATTATTCTCAAATTATGGAAAAGTTAATAGTTGTTATATAAAACGAAATAATGGCAAAAGTAATTTTGCATTCATAACTTTTAATGATGTTGAAGGTGGTATCAAGTGAGCATTGCAATATTTTATTTAAATTTTATTAAATATTATCATTTAATTAACAAATATTAAATTACTTCAATGAATATTATTAATTTTTTTTTTGTCATAGAGCTAGAGAAGCAGCTTCTCGAATGGAAATTCAATTGCATTGTCGTATTTTACGAGTATCATCTGCTAATTCATGGCATCAACCAGACAGTGTTGAAAATCAAAGAAGATTTTTAAAAAATAAATTAGACGACTCTGATGAATTAATAAAAATTCATGAATTTATCGAACCTGATTTTAATGAATCACCAATTCACATACTCAATGACGATTGTTTAATGGAAATATTTTTATATTTACCTATCGCCGATAGAATACGAACAGAAAGAGGTAAAGAAAAAAAAAAAATCTCCATTAAAAATCCATAAATATTTAATTTATTAAGAAAATTTAATCGAGAAAAAAAAAATTTATTGTCTCCAGCCACTTTATTTAATTACACATAAATAATGAGAATGATTGTTTAGTTCATATAATTTCCATCGTCATAAATTTGTTCTGAGTATATTAAAGAAAAATAAAAATAAAAATATATATTTAATCTTCAACAATTTAATTTAATACAAATATTTTTCATGCAATTTAATATAATACGTTGTGTAAAATTAATTATAAATTTGTTATTGATTTCAGTATGTAAACGTTGGCAAGCTGTTAGTCAAGAATCATGGCGTGCTGTAAAAAGTTTAGATTTGGAGAAAAATACATGGGGTTTATCATCAAAAATTCGAATACGAGCAGTGGACACAACAACATTGAGAAAAGTTCTCATTCGTTGTGGTCAATATTTAACAAATTTAGATTTATCACAATATCCACATTTATTAAGCTCAAGTACATTAACAATTGTGGGTAAATTTTGTCCAAATCTTCAATGTATTAATATAAAAGCCCTTGAATTATCGCCATCAGGAATATATTCATTAATGAATAATTGCCAAAGTATAAATAAATTAACAATAAAATCACTAACGGGACCATGCGAAAAAGATTTATCACAATTATTTAATGTCAATAAAAAACTTAAATATTTTGCTGTTGATGGTGACGGTCATATTAGCGGTAAATGTTTAGAATATTTACCCCAAAATATTGAAGAAATTCATTTAAATTGTTGTTTATCATTAGTTTCAAATCATTTTAATTTAGCATTACAAAAATTTAATAATTTACATTCATTGACATTAAATTCATGCGTTTGTATTACAGATTCAACATTAGAAACTATTGGTGAAATAAAAACAATTATTAATTTAGAATTTAGCGGTAGTAATCCAATGATATCAGCAATTTCAATGAATAATTTAGCAAAACTTATAAATTTACAGCAATTATGTGTTTGCCAAAATTTAGCAGTTACTGATGAATTTCTCATTAATATTTCAAATAAATGTAAAAAATTAAAATCATTAGATATAAGTTATTGTGGCGCTGTGACAAACAAAGGAATTATTGCAATTGCAACATTAACTGAATTGGAAATATTAAAATTAAAATGGCTAATTCAAATAACTGATGAAGCAATTGAAAATTTACATAATATTAAAGTACTTGAATGTTGGAGTTGTACAAATATTCGTGATCGTGGTATTATAAAATTAATTGAAATGGCACCAAATTTACGAACATTAGATTTATCAGGTTGTTCAATTACAAATGACGCTATCAGAGCTGCAATTTTAATTACATTAAAACGTACAAATAATATTGTGCTACAAATGATTGTTGGTGGTAATGAAACAAATTTACAAGAATTATATGAAATATCACCGTGGTTGCTTATTATAAATGTTGATTTGTCTCTGTTAGGTAATATAAATATTTAAATGATTGAGTGAAAAATTAAAAATAAGAGAAAAATTGATTGCTTAAAAATATTTCACGTATAATATGTTGAAAGAAAAAAATTAATTGATGCATATTAATTATTTTATTGGCATAATATGACATTTAAATAAGTGCTGGAATTATTTTTATTATTTTTTTTTTTTGTGATTTTTAATGATATGTACTAGTCGTGTGATAAAGCTTCCATTATTATATATATTAAAATATATTTACGATTAAAATATACACTTAGAATATTGTATACATATTATTCAACTGTATTATGTATAGTTGCTGGATCAAATTCTCGAAAATCTATTTCAAATTAATAAATTTACAATTTTATACAGTGCTCCGTTGACATGAAAATAATAGAAATAATATACAAAATGCAATTTACAACATGTGAAAATTTATAGAGAACTTCAAACAGTTGGAAATTAATAAAAGATAATTTAAAATAATAGGAAAATTATTTTATTTCTTTAAATATCAATTTTTGCTTTCTTACAATTTTTTTGAATAAAAAAAAAACTTTTTTCACAATATTAATTATATTTATTTGTAATATTATTTTTAATTGATAATACTTCGATTGAAAATGATGCAAACGTTTATTATTTTAATCTACATTTTCTTCCATAAATCAAACAATTTTTATAATATATTTCTTACACTAAAATGTATTTTTTCAAATATATAAAATTTTTTATTAAACTTTCGTAATGTAATCTTATATTATGAAAGCTTGAACAATCTATAATAAATTTTAACATTAATGAAATCAATTTAATATCTATTTCAATATTGTCAACTTAGCAGAATAACTCCAAAAAAATTACTATTTTTCTCAATCAAAATTCATATTCAAACATGATTAATATTTTTAAAATATAAATTTTTGAATATTAATAATTAATTTCATCATTTCCCCATACAATAGACTTCCATTTCATAATCCTTATAATAACAATACGTATCCAAAGTTCAAAAAAAAAAAAAAAAAAACTATTGATTAATATGAAAAAATTTTTTAAACGACTTTAAAAATTGTTCATTCCGAAAAGCGTATATAATAGGATTATAAATAATTGATGACTTGGCAAAAAGACATGGTAAAACTAATACCAATGGCGGTGCAGGATACTATAAAATAAAAAAAAAACATTATTACTCACATATTAATAAATAATATATCAAAAAAGAAAAAAACAAAAAAACTCACATTAAAAAAATATAAACCCAAAGCCACAAACGAATATGGTGCCCATGTAATTATAAATGAAACAGTCATAAGTACTACCATTTTTATCACTTTCAAATCACGTTGTTTACATTGTTCTAATAGACCAAAAAAATAATGAATTAAAAATCATAATAATTTCCTTAAATATATATATATAAATAAATCCTGATGAAAATAATTTTGTAAATATCCAATAATTAATTAATTAATTAAAATAAATCTTACTTATTCGATCTGTAGATTTTTTTAAATGTTGTATAATGGAAATATAACATGCTATTATGATAGCTATTGGCATAATTGATCCAAAAGAGAAGAGATAAATAATATATTTGCCATTATGTGATGAATAATTTTCCCATGCAACACTACATGATATATTTAATGATTCTGGGCCATATTCTCCCCATCCAATTATTGGTGGTAAACTTAATGAAAATGCATATATCCAAACAGCACCTGCTAGCATAAAGGCTTTCCTAAAACACAAATTAATTAATAATTAAATTAATTAATATACTGTACTCGTATATATTTATAAATGAAATAATTTTATTGAAAATAAAATGAGTTAATTAAATTTATACACACCCGACTGACAATGTTTGAGACATTCTTACCATTAACCATCGTTCAATTGCCATCACTGTTATACTACCAATATTACCGATACCAAGTGTAGTCATCATAAATGCGTACCTTAAACAATTATAAATATATAAAAACACACAATAAAATACTGTGAATCAAAAAATAATAATTAATTAAATTTATATTGGAATAATTTAAATGTTTTAATTTTTTTTTTTTTTTTTGATGTAAAATTTATTTACAAAAAGATATAGAATGATGAAGAAATATTTAAAGTAAATAATTATTAAGATATTTTTATTTTGAATTTAGAAATATTTATTTTTATTATATAAATTTTATTTTATAAAATAATTTTTTTTGTATTATTATAAATTATTACCATTGACACCTCAGCTGATTCCAAAAACCACCATGACTTATAGCTGCCATAAATGCCAAAGGACATCCAAAAATTGCAATAAAAATATCTTGAATCTATTAAAAATATCAAGAGATAAATAAATAATTATAATAACCATAAATGAATAATTATATATATGTATTAATTATTTTTAATAATGAAAAAAATTTCACCGATAGATTCACAATAATGAGATTAATTGGTTTCCATAAATTCTTTCGATCCTTAATGACAACATACAAAACAGCAAAATTTAAAAAAAATCCGAGTATAGCAATAACAGATAAAATATTTGCACTTAATATGTAAACATAATCAGGTGTCATCGTTGAAATCTGCTAGTTTAATATCACTAGTTACTTGATGTGTTGTTTCCTTCAAATGAAGTTATATTGAAGTAAGGAAATAAAATGTTTTGAAATTATTACAAGTGTTAAACAAATGACAATTGGCCTTCTTCTTCTAGTCATGCGCAGTTAAGTACATATTACATCTTTATTAATTAATAATACAAGCTAAATAATAAAAATTATTTGTAATTTTTGATTAACCTTTTCACAGCAAGATATCAATAAATTGTGGCGCAATAAAATGTTTACTAGAAGTCCTCAGTTATATCCCAGCGTCAAAAAAATACAACACAAAGAAAAACGCAAAGAAACAAAAAAAGGCAGCTTAAGTAATATGTCTTTATTTATTAATGATACGGGTCAGATAATGAAAAAATAATTGTTATTTCTTGATATGTTTTTTCACAACAGGATATCAATAAAAGTTCTACTATATATACAGCATGTTTGTTAGTTAACTTGACATAATAAATTCAGTGAACAATATGTTGTGAATATTTTTAAATGTTGTGAATTAAAATCGGTTTTGTTGTTGCTGAGAAAATAATTTCTAAAATTTCTGGACACTTGTTAAAAGATTATTTAAAACATATACGTAAAAAGCTGATTTGTTTTAGCTGTTTTTTTTTTTTTTTGGTTTTAATTATTCACCACAAATAATATTATCAGTGATAAAATTCTTAAATTAATTATTCACAGTAATTACAAAAATTGATTTCAAATATGAACTAATGTATTTTTTGCTTTTTACTGAAATAACAAATAACAAAAAAAAATAATGTAAGACAATTAAAAATATATGAATTATTTAGCAAATCCCAATTTTTTTTTCACATCTTATTTATTAATCTTCTTTCATAAATAATTAATTGAATATCGTATATAAATTTATATTATAGATTATTATTTTATTCTTCACATAACATTCACGATATATATTAATATATATTTATTTTATAGATAAAAGTGATCAAATATGAATAGTGAATAGCAGTATAATTTTTCCAAAACAAACGTCATTATAATTAAATTTTAATATTTATAAACAGTTGAATATCATTATCTATAATGTTTTATATTTATTTCCAGAAAGCCACCGTCATATTCAAAAGAATTATCAGGAATATTCATCGAAGAGAAGTTGGTTAAAGCTATAAATATGGTTTGAGAAAAAAAAAAATGAGTTGTTTCAAAGCAGTTAAATATTTTAATGTGCCCAGAACAATTTTGTCTAATGTGTGAGCTTTGGGCACATAATGACTGTTCTGGTCCAGCATTTGACAGTTGGATTTGTGATTATTTCACATAAATTAAATTCATTGTCATTTTTAACTAAAGTTCCTTGATGTAGTAAAAGATAAATATTATTTTTCTGTTGTTTTTCTTAAAAGAAAATTTTTATGTTCCATATTTGTGTGTCATATTCCATTGATTATCATTATATTAATTGATATTTAAAGATATAAAACTGTTGCAAAGTGACTAAAAAGTGGCTAATTGTATGACGAGTATACAAATAAAAATATTTAATTTTTTGAATGGATTTTTTCTTCAAGAAAAAAAAAATGATATTTCATATTTGCCCACTATCTTCTTAGTATAAATAATAATACATATAATTAAATTGTACATTTAATTATACACAAAAGAACATTGATAAATATTAAAATAAAAATAATTATTTTTTTGGAATTAATCATCAACAATATTTATTTATATCTATTAATTTTATATTGATAATATGAATTATTATATTAAGATGAAATATATATTTGTCAAGCATAAAAATTAAAGTGCATAACAATTTGCTAATATATGTAAAAAAATTAATTATGATAAATCAGTTCTTGGGCGTTTCACGCTCGGAAATATATTTTGCAAAACTATTTAAATATTATTTTATTTAATCCACATATCGTATTGCACTTTAAGTGCATAACGATTAATTAATTTATATAATTTTTAAAGCCGAGATGGACACGTGGTTCAATTCTATGCACATAATTACATACAAGAAGATATTTATTAATCAATAACATCTTTGGATTAGGCATTCATTAACTTTGATTAATTATTTTATTTATTATTTGCTTCTTTTTTTTTTTTGTAGAACAATCGCCAGACATTTTATATAATTTACTTATTATAAATACATTTTTTTTACTCATGTTAACGCTTTGAAGTTAATTAGTCCGAGCCGGTCAATATATCTAGTGAAAACAATTAAGTAACAAATATTGTTGAACTTGCGAGCTATAGAAAAATGGTAATTTTGAAAATAGAAATAATTCATAAATTCTATTATTTCTAAAAGAAAAATTATCAATCAATTTATTCATCGCTTTGAATGAAAATTCATAATTTATTACGAGAAAATATTTGTTTTTTTTCTATGTTACTTTACATCAAATGTAAACAATAATTTTGAAATAAAGAGATGGAATAGAATAAGAAATAGAATAATGAAATTATTATGCTATAGGTTTCATGTTCACAATTTATATGAACAACATGTTGAATATAATAATTACTATAAAGGTAATAATAGAAATAATCAATTATTCTGTTATGAATAATGACACACAACACAATAATTGAATGAAAATTTCACATTGGTCGAATAAATCTAAGACCAATTCAAACACAAATTAATAACCAAAAGAAAAAAAAAATTTATTCATTTAATTTTGAAAAGCCAAAAAAATTGTTACATTATTTTTACATTTGCAAAATGTACCAAAGTCAAAATTATCTAAATATCTATTCAAAAAATGAATCTCGTATGAAATCAATGTCAAATAAATTTTGTTATTTAATAAATTTTACTGCGATTTTAAAAGTTTGTATAAAATATTTTTTTTTTTGAAGAAATCATTTTTTTTTTCAATATTGATTGTCCTAAAAATTTCATTGGACAGAATTTCTGCATATATATTTATATACACGCAGATATATTTATATTTTTTTTTAATTTGTTTTTATTATTTTCGTTCCATTTATTTTTCAATCTTATCACAAGAAATTCGTTCAGCGAATTTCGCAAAAGATTTTAAACGACATTAAATTTATATATTAATTATTATTGAACTGGTTTTTGGTTCTTACATACTTTCGTGAGGTAATGCAAAATAAAACAATAATGCATTTATATATATATTTAAAATTGAAATAATTAATTGAAGCACAGTGGCAAATATTGAGCAAATTATATTTCAAATAATATTTGCATGCAAATTAAATTTATATAATTATAATAACTGTTATTCATTTTCAAATCGATTAACATATATATTTCTTTTTGCACATTGAATTAAATTTGAAATCATGATTTTTTTTTGTGGCAGACAAAATAATTACAATTAGCAAAATTAGATTTAATATTAAAAAAGAAAAAGCAAATTACTCGTACAATACTGATTATGATACAAATTAAAATTATTCTGATAATAAATTACAATTAATCATTAATTTTTCAGAAATATTATTTGAAAATAATATTTCAATAAATTTGTCTGTCATAAAAATTATTCATTCAAAGTCGTGATAAAGATTCTACAAATAATATAAATTGAAGTGAAAATGGAAAAAAAAAATAAATAAATAATTGCCACTATTTAAAATATTTCTTTAATAAAGACAAACAAAAATGAAATAATAATAACTAACTTCGATTTAGGAATATTGAACGCGTATGCATGTGGTCAAGTATGTAAGAGTAACATTTATTCAGGACTGCACATTAGCTAAACGTGTAGGAGTAGTGGGTTGAAGATCCATTGTACGACATACCCATCCAGCAATATCAACATTTTCCATTTCAGCTTTTTTAATCCATTCATGATTCTATAAAAATTATATATTCAAATAAAAAAATACAATTAAGAACATAACCGCAATCTAAATAATAGTAAAGAAATAATATTATATTATTTTATTTGTTACAAACCATTAATGTTTTTAAATCGGCGCGTTCAGCAGGATTTTTCTTTAAGCAACGATCAACAAAATCCATAAATGAATCCGTAAATATTCCTGGTGGTAATTTTGGTGGTGGTTCATTCACAATATAATCCAGCAATTCAAATATTGCCATTGGCCGTGGACTACTTGTATCTAAATAAACAAAACATAAACAAATTAACAAGTATTTTATTTCTATATTTTTTTATTATAGGTTATGTAAAACTAGTGAGATTAAAAAAGTAAAAAAAAAATACATACTATGTGCGGGTGATTGAGTTGTTGGTGTGGAAACATTATTTGGTAAATTTTCTACTGGTGTTTGCGCTGCTTGTGAACCAAATATTGAAATTAAAGTTCTTGTATCTGGCGGTGGAATTGGATACATTCCAATGGCCATTTCTACTAATGAAAGTCCCAATGACCAAATATCACTTTGAACTGAATAATGTGTACCTTGCAGTCGTTCTGGCTGTAAATAAATATAATAATTTAATTACTTCCAATGAACTATTTTAAGATAACGACAATAAGATATAAATACTCACCGACATATAACTACGAGTTCCAACAAATGAATTTGCCATTGAATCAATTAATTGACCGGATACACCAAAGTCACAAATTTTTATCTCACCTGCACTATTAACCAATATATTACTTGGCTTCACATCTCGATGCATTATCGCATGTTTATCTCGTAAATAACTCAAGCCTTTAAGAACCTGCAATAAATAAATAAATAAATTAATAAATAAATGAAAACAAAAAGTATCGAGTTATGAAAAAAAAAAAAAAATTCATTTTTTGCAATATTCAATTTATTTTCGTATAAACAACGTCAATATGGAATACAAAAAAAAAATATTGACATCTAACATAACCAGACAAATTTATAAAGCTACATGAAAATATATTCAGTGATAATAAATTTTATTTCTCATTGCACTTTAAATATTAAAATAATGAAACTGTAAATATTGATGATGAATAAATCTCAAACGTAATATATATATTTATATAAAAAAAAAAAGATAATGTCACAAAGAAGTTCGATATTATCATCAAACAAATCACAACCAATTCAAGTGCAGAAAAAAAAATTATCTCACGAAGAAATTATTGATCTTCATCAAGAATTTCAAACTAATGATCATATGATACCATTGGAGGAATTATGTGCGAAATTAAATACAAATATTATAACAGGATTAACAGATGAGGAGGCAAGAAGTCGTTTAATTGGCGTACCAAATGCTTTAAGTCCACCAAAAGTAACACCGGAATATATTAAATTATTAAAATGCATGTTCTCTGGTTTTGCTGCATTATTATGGGTATGTTCTGGTTTATGTTTTTTAATTTATGGCGTTAGCAAGTTGTTAGGCCTAGAAAGCGATGAGGGTATTCAATGGTTTGGAGTGATAATTATTATTATCTGTGTTGTATCTGGATTATTTGCATTTATTCAAGAGAGTAAAAATAATCGAGTTATGGAATCATTTACTAAAATGGTACCAACATTTGCATTAGTTATTCGTAGTGGATTGAAAAAAATGGTTCCCACTGAGGAAATAGCACTTGGAGATATTGTTGAAATTCGATTAGGTGATAAAATACCAGCTGATATACGTGTAATACGTTCTGTTGGTTTGCGAGTTGAGAATTCAAGTTTAACAGGCGAAAGTGAGCCAATGACAAGAACAGATTATCCAACTGATCCAAATCCATTAGAATCACAAAATGTTGCATTTTTTTCATCTTACGCTGTTGCAGGCGAGGGCACAGGAATTGCAATTGGTATTGGTGATACTACAATGCTTGGTAGACTCGCTGGATTAGCAACGCAAGTAAGCAAAACCGAAACGCCAATTGCTAAAGAGATACGTCATTTTGTTGAAATAATAACGTTTATTGCTATTATTTGTGGTGTATTATTTTTTGGATTATCTCTAATAATTGAGTCAAATTTTATTAAAGCATTTACATATTTATTGGGAATAGTAATTGCAAATGTGCCAGAAGTATTATTAGTAACTGTTACAACGAGTTTGACATTAACAGCCAAAAAAATGGCTGATAAAAATTGCTTAGTAAGAAATTTAGAAGCAGTTGAAACACTTGGATCAACATCAACAATTTGTTCTGATAAAACTGGTACATTAACGCAAAATAAAATGACAGTATCAAATTTATGGTTTGGAAATGTACGTCATCATATTACACCAGGTGTAATTAATTTGGGACCTGAGCGTGAATTATTTTTGGAAAAACCCGCATTCAATATAATGATTAAAGCAGCAACATTGTGTTTACGTGCGGAATTTCGTCATGATTCTGAATTATATACATCAATTGAAAAACGTGATGTTATTGGTGATGCATCAGAAACTGGTATATTAAAATTTTGCGAGCATATTCATCAAACAAGACGATTTCGTCAAATATATGATAAAATTGCTGAAGTGCCATTTAGTTCAGTAACAAAATATCAAATATCAATACATAATGACGATGATGGATATAATATTTATATGAAAGGTGCGCCAGAAGTTATAATTGATTATTGTAATACTATATTGACAATGGATGGTGAAACAAGAGAATTAACATATAATGATATCATTGAATCACGTCGAGCATGCACTGAATTAGGATTTTTAGGTGAACGTGTATTAGCTTATTGTGATTTTCATTTATCATCAGATGATTATGGTCCAAATTATATATTTAAAACTGAAAATTCACGAAATTATAATTTTCCAACTAACGGATACAGATATTTAGGTTTAGTTAGTTTAATTGATCCACCAAGACCGGCAGTGCCCGAAGCAGTTAATACATGTCGAGCAGCGGGAATAAAAGTGATAATGGTAACTGGTGATCATCCAGTGACGGCAATGGCAATTGCCAAAGCAGTTGGAATTATTGGCGAAGGACACGAAACACAATATGAAAAATCATTACGCTCTGATAGAGTATCGTCTAATTCATCATCTGGTGATAATGATAATATTGCAGCTGTTATAACTGGATCAGAATTAAGAAATATGAATTCCAATGATTTGGATAATATTATACGTGATTATGAAGAAATAGTATTTGCAAGAACATCACCGCAACAAAAATTACTTATTGTTGAGAGCTGTCAACGATTGGGAGAAATTGTTGCGGTAACAGGCGATGGTGTTAATGATTCACCGGCATTAAGAAAAGCTGATATTGGTATTGCAATGGGAATTGCTGGTTCGGATGTGGCTAAAAATGCCGCAGATATGGTATTAATGGACGATAATTTTGCATCAATTGTCACGGGAATTGAAGAAGGTCGTTTGATATTTGATAATTTAAAAAAATCAATTGCTTATACATTAACATCAAGTGTACCTGAAATGTTACCAATGTTAAGTAGTATTGTCCTGTCATTACCATTGCCATTTGTTATTGAATTAGTTTTATGTATTGATATTGGAACGGATTTAATGCCAGCCATTGCATTAGCTTATGAAAAAGCCGAGTCTGATATTATGAAACGACCACCGAGAAATCCTCAATATGATAAATTGGTAAATAAACGTTTAATATCAATTGCATATGGTCAAATTGGTATGACACAGGCATTAGCTGGTTTTTTAAATTATTTTATGGTATTAAGCACTCATGGTTTTTTGCCATATGATTTAATTGGATTACGACAAAATTGGGAAAATAAATCAATTACAGATTTAAAAGATTCTTATGGACAAACGTGGGATTATCAAACCCGAATGGATTTATTAAATACAGCTCGAACTGGTTATTTTATTTCAATTGTTGTTACACAAATGATTGATCTTCTTATGTGTAAAACACGTAGAAATTCGATATTTCAACAGGGTATGGGAAATTGGTATTTAAATGCAGCATTTATATTTGAATTATTATTGACTGCAACACTTTTGTATACGCCGGGTATTGGAAAAATATTAAAGACAATGCCATTGAGTCCATATTGGTTTTGGCCACCGTTACCACTCGGTATATTTCTCTGGATTTACGATGAATTTCGTCGTTATTGCATTAGAAATTATCCCGGTGGAATTATCGAAAAAGAAACGTATTATTGATGTTTGAACAAATGAAAAAATGAAAAAAAAAAAAAGAAAAAAAAATGATAAATTATTTGTTTAAATGAATTTAATTTAAATAAATGTATTTAATTTTATCGTATGATTATTATACACATTGTTAAATATTTGTTATGTAATTTTAATGTTGAATATTCAGATAATTCTTTATTGTTAATAAATATATTGATTTATTTAACTTACTGCAGAGGTGATTGTTCCCAAAATTGGTTCTGGTATTCGGCCAGCTTTTTTTAATATTAAATCTAGTGATCCACCGTCCATATATTCCATGCATATACTAATTTCACCATCGCTGTAAGGAATAATAATTATAATTAATAATAGATAAATCAATTTAAATCATTAAGAATTTTATCTGTGGATAAAAATTATTAATGAAAATAATTGAAATATTTTATTCATTTTAATTACTTGCCTGTAAAATGCACCATAGAATCCAACAATATGAGCAAAATTACATTCATGTAAAACTTTGAGTTCTCGAATAATTTGTTTTTTTATCGCGGGTTTGACCTCTAAATGAATCAACTGTAAAAAATCCATTAAATAAATTTTTTTCTGCTGAAAGTTTGCATATTGTTGCATGCAAATTAAAATGCTGTTGATCGATATAAAAAAAAAAAGTTCTACGATTAATAAAAATATATTAATTGGATTTAAACCCAAAAATAAATTACTAATATTTAATCATTGATTTTTCAAAGAAAGATCATTATTATGATACTTTGAAAAATCATCAGAAATCAATCAAATTAAATAACTAACTTTAAAATTCATAAACAAAAATTATAACTAAATAAAATATACCATTACCTTTCTAGCCATAATAACCCCATATTTTTTATGCCTAACTTTCATCACAACACCTCCATTTCCAGCACCTAATTCGCCTAATTTTTCAAAATCTTCATCACACAATTCACCAACTTGTTCCTTCTGTCCTAAAAAACTTTTCAAACGTTTTCTCTGCTCTTCATCCATTTCCAATTCTTCTAATCTCTCTTGAATAGCATCAATGCTCATTTTACCCATCACACCACTGAAATAAATCAAATAAACAATTAAATTAAAACAAAATTACCCAATGCTTCAATAATAACAATTTAAATAAATAAATTTACTCTGGTATCACAGGTGGTTCTGCATATGTAGAAATGGGTGGTACTGGTGGTGATGGTGATACAGCTGCTGCAGGTTCAATAGAACCAGATGGTAATGTCAAATTCAATTTATTTTTCGACATTTTTCTATTTATTTACTTATCTATTACTTTTATATTTATTCAAACCCCTTAGTAATTATTTCAATTTAATAATTTTTCAACACATACACATAAATATATATATGTATCTATGTATATATATCACTGGATTAATTATAATCCCAATAGTAAATACGAGAAATATCAACAAAAAAAAATTATTAAAACAAATATTATATTGAGAAAAAAAAAAAAGAAATTTCTCACGCACAATTTATAATTGCATTGTAATGTATAATAACTTATAAATCACCATAAGGAATGTGTGATTAATTAAATACTGGAAATGTTACTGTAATTAAAATTAATAAAATAATATATGTTTATAATTTTAATATTAATAATAATGATAATAATAAAATAATAATAGTAATGTAGATGAGAGATATTGTGTAAAAAAATTTTTATTGTTTCAGGAATTTTCAAATCACTGAATTAATTTGTTTTCACTTTTTTAATTTGCAAATTATATGCTAATTGTTATTGTGAGATTAATTAAATATATATGTATGTTTATGTATATGTATATGTTAATACATATGTATAGAGATGTTTTTTTGCACGTTATAAATTTGAATTTATTGAGACTTTAATAGAATAATACAGTTGAGGTTATGTCTAATTTCTTATTTCTCTCAAAAGCCTCTGTGACGATTTTTTATTTATTAGGAATTTAGCAGCTATGATATATATGTATTTGTAAAATAGGAAAAATTTCCTTCATTTGTGATGTACACAAATGCAGAAAAAGTTCCTAGAATGTTGGGAAAAATGGCGGGCTGATTTGAAAAATTGAGAAGAAAAATTATTTCAATCACAAAATAATATTTCTAACATGAATTTAAACAAATGGTGGCATTTGAATAGTTTATTTAATAATTGTTCTTGTATAAATGACTGTAATTAGATTCCTCTTCTTTTAAATTCATTCATTTAATAATAATTTTAAATGTTCCGCTAGGGATTTTTATAATAATTGAACCTATGCATTTTAGGATGATTGCATTGTGGCGCCATCTTTTCCGGAAATTCTCGTCTACCGGCTGATTTAATATCTGTAATGTCTTTTCCTATATCGTCGCATTGCCAAGAGGTATGGTTTTTACAACATCATTTGTAGAATCTATTTGCATCGGGATAATAATTAATACATTTTTGTTTAAACAATCATAAACATATAAATGATATTTTAATTGATAATAATAATGTTGTAAATTTTTAGTATAAAGTTGAGAAATATTAAATATTTAGTGTCAAAATTGTGGATTTATTTGTGGGGGTTCTGTCATATAACACTCGTGTATTCATATCACGGCGTTTACATTACAAACTGTACTTAACCAACAAAAGTGTTTAATTTTATTTTAATTTTTTACATTTAATTATTTTAGCACAGCAATGGGAAGATACTCTCACGAATCAACAAATGTTGCCAAGTCGTGCAAGGCACGCGGTTCCAATCTTCGTGTTCATTTTAAGGTAAACAGAAAAATATACAAAATTAATTAATTAGAAATGTAACATAACTTATAACTTTCTACTTGGAATTATTTCAATTAAACAAGTTGATAAAGAATAATGATAAAAATATTATTATTAATACGAAACAGTATTATCAAATTATTTATTATTAAAAAGTTTTTTTATTTATTCTTTGTATTAAAGAATTATATCATTTGATAATTTGTGAGGTTATGTTTGCATATGGTATTGGAATATTGAGAAATAATTTTAAAATAATTTAATAATTTGGTATGTGACAGAACACTCATGAAACCGCACGTGCTATTAAGAACATGGCTCTTCGCCGTGCACAAAAATACCTGAAAAATGTCATAGAATACAAGGAATGTGTTCCATTCAGACGGTTCAACGGTGGTGTGGGCAGATGCGCTCAAGCCAAGCAATTTGGTACCACACAAGGTAAAATAATAATTTAAAAATTAATTCATAAGATTTTCGTATCAAAATAAATTTAATTCATTTATTTATTTATAAAACAGGAAGGTGGCCCAAAAAATCAGCAGAATTTTTGCTTCAATTATTGAGAAATGCTGAATCTAATGCTGATTACAAAGGTCTTGATGTTGATCGTCTTGTTATTGATCATATTCAAGTGAATCACGCTCCATGTCTGCGTCGACGAACGTATCGTGCCCATGGTCGCATTAATCGTAAGTTTAAAGTGAAATTTTCGTTTAATATTTATTTTTTAATTTGATTTAAAAAATTTTTTTTATTAAATTTCTCAGCTTATATGAGCAGTCCCTGTCATATTGAAGTGATTCTCACGGAAAAAGAGGATGTTGTTACTAAGGAAACTGATGAAGAGCCATCAAAGAAGAAATTGAGCAAAAAGAAGCTTGCACGACAAAAGGAGAAGATGTTGCGAGAATAGAATATTAAAATGAATACTTTTTTGGATGATTAAGTATACTGTGCAAAACAAATAAACAAGAGCACATTATTCTACGCCAAACAAAAAAAAAACAAGTTTGCGTTATTATTTTCTTTATTACACAATCCTAATAATTTTTTTAACATTTCTTTATTCATACTTTATTTTTACATTCTTTTGATTAAACAGTGACGATTCAGTTGAATGAGAATCTGAAAAATTGGTCCACAATATAATTTTTTGAGCCAGTCTTTGATTACAAATATGGAAGAAAAAAAACTAAAATCTTCAAGATTTTTTATCAAATTATTTATTTTCATGATAAATTTTTTTATTTATCATCACAAAATTTACTTTTAATACGTTTTACAAAATTTTTCATACAATTGATAAATGAGATAAATTCAAAACTAATAAAAAAAAAACAAATGAATATTATAATAAAATTGAATAATACAAAATATTGAAGATTTTACACCTAGTGAAAAATTATTTTTTCGTTACTTGTGAGTATGAAACGTGAACAGAACTGTGATATTATTAAAAAGAAAAGAAACACATCAAGTATCAAGTTATAGAATATATTTTTCTTCAAGTGTGAGATTCAAAAATGAAAAAAAAAAACAATTTAAATGAATTATCTAATTGATAATCTATGTACGCAAAAAAAAAAAAACAAAGACGCTGGTCGTTCATATTCACACACTTTTTTCAGCCACTTCAATGTTACGCTATCAAATACTTAACTCTTACAACAATAATAACCCACCAATATATTTTTTGGTGTTGAATTTTAAATTTTACAACTAAATCAACTGCTAAGGAAATTCAAAATTCTCCATTCATATCTTCCTAGTTATGTTTTAATTTTTCTTTTCTTTCATTTTATCTGCCTGTTTGACAAATATTCACTGAGTTATTTAATTTATTTTTTTTTTTTACACTAAAAAAAAATGCTTAATATTTGATAAAAATGCATAATAATGACTATACACGAATGGGGTTCTCAGATAAAAAAAAAATTGCTGCAGATATTGTTGGTGTCAGGAAAGTGGTTCACGAGTTGTGTTTGGTAAAAATAAACATAGTAAGCCACCTCCTGAAAGAATAAACAAACAATAAAAAATTATTTAGTATACACTTTTATTACATGAAGGAAAATATTGGATAAAAAAAATTGAATATTCATGATTTTAATATTATAAATATTTACCGATTAAAAGAGCAGCCACAATGAATGTTGGTGCGGGACAATACATATCTAATAATTGAGCAATAAC
Organism: Microctonus brassicae; assembly: GCA_918226075.1. Lineage (NCBI taxonomy): Eukaryota > Metazoa > Arthropoda > Insecta > Hymenoptera > Braconidae > Microctonus > Microctonus brassicae. The sequence continues at coordinate 5,022,394 of OW445483.1, forward strand.
AATATTGCCAATAATACCACCAAGCCTGGCAGCTACCATTGAAATAGCAATACCAGTCGCACGTAAATTTGTTGGAAATACTTCAGTAATAAGACAATCAAGCGCTGCATTACCACAACTAATTACTCCACTGAAAAACGCAGAAACAATGACATTTTGAACTTTGTTATAAACAAAGTACAGTCCAACTGAACAAGCACCTGATGACAGAGTACTAAAAACTGAAAATAAATTAAAAGAAAAAAAAAAATATGTTAATAATAAAATAAGAGAAGAAAAGAATATAAATAAATTTGGAGGTTTCAATAAAAATAAATAAATTAACAAACCAACAATTCTGAAAAATTTAATTCACAATAGTGAAAAATAGAAAGAAAAATTCAAATATAGACTGAGGATTCATAAAATAATATGAAATATATAAACTTCAATTGGAATATTTAGATATTTTCATTTGTTTTAAAATTTTTCTATCAAATTAATTATTTTTACTTACCGAGGAAAAATTTTCTACCCAAACGATCCATTCCAAGAACAGCAACAATATTAGCTGGTATTGCAGATGCAACGGTAATTAGCGATTCAATAAATACTGATTCACCAATTGTACTATCACAAGGTCCATCTTGTTCCGTAATATTACTTTTAATTTTAATATAATGATCAGTAACTTGACATATATCAGCAGTTTGATTTGGAAAATCGCGTGCATAACGATCAAAACGATTAAATAATTCTGGGAACCACATCATTAAACCATAATAACCAATATGAAATGTGAAATTAATAATTATTGATATAATAGTAAAGCGTAATATTGGCGATACAAATAGTTGTTTACTATTGTCCATAATATCACCAAGCATAATTTTATATTTATTTTTAATTTCACCGTTATTATTTTTAACTAATTCAAAATCACGAACATCATCAATAATTAATTCTTTAACTGGATATGAATCACGTGAATTGCCAGTATTAATTGCATAAATGCCACGAAATATATTCAATGCTTCATCATATCTACTGCGAGACAATAAATATTTTGGTGATTCGGGTAAGAGCAATAACAATCCCGCCACGATAAACGACGGAGCAGCGCAGATCAGCAGGAAAATTCGCCATGAATTATAAATAAATGTTGCACTACGAATGCCAATTTCATGTGGTATTATCAGCCATGCCAATCCAGCAACAAATAAATTTCCAAGTGTCCAAAATGCTGCCATAAATGACAACATTGAGCCACGTTTAGATTTTGGCTGGAATTCAGCAAAGTACGACCAGATTACCGGTCCACTACCGCCAAGGCTAAAGAAAAATAAAATAATTTTATTCATCATTGAATAAAGACATTAATTAATTCATCTATGAGATATTTATATTTTATTTATTTGTAGTTATTTAATATAATATAATTTATGGAATAAAATTAACAGTCTGAATATTTTTATATTAATTAACAGTGAATTCATTTTATTTTTAGGATACTTACGCGGCACCGTTGAGAAAACGAAAGAACATAAATAGTTCATAGGACTGGCTAAAACTGGAGGCAACAATGCATAAGGCATTCATGAATGATATGACAATGAGTACTTTGCGTCGACCCAGAGCATCTGCAACTGAGCCCCATGCATAAGCACCTGCCATCATTCCAATGAATATTATTGAGCTGAGCCATCCTTTGGCAGCAGTACTTAAATCCAAGTCACATTGTGCACTTGGTAAGATGAATGACATTGATATCACGTCCATCTCCTCGCTCGTACTGACGAACCCGCAAACAGCGAGTAGGAAGTAATGAAACTTTCCATACTCTTTGAAAGATATATTAAATAATTTTTTAATTATATTTTAAACAGAAAAAATGTTGGACAATAAATTTAATGGTTTTTTTTTTTTTTTTACTTACCGGTGAGCTCGATAGCCTTTTCAAAGTCTGCTTTAATGTAAGTTCCTTTTTCGGGGTCGAGGGTTTTACCCTTTGACCCAATTCCTATAAATAGAAAAAAAATAAAAAAAGTGAAATATTTTTTAAGATTTATAAATTTTTTTTTTTTATTTAGTTAAATTTATAGTAAATATTAATACAAAAATGACTGGCAGTATAATTGATATTTTGAATTTATAATTCTTGTACAATTGAGAATAAATTTTGCTTTTAATTTACTTGATTTTAAAAAATTTTTTTTTATTTATTTTTTTTTTTTGTTTTAAATAAATTTTAAAATAAAGCTGTATAAATATTCATAATATTTTATTTACCGGCAAGTTCTAGGTCTTTTGAACCGCAGCCGTTCAAGTGATTGTCCTTTACATCACACTCTATGAAAAAAAAAAAAAAAATTTTTCATTATATTATTTTTTGGATAACAAAAATAAAATATTAATAAATATTAATTAACTTACTATTATTGGGCTTTGAATCAGGATCACCTTCTACCATTCTACGATGTCGGCACGGGTGTATAAATCTGGCTTTGGAATATAATCAAAGGACACTCAATTGGATGTGATGGATAAAATTATTGTTATTTATATAACTTGTATTAATATGAAGATTTTGGCGAAATTTTCCTGCTGATCCTGCGCTGCTCTGCTGCTTTTCGACGACGGGATTCGGTTTTGCGTCTACACGCGAGCTGAAACAATTAAATAATATACATATTAAATTAATTAATAAAATAATCAAAATATTTCATTCATATAAAAAATATAAATCATCAATAATATCATTTAATTCTCTTTAATAAACATTTAAATTCTTCAATGTTAATTTAATACATCAGAAATATTTAATTTTGTAATAATAAAAATTTTAATATTATTAATTATGTTTATAATTTTAGTTATTATACTAAATCCAATTGATAAATTGTAAATTTACAATTTTTATAATACATATCACACAATTATATAGATAAATATATTTTTTTTAAATTTATAAATCAGATGTGGTTATGATATATGCATATATTCAATTAATAAATCTATTTTTATATTATATGTACTGTCACACGTACTACAACCAATCAGTGGAATAAATCTTTGTCAGAGGATTATTTCAATATACATATGCATTCAGGGTTAAGTAAGGTCAATTAGTTATAACTTTGATAACAGGCGTAGGTAGTTATATTTAATGCTATCATTTTATATATTACTTCGTTTTACATGCACGTATGTGCATTAGGGTGTTTCGTTTTTGGGCGATATTTTTTTTTGTCTGTTGTATCTGAAAATCTGATGATTTATAAAAAGAAAAAAAAAATTCAGAGTTAATTAGAGGCTTAGCGAATTCAAAAATTCGATTTTCCATATAAATAACACGAGAAAATTTTTTTTTCGACTTCAACTCGATTTTTCGTTAATCAAAAATTTTTTTTGGAAAAAATGAATATAACAACTTTTGTAGGGCATTAAATTTGCTACAAAAAAGTTTTTCACCGCAAACGCTCTACGACCAACAGTTTTCGAGTTGTAGAGCTGGAAAGGTGAAAGTTGATTATAATTGACAACAAATTTTCTTTAAACTGGAATTTATTGATTTGACATTAATTATTATCTTACAATAAACGCTATAAAGCTGAATTAACAATGTAATAGCATCAAAAAAAATTTTTAATTACCGAAAAATCGAGTTGAAGTCGAAAAAAAAATTTTCTCATGTTATTTATATGGGAAATCAAATTTTTAAATTCGCTAAGCCTCTAATTAACTCTGAATTTTTTTTTAAACGGGAATATTTTTTTTTTTTTTCATAAATTATCAGATTTTCAGTTACGAAAAAAAATTGCCTAAAATTGAACCACCCTAATGTGCATATACCAACTCGAAATAATAATTTAAATATGCAATAATAAATATTATTTATTAATAACCGATAATTAAAAAATTTTTAAATGGCAATTCTTTCATTTATTTATTTTTTTCATTATTATTAAAATATATTGTATATTTTTTTTTTACTAGAACAAAAATAAGAAGAAAACATTTATCTGTCTTACAATAATAAATAATTTATTTACATATAACTATTATAAAATAAAATTTTATTAATCACGTAACGCTCATTATGAAAAAAAAAAAAAAAAAGATAAAATGTATATTCATTTTTGAATTACGTTTGTTGAATAAATAATAAGTTTCTTATCTTAATCATTAAATTGTTTCATTGTATTATTGTTTAATTCCCACTATTATTTTCATACTACTTGACTTTTCATTCTGTACTAGGTATTAATATATTATTGTTAATGTTGTTGTGGTATAGTAATTATTTTTTATTTAATATTAAAATTATTTATATTAATCCTTGCATTTTCATTTTTCACATTATAATTACACCTGAAATAATTACTCATTGAAAGTGTGTTATAACATATTATCCTAGTGTACATATTGTGGAATTAATTAAATAGAATTATTGAAGATGAAAAATTAGGGGTGAAAAAAAAAAAAAACACCCGACCGTGACAGGACTCGAACCTGCAATCTTCGGATCCGAAGTCCGACGCCTTATCCGTTAGGCCACACGGTCATATTGTGTAATAATGATACACTAAATATTAACATAGATATGTCAATAAAATTATTGATTTTTATTAAAAGACATTAATATTTAATTTTATTCATATTTGTTGATTAAATAAAATGAATATAATATTACTACGTTCAATTATTTAACACTGCAATATAAAATAAAATAAATACGATGAATATTCTAATTAATAATTTATTTATAAATTGATAATTTTCTCAATAAATTTTTCTACCTGAATCTTAATCAAAATTTATATCATGTCATTATCATTGATTAAAGTCCTTTGAAATAATGTAAAAAATATTTTAATAAATTTAAATTATTTTTAAAATTTCACTCATAAATTTTTACTGTCACATTGTTAAATGGCAATTATTAATTTATTGATAAAAAAAATTGTTCTACATTCTCACATGTCATTCACCCTTTAATAAGATTGAGTTCAATAAACGCTTGAAACAATACAAACACATAAATATATATGTAATATAATTATTTATATAATAATATCACAGTAAAAAATTACACCTATTTTTTTATTTGAATATTTACACCTTGACCTGATACAACTATTTATTTTTTAATTTACAACACTCGAACTCTAAACTGTAGTAAAAAATTAAAATATTCATAATTAATTGTCAAAGAAATTGATAAATATTTTCGTTTATTTTTAATTTATTAAAAATTATTTGTAATTAAAATTACCTTATATTTTTTTTTTAATTATTTAATATTATAATAGATTATTTAAAAATAAAAGCAATAAATCCATTGAGGATTTTTTATAATTTATGTTGCGAGATAATATAATGTTTATGATTATATATTTAATTTTCGTTGTGAAAAAAATAGCGAAAGTTGTGTGTTTAAAATTTTTTATAACGGAAGCGAATAAAAAACGGATATTGGAAGGTCATTTTCAAACGGAAATGAAGAATTTTCAATGTGTATTGATGCACTTGATATTCATAATTGTAATTACTTCATGGTCATACATAAATAATATAAATTAAATATTTCTAAAAGTAGAAATTTATTAAAAATTGTTATGTATTAAATTAAAAATCAATTAAATATTATAATAATTATTCTGATGTGATCAAATGCGATAGTAAAATTATGAGTCAGTTCAGATAATATAAAAAAATAATAAAAATAATTTTTCCAACAGATAAAAAATTTAACAATAATTTTAAGATATAAAAAAAAAAATAAATCCAAAATAAAATGCTTTAAATATAAATTTAATTTAAATATTCAACATAAATATGTAATCTAAAAATAAAAAATTGCAATTTTAAAATTATAAATTGACTCATAAAAATTTTTTAAAATTAAAATAATTAATAATTATTTAATAAATATTTTCATTTTCCCAATTTTTCAATTCCAAATTATTTTTTTTCTTTTCAATTTCATATTTTCACTGGTAATAATTAAAGCAAAATAAATATATTAATTCCAATAAATTAATAATAAATATTTTATTTAATAAATATTAAATAAATCATTATTGATTTGTAAATGTGTGAAGGCTAAACAAATTAAGGGAGTTGGCATGATGACGAATAGTAGTATATATTAATTTGAGGTAATATTTCTAACAAGTGTGTACATGTCAGATAGAATACATTCAAGTAAAAAGACTCGTGTAATTAATGTTGATGCCCACAAGGACATAACAATTAGGTTGGCTATGAGTAGATTCACGCCAAGTTAATGCGAACGAGTCCAAGTAAAAGAGAGATCAATACACCAATGAACAAGAATGAAACAGAGAGAGAAACAAAAAAAAAAATTAAAAAAAAAAACGAGAACATAAACTAAGAAGCTAAAAAAAAAAAATTATACTCATATCGACTTGTAAATTAATTGTTTACTTCTAACTCGACTGTTAATTATTAAGAAAAATTTTAATGAATCAATTAAATACTTTATAATTTATTATTAATTAAATTAATATAAAACAATATAAGATTTATAATTAATTAACGAACAAAGTTTTAAATATAAAAAAAATAGTCATTTGTAATTTTGTAATTTTTATATTTTTAACTATTAATTTTATTTAATTATTTTCTCGACGTTGTTCAACGTTATTTTTAAGTCCGATGCCCTTGGGTTTAAATAAACTTTATCAAGTTCAAAATTTTACAATGAAATAACAAAGAAATAAATATTTAAATAAATACGTCACTAGAACATACCTCAAAAAATTATCAATACAAAACATTTGCTGAGTACTCGTGAATAAAACAATAATTTATTATTATTCACATTATTTATCATTACTACATATATATATATAAACATACATATATTCTTAACGATTTTTTAAAAAATATTTAAATTATTATTTTTCATAAATTTTTTTTTTTTTTTTTTTTTTTCACTTTTTATTAAAATTTTTAATATTTCTCATCAACAATTTATTTGTTTACACAATTCGCGAATTAATAAAAAGCAATCACTTTATTTTTGATTAACAAAAAATCAATTAACATTAATATGTTTATTTAATTTTTTAATTAAAATAAAAATGAAATTTTATTAACTTATAATTTTTTTTTTTTTTTTTTTTATTTATTTATTATAGTAATTTTAAACATTTGGAACTACAAAATATTTTTATCCTGCACGTTGAGAGACCTATGATAGTAATGTGACCTGTATTGAAGAGTCTAAGCTACGAAAATGAAAAAAAAAGAAAAAAAAAATTCCTACCTGCCACCTCTCCACTAACTAAATAAAATATATACATATGTATACATATGTATATATGTGCACTTGTTAACCGGACGTTATTACAAATCGTCGTCGCGTGCACACACTCGACGAATAATCATACATATAATCAACATTTCGTGTCATCGTCAATCAAAATTGAAAAATATATATTAATTGTCTATCATTGATACACAATGAGTAATGTTAATTTAATAAAGAACATAATATCACAAGAAAGGTAATAAACAAATAAAAAAATAATAAAAGGATAAATATTTAATTCAATCCAAAAAGAAAAAAAAATAAATTAAATTCATTTTTTATTTTTCCTATTAAAAATTGAATTAAATTATCAAATTGCATACAAATTTCTTGCATGTCTATATAAGCACACGCATTTAAACTGTAAAACACGCAAATATATATGAACATAAAATAAAGTTCATTATTATTAATAATAATCAATCGTTTAATTTATTTTATTCATACAAAGAACTAAATAAATTAATTCATTAATTTTGTGAATAAAATTCCCTGAATAATAATACTAATATATTTCCCAAAATGTTTATAATCAAATTATTAATATTAAATTCAAAGATAAAATTAATATTTTAACTTCATCTATTATGAAATAAAATAATTATTGTATAAGAAAATTAATTTTATCGATAATTTAAATAAGGCGAAAAAACATAAAAATGGAAGTTAAAAAGAAAAAAATTTTAATATAATACAGAAATAAATAGTTTGTAGAATTATTTAATTCCAGTGCAATCATCATACTCATCTCATTATTATTTAACGACAAGAAAAAAAAAAATAACAATAATATTGATGATAATAATAAATGACCTTGAATAGTGTTGAGACTCACCAGTCACGGTTATTATTCGTGTTTAACTGACTGCAATCATACCGTCTAATGTATAACGCATTTGTCCACATTTTCCTCTTATCGCACATATATATGAATATGTATATACATATATGTTGCATTCAAAAAATAAATTTTCCGGTATATTTATATTTATTGATGTAATTATTGTTGAACTATCGCAAATTATAATTTTTATTTACCAAATTTTATTTTTTATTTTTCTTTGAAAAATATAATATACTTTATAATTATTTTAAATTATATTGTTATGGAATTGTTATTTTTTACGGAAGATAAAGTCTTTGAATTGCTAGATAATACAATAATTTAGTGAAATATGTAAATATTATATGGGAAATTAATTATTAACTTATGTATATAATGTTTGTGAATTATTTGATATAAAATTTATAATTAAAATGCAGTTTAAGTACTGAATATGTTTTTATGAAGAGATATAGTGTAAGTATAAATTAAGTTGAGAATTTTTAGTTTGATATAAAATTGTTTAATGTATTAAATATAATCAATTTGTTGATAAATTATTGGGAAATATAAAAATTAAAAAATTAATTTATAGTTTATAATGTTGACTGTGATCAAAATAAATAATATTAGCTTCAGTATTATATTATTTTCTCATCGTATATTATTATAAAATATTAATGAATTAAAAAAATCTCATAATTTTTTTTTTTATAAACAAAAAATTAATTTTTATAATATTTAAAAATCCATACTGATAATATTCTTTGTAGAAAAACTATACGAATATTAAACATAACAAGTTAATAAAAAATATTCCCACATTTGTTTACTAAATTAAATAATTCAAAAAACACAATGAAAAAAAAAAAATGCTTTCAATTAAATAATAAATAAAATAATTATTCAATCTTAATTTTCATACTCTCAAATACAAAATAAAATAAAAATTCTAAACAAATAAAAATAAAGTTACTTCTCTTCCTTTTCTTTCAAATAAATATTCTAAAACATAAAAGAAAAATATTCCAAAATAAAAAAAAATAAATAACAATACAAAAACTATATTTATAAATATTTCATTTGACTGTAAGTAATTCATATTTGTTGTCCAAAAATATATTTTTACTTTTATATTTATTTGTCTGATGTGTGCATCATTCACAAATACGTCATGGAGAATTTAAGAATATAAATCCACACGTGGCTAAAGTAAAATATGTGTAAATATGTGTATAAATGTGTGTATATAAGTAAGACGAATGTGTTCAAGGTTATGTTTTGCACATTTCATAATTTTGATTCGTTAAGAATGTGTAAAACAACAGATGAAAAAAAAATATATATATAAAATTAATTCTCACACACTCATTGTAATTTTTTTTTTTTTTTCCCTCCCACCAAATATCATTTATATAATTAATACTCAACGATCATTAATAATAATAATCCATAAGAAAAATGTATAACACGACTGATGTGACAATTCAATCTTATCATCACAAACTTTGTGTCACGTCTTTTATATTCGTTCAAACATTTCACTTGTACAACTTTATACATATAGCATCAATTAAATGCTACGTCTGCCTATCTAAAACTCGTGCAAATATCCATTCGAATAAAGTCAACAATACGTATACACATCTAAATTTAACCGTCTTATCATAAATAATTTAACATTAAAATTGAAACGATATTAATATAAATTTGAATAAAATATACAAATATTCAACTAAAACCACATTAACTACATCGTTCATCTTCAATAATAATAAATAATTTTCCCTCCACTTTAAACATTACATATAACATAATAAATAAATATAAAATTAAAAAATCTCATTGCAATAAAAAAAAAAAAATTGTGAACATAAAATAAATAATGATTTATCTAAAAAAATATATTATCAATAATTTAAAATAAATTATATATATAGTACAATTTAATTTTAATTCAGATTTAATTATTCACTATTTACTACACATCACAATAAATAAAAGAAAAAAACAATAAAGCATTTTAATCTTTTTTCTCTTATACAAAAAAAAAAAATAAAATAAAATTTTTGTTCATTTTTTTATTTTCTATTATTTCTTCAAATAAATTATTTAATTAAATTTCTCAAATATTATTCTCGTATTTTATTTCATTTTCACAATTATTAATTGACCATCTATTAATTTTATATATATAATTATTAATTAATTAATAAACTTACTTTCTGCTGTTTGCCAAGTCTTGAAAAAGTCGCCCGTGCGGGAACAACCAAAGTATGAGTACAAAGTTGAAAGCTTATATACGTACTTGTACGCATTTCATCCCCACTCTATTAAACGATCATTGGAAGAACCCAAAAGATTTCTTCCCTCACTCAAACTCAATCGTCATACATTGTGAAATACAACTACACTGTTACAAATAAAGTGACACACACAAATATAAAAATTACTATCTTCATTCTTTCTCTTTCAATCGTGTGTAATAATTATACATATAAATATTGTTCTTCAGTATAGATGACAATTGTTAACTGATTAAAGAAAGAAAGATGAGTAATAAACAAAGCGAATAAAAGTTAAAGAATAAGTATATAATATAAAAAAAAATAAAATATAATATATAAATAATATAAACGAAGTGAGAAATTAAATTGACTATTTTTTTCTTCTTAATTATTATTACATGAATTAAATAATGGCTATGCATTTTTATACACACACATACATGTAAAGATATCATATATTTCATTGGCTGGCTTTTTTATACGTAAACGAAATTTAAATCTCAATGTATATGTATATATAATGTTCCATTTTATTTTACGCATTAAATATAATTATTATAAATTCATATCTTGATTCTTGGAATATTTTAATTTTTAATTTTTTTTTTTTATATGTAGAGTATTCGTATTTATTTAATTTATTCAGAGAATTTTTATTTTATTAAATCTATCGATGATTATATCAGATGAAAAAATATTTTTCGTTTGCGAATGGTTATTTTATTAATTATTTATTTTATATTTATTAATTAATTATGGATTGTCTATTGTGTGCATTAATTGCGCAATTTTATGTAAAGCAAACGAATGTAACATTATTTATTTATTGACACTGATGAATTAGCAGTGTGACAATTTATTTAATTGAAATATTTAATTTTGAAATAAAAAAAAAATAATAAAATAGAGAATAAAAATAAATTTGTATATATTAATGTGATAATGAAAGTCATATAAAAAATCGAAATAAATTTATATAGGTACATTTATACATGCATGTGTATACCAATGTTTACATATGTGTAAATAATAACCAGGACAAAATATATAAGCAGACGTATAACTTGCTAATTATCTGAGTGACTGAAAAATATTTGTAACAAAAATTAACATTTAATTATAGTCTTAAAAAATATTTGTATATTTATTTATCATTGATAGAAGTGTCGAAGAAATTGTTAATGTTAAAATAGGTATGTAGAAAATTATATAATAATAATATAATGAGAAAAAAAAAAAAATTATTTAATGCAAATGAATTTTTTCATATAATTGCACAAAATATTTTTTTTTTTTTTAGTAATCAATAGTTTTATTAAAGAATTAATATTTATTTCTGTTTGATAAAAAGTATTTAGTGCAAATAAATTTGTTTATATTGTACCAAATATATTTTTTTTATTTTTAATAATTGATAGTTTTATTTAAGAATTAATATTTATTTCTGTTTGAAATAAAAATTATTAACTTGGTAGCTGAAGATTTTGTTTACATTATTTTTTTATGTCTATTTGAAATATTGTAATTATTTTATTTTTATTATTGATATATTGTGTTTAGATTATTTTTTATTAAATTGGATAAATGATTTGTTGTTTTGATATAATATAAATTCCATTGTGGTTGCGCTCACAAAAATCTCAAAGCGTTGACCTCAATTATTAATCGACGCATTTGTTTGCTCCAATTAACCATGAAAATTGAACGTTGCTTTTGTATACAATAATATCGTCCTCATCATTTCAATGTTTGGATGCAGCATCAAAACGTAAATTTATACATTTACATATGTAAATAATATATGTAAATAAATAATATAATATTATTGAGTGTGTTACATTATTGTGGGCAACAAATATTGACAAATAATGTTATAATTTCAAGTTAATAAAAAAGCTCGTTGTAATTTAATAAATATAATAAATATATCAACATTGTGATAGTAATTTAGATGTTGATTTTAGATTAATTAAAATATTATTAAAAAAAATTTTAATCATATAAAATTTATTTTTTATTTTTTTTATTTTTTTTTGTTATACACAACTAAACAGTAAAAAAATTATATTTGATAAAAAATGTTATTTATAATTTGGTAATAATTATTATTTAAAAATCAATAAAATATGAAAATAAATTTTTAATTAGAAATAATTAATTTTTTTAATTAATTAATTTTTTTTTTTCTTGTGTGATTGTGTTGTAATTGTAATTAATTTAAAAAAAGTTTATTGAAATGAATTTGGATGATGTGTGTGAAGAATGAGTCATTAAACTACTGACGTCAATGTAATTATTGTCCTGAAGTAAAAAAAAAAAAAGAAATCGTCATCAAATCATTACTTATAGTTTAAACTACTCAATAAAAATTTAACTAATTCGAAAATAATTGATATTATATGTTCAAGGGCAATTTATTTGATTTTTCTAAATATAATATTATAAAATTTTAACAAGGAGGAAAATTTATTTCAACACCTTGGAAAATTCCGTTGTAATTTTTGGAAAAAATGACAGTTGGACCCTAATATTTCACAGTAAATTTATTATCATCCTTATTTTAAAATGACTGCGCAAAAACTTGAAAATTTTGAGGACCATTGTATTGTACTGAGGTAATAAAGTGTGACTCACATTGGAGATTACCAAACAGGCATGTAAAAATTGACAGCTGATGGGTCAAAATATATTTCTGTCAAAAATTGGAAAACTGAAAATAAATATAAATTTTTCGATAAAATACTTCTTGATTTAATTAATAATTAAAAATCATTTGGAACTTTATAATCAATAAAGAAAGTCAACTTAATTTGGAACAATTTTTTGTATAACTAAAAAATATAAACTCAAAAATATAATTAATAGTTGAAAGTTTTTGAAAAATTATCTTTTGTATTTCTGAAATAAATCTAAAAATATTCTGAAGATTTTCAAGGTTTTAATAATTTTTATCATAGTCTCAACTATTTACATGTCGAAACAGAATATAAAAGATAATTAAATGAACGAAATAAACAAATAAATAAATAAAAACATCATATAATAGTTAATTGATAATTATATAACGATTTGAAAAAATATTCTGGAAACAAAAGTGTTTCTTAAAAAAATATTTTAAACAAAGAAGAAATAAATAAAAGATTTAGAATATATATATAAATAAATTTTTTACATGACAAAAATATAAGCTTGACCTTGAAGTCATCTTAAACAGCTTAATCATTTGTTTATAAATTATAAAATCTTCATAAAAAAATTTCTACAAAATATTTCATTTTCCCAAAATTATTAATATTCTAATTTACAAATAAAAATATTAATTAAATACAATTATTTATTATCATTCTTAAATTTCATGAAATAAATACAACGTTAATTTTTTATAATTATCATAAATATATTCTATATTAATTCGAAATAGTTAGAACCAGGTCGTTACTTTATAAATTATCAACTCAATAAATCATTTCATATAATATTGTTATATTCACTGTCCAAACATTCTCAGTAAATATAACAAAATTATCATCTTATTTTGCGATAGGTGTACACGATAATAATGAAAATGTATATTTTCGTGGCACAAATTCATAATTCATTAAAGCATTTGAAATAATCAAATGAATATTTTAAAATAAAATTAAAAAATAAATTGACATTATTAAAAATTATTATTTGAATGAATAAAAAATTTATTCATTAAATTTTATAATATATCTTATAATTAATTTAAATCAAATGATATCATAAATTATTTTCTCACATAATTTCAATGTCATTAAAAAGTCTTCGTTAAATTCTAGCAATATTATATTTATAAAAAATTTATTCTCACGACGCATATTGTCTTCCTGTTAACACGTGGCTTATCAAACTGATTCGAATAAGTTGACTACTATAAAATTGCTGAGTATATATTTTTTATTGATTAATATACTATATCCCTATGCTATGTGAATATAATCTGATATGTCATAAAAAAATTAAGGATAAAAACACATGGTTATTATTATGATAAAATTATTTATCGTAATTTAATATCAACGTAAATTAAAACATAATAGTAAACATATTACGACGTTAATCCATTCATCGTTTTTATTTATTGTATGTGATTAAATTTATATTATCAAGAATATATTTTTAATTATATTCCATATATATATTATCATATTATGATATTATCGAACGAAAAAAAAATTATAATAAATAAATAAATGCATATTTAATTAAGGAAATAATATTTTATAATTGCAAGAAAAGTAGAAACGAAAAAAAAATGACAAGTTTTTATTGAATAAATTGATCGCAATTATTTTTTATTTGTGGGATAATTTATAAATAAAATTTATAATAATTTCGTATTTTTTTTTTTTGTATTATTAATCGTGTGAGTATAAAAAAAAATACAAGAGTGATTATCTTTGATTTATTATTGCACACATGTTTATTCAATTAATCATATAATTACTAATACGAATTATTAATTGTTACATAAAATCATAAATTATTTATATATATATAAAAAAAAAATTCAAATTTAAAAATATATCGAATAAATATTGAGTGCACAATGTAATTCATGTAATTAAAAATATATATAGTAATAAATAAAATTTTACTACGTGAAAAAAAAATATTTTTTTTAATCTCCCAGTGCAACAATGATGTTAATGAAAGTGAATGAAGTGATACTCGAATTCATTGTCAACGATAATTATTTATAAACAACCCCAAAGCGTTTATTTCCGGTCTATAGAGATATGTTGAATTAACATTACGAGGTCGATACACTCATTTATAATAAATAAACTACAATAATTTATAAATAATAATCACAATCAAATAAAAATCAAAACACAAAAATTTACCAATTTTTCTTTTTACAATCACCTTGACCAACGATATATTTAATTAAATAATTCAATGATTATATCCATCAGATATAAAGTAAAAAGCAACATAACAATTAATAATAATACAACAAATAAATAAATAATAAAATCTTACCTATTCATAATAAACGTATCCTTGAAGAGAAATTAATCAGCAACAAAAAAAATTATTCACTCACAAAATTCACTCTATTTTTTTTTTTTAAGTAAATATATATTTACTCATTATATTAATACATGTATATATGTATATATTTATTTATTTATTTATTTATTTATTTATTTATTTATTTATTTATATGGTGGATTTAATTTAAAATATTTGAGATAATTTTTGTTTTCTCTTTGAAAATTAGATTAGAATGATGTTTAAATAATTATTAATTATTTGTTAATGCACATTGGTATAACACGTTTGGATTATATGTTAAATAAATAAACTCGTGAATTAAGGGGTCAGTTCGCGGCAAGTTCGTCTGTCAATCTGATGCGCGAAGCACCGCAAAGCTTTACCTCATGGACGTGTCGCGTCCAATGGATCCCCCAAATCGCCCACAATATTACAAACTGCACACTCACATATGCGAGAATATATGTATATTTATACTCGTCTTTATGTTGAATATACATTGACTATGCCCGTCAAAAGTGTCGGTTAAATATCACGATTGATTAATGTGACAGAAACAAAAAAAGAAGAAAAAATATTTTAAACAAAAAATTTTTAGATTAAAGAAAAAATTTATTTGATGTAGTTCTTGAAAGTCAAGGTTGATGTATTTTAAATTTGTTAATAAAAAAGTAAAATGTGTAATTTTTTATTTATTTATTTATTTATTTTTTTAAATTGTTTTTATAATTAATATTATGAAAAATTTATCAAGGATTATTTTTTTTTCGTTTCTGAATAATTATATATTATTTGTTTATTTTTATACATATTTTTATATTTATATAAATAAATAAATTATTAAACAATAATATATATAGACAAATAAATAAAACAAAAATTATTTTATTTTTTTTTTGTGTTTAAACTTAAGTTTGAAATAATTTTAGAAACATAATGGATAAAAATATTTAGAAATATTTTTATTTATCTGTGACATGAAATTCAATTTGAATTTATTAAATTTTATTATTGACTAAATTATAAACAGATAATTTATTTATTTCATGAACATATTGATATATCAAATAATAAACTAAGCCACGTGTAATGTTAATAAAGGTGACAGGGTGACAGGTATGATAAAAGAGAAAAATAAAAATTCATTCATAGATTAAAAACAAATCAGAGCATATATCACTTACAATTTATGTTAGAGATAATATTTTTCATATATTTTATCTTCCGTCATATTTTAAAATAATATTTCTGTATCAGATTCATTTATTTTGTCATTAAGCATCAATCTCACATGTTATCAAAGTGAAAAATAAAAAAATATATGCATATTAAAACCTTTGATACGCATTAAAAAAAAAAAGAAGAAAAAAAATTAAATCCATGAACATTTTTATTGTCTATCCTTGATCAATGTTTGTGCAAATTAATAAATAAAAAACACTAACAAATTACTACTCTTTCAGAGCGCTACGTAATTTTTTCCTCATTCCACAATCATTAACATTTAATTAATAAGAATTAATAATATTTTTTTCATTATATTAATAAGTTTCTTTGTTTTTTTTTCTTCTATTCAGCTGTCATTAAAATACAACTTTGTGCTAATAAAAAATATTTTTACCATACTAAACATCTCTCTAAACATTTCATACAGTCCAATAAAAAAATTGAACGAAAAAAAAAAAATAATTACACACTAAAAAATGAACATTGAAAATAAAAATAAAAAAAAAACAAAAAGAATATAAATAAATATAAATTCATGTATATTTATTAAATAAATTAATTTTCCCACATTTATAATTGATTAATGAATTAAAAAAAAAATGTTGTGAATTACATTAATAGTTAATTAAAATATTTAACTACATAATAAACAAACAGTAAAAAAAGATGAATAAAATAAAAATAAATAATGAAAAAAATTAAAAAAATAAATTTCTTCATATATTATTTACATATAAATAAAATAAATAATAACTTTTGAGTTCGTGTGTGTGTCTTAACTGTAAAGTTCTACGTATACTCTTCTTGTAGTTCAATTATCATTACTATAAATAATTTTATCCACTTTAGTTACTGGCGGTCAGCAGCAATCATTCTATTACCATCACTACACTATGATAAATATGAATGAACAGCGAAATATAAGAAGAAAAGTTGCACTGAGTCGGTAACAAAAGTCACTATAAAACACTGATCGACAATTAAATATTAAACATAAATAATTCCCAAAATATTCTACCTAAAAAATAAAAAATAAAAATTAATAAATCCACAAATAAAATATTAAAAATATTGCATTCATAAATAG
This sequence comes from Microctonus brassicae, assembly GCA_918226075.1. NCBI lineage: Eukaryota > Metazoa > Arthropoda > Insecta > Hymenoptera > Braconidae > Microctonus > Microctonus brassicae. The sequence continues at coordinate 5,040,162 of OW445483.1, forward strand.
TTTTTATCATTTAAATTTTTTTACATAATTCCAATTAAACATATAAATAAATATTATATTTATCCGATGTAATAATTAAAATGTAATTAATTTTTTTTTCATTCTTTAATGACAAATAATTAAATATAAAAATGAATTAGACATGAAAAATTTATAAAATTCATAATAAAATTTAAAATTAACTGTACAAAAATGAAGCAATAAAATTTTACAAAGTGTCGACACTCGAATGTTGTTCTTTATATCATCATATTCATTCGTGCATTTTACAGTATCAACGACTAACAGTGGAATAATGACCCAATTATATGTCATTTACACGTGAATCATATTGTCAATTTGTTCATGTCCGGTACACGCCACTCTAATAATTGCGTACATATGTATACACATGTTGCGTAAAAACCCGAGATTTTGTTGTGTGAATGAAAGGGCGCCATGTGAATATAGTTTTTATTCACCTTAAACTCGTTATCTTATACATGTATAATATATTATATTAATTTTAATTTAAATCAAGGCTATTTTAATATTAAAGAATAAATAATGATTCATTGTAATGGAGTGTTATATTAATATTAAAATTATTTCTATAGATATGTATTTGATAGTTATTTTCATTCAAAATACGACGACGTTATGTTATGAAATTTTTTACTTTCATTTGTCATTTAAATAAATTTTCTTTTTAATTATTCAAAAGTCGCGCGCTTTGGAGTGCGACGCGCGCACGTAAGTTTAAATAAATACAAAAATACAAAGTACCAACCAATGAATTTGATTATTAATACATATAAATTAAAATTAAAATAAATTTAAATAATAAAAGAATTTTTTTAATTCAATTTAAAAATTTTATAGTTAATTTACAAGTTAATTAATTAATTAATTGTTAAGAACAAGAGTGAATAAATTAATTTATAATTAATAATTCAAATAGTGAATAAAATTTCGTCGCTTGATTATAAAAAATAAAAATTTATTTATTGATTACAAAGTGAAAAAAAAAAAAATATTTTCCAATTATTTTTTATTATGCAAATAATTTTATTTATTGACATTATAAATTATCATTTATCAAATTATCCGATATATTACAATGTGGATATTTAAAATAACCCATTGACAAATTAATTTTTGTTTAAAAAATAATTATTAAATAATAAAATCGAAAAAATAAATATAAATTCATAAATCAAAAATTATTCGGCATATAATTCAGCTTGGATAAACAAATTGTTGAATATAAATTCTATAATAATTATAAATATAATTAATATATATATAATTGAATTCTCCCCCACCAAGAAATAAAATTCTCATATGGTAAAACACATCCGGTTGACGGTGGACAGTGAGCGTGCGCGCGACTTTCTTATTTCATTCATCGAAGCATTGGCTGCGCGCGCTGCGGCCTTTGAAGGTTGTTCGCGTTGAAAAAAAAAAAAAACTAGAAACAAAAAAAAAAAAATGATATTACCTGCATTACAGCAATAGCATTATATATATTCTCACACATATTTTTCACTGAACATTATCTTAACCATACACATGCGCACACGCACATGCGCAAGATTGCAAACGTGGAAATTTACACGATCCAGAGTCCCCGATATATACGTTGCATACAAATTCCTTTCTAAGAACTATGGCATTCAATATTACTTTGCGCTCTTCGTTTAGTTGGTTTAGTTAACATTACATATATGTATATGTATAAATTTATGTACCTCGGCAATATCACATAACCATAATGAAGAGATTGTAATCCACGCGTTTGTATACGAAGAAAAATTCAAACGTTGAATAAATCCTGGAATGAGATTCGAGGATATTTTAATATATATATTTAATTTAATTATTTACCCTATTTGTTATGTATATATGTACATTATATATGTATAATAGATTATATATTTTATTCTAACTGCCAAATATTTATTTATATAATCAATATTTGAATAATTTCGATAGATTTAATTTGATTCTACTTTTTATATGTAGAGAAAAATTTGTTTTTAATAGATATAAAAGGTAATGAGACTTTTTTTGTAGGAATTTTAATTTTCTACATAATAGTCTTCTTAACTAAAAACCGTAGAGTTAATAGTTTATTTGAAAAAAAATTCAATTAAAATAATATCATTCAATTTATAAAGGACCAATTCAAGGTATATAAATAGTTCAAATTTTTATATGTTTAGTTGGATTTTTCTCGAAAACTATCGATTCTACAGTTTTTATTAAAGAACACTATTTTATAGAAAATTTAATTTCCTACAAAAAAAGTCCTATATACTTTTGTTGTAAAGTTAATAGTTTTTGAGAAAAATTGAAAAAACTATAAAATTCGAGCATAAATCTGCTTTAACATTTTTTACCACTGAGGGGTAGTTTACAGAAAATAATTTAACATCAGGCACTTCTAAAGATTACATATTTCTGTACAATTTCTGTTGAAAACCAATTAAATAGCATAAAATGCCGCGAAGCTATGTATAAATAAAAAAAAAAATCGAGATTCACGTGTTAATTAAATGAGAAAATTTCAAAAATACTCCCCTCTAACAAAGCACCCTAATATATATAAACATATACATATATATGTATATGCAGTGTGAGATAAGTAATGAATGATATTATATATGTGAATAAAATATAAAGTTCTGTTGATAAGTATTATGTGATATTGAAATGAGATATAGATTTTATCCTGAGAAGCTGCATGTCAGTGACCGCGCTCTCCAGTTCATTTATACATATGTATATATGATGTGTATATAAAATTTTATGTATGTATTAGACTAAGAATGGCGACGGCGGCCCTCGAGCATCCTATCGGTGCCTCCTTTGCAGCGATTGGCCTGCGCGACTTTCACTTTGCACGTCCGGCGTTTTGCCCGCGGGTTCGCTGTATGATTCATTCAAACGTGATTCAACACGTCAGCTTGCAGAAATTCCCGGAAAAGACTTTATCCACTGTCTGTCAATAAGAATATACATATAGATATATATATAAAATATATAAATATATTATGTAAATCATCTATGTTTAATATGTAAGATGGAAAAATTGGAAATTAAAGAAAAAATTTTTTTTGGGAAGTGATACAGGAACTTGTACTTATTTTTATCATGTTTATATTTATTTTTTTTTTTTATTTGAATTCTATATATCTTATTTAGAGTCTTAATATATAAATATAAAGATTGAAAAATGAATAATAAAAAAACTAAACAAAAATTACAGTTCATTTCCTGTTTGATAAACATACCAATTTCAACTTAAATATTTTTATACCCCATTGGCTTTTATAATTATTATTATATATATATATATATATATATATATATACATGTCAATATGCACTATATATAAATGTGTTTGTATCCAGTCTCGCCATGAGAGAATGTTCATGAAGATGCGAAGTGTAGTGGGGTATAGCGGAGCGAAAATGAAACACACTCCTTGAATGAAACTCTCCTCGCGCACACAAAACCAGTCATGACTTTGCGACTGCGCGCGCCGCTATCCTATAACGTTTACAAACCTAAGAAAAAAAAAAAAAAAACATTCCCACCAACACGCACCTATACATAAACACAATACACATACATTTAACTTGAGATCAGGGTGATACAATATACAGACAAAAAATATATTTATATATAAAACAGGCGCCTCGTGGTATTACGACAGTTTGCCAGTGGTGGAAATACAGTCACGTGTTCATTTCAATTATGTATATGTATATGTATACATCTGTGTATATATTTGCTGTATGAATGTGCATGTATAACCTATAAGAGAGTGCGAAGCAGAGGAAATAAAGAGTGGGGATGAAACCTGAATCAACCTGAATGATCCATAGAGCGCCAATTTTGTTGAGAGTGTCTACATTGACGCGGCAGAGGGGGGAATTTTTTATTTAAAGTAGTGGTAATACATGTTGGAGAATTATAGTAGTGGTAGTGGTAGACCAGCGCCATCAAGGAACGAGGATTGTCGAGGACGGTCGACGGTGTGTGTGGGAAAACGCGATTGCAGTGGGGATTTCGCCGCTTCAGAAATGGCCGCGGGAAAGTAGAGAGCGGTGAGTAATATTTTTTTTTTTTTTTTTTTTAAATTTTTTTTCTCTTTCTTCTTTTTTGTTATTTTGTTCCCACTGGCATATTCCTCGTGAGCGGGCGAAACGCCGCGGTTTTCGCCGGGATGCTGCTGCGGTTGTTCATGTGAAACGAGACAAAATTCTCAAAATATAAATTTATTTATAGAAAAAATAAAATCTATACAAAAATAATATCACGATAATTAATAAATAACTTTAAATTACTATTAGCACATTATTAAATGTAATAGAAAAAAAAAAAAATATCAATTCAAATTAAACACGGGGTGCGCGAGCATTTTTTAATTCCTTTATTTTACTGGCTTTTGTGTCTAGTGATAAACTAGTATTTTTATTGTGTCTTGTGTTCCGCATGCGCGTGCGACAACCCTTAGTGAGAAAAAAAAAAAAATATCAAAAAACGTACACACTGTCTACTGTCAAGTTTCGATTACATTTTTGCGACACTTAATTTTCCCCATAGAAATTAATATCTATTGCCATTTAAATATATAAAATAATTATTAAAATAACGTAGTTGATATAGTACTTTAATTGTAAATTACTGATATATTTAATTGAACATACGAAAGATGGCCGGTGAGAGTGTAACGAACAATGAAATTGGAGAAGGGGAGGTGCAGGGAGCGTCGACAGCGCGAGGGGAACCGCATTCCAGAGTGGGCGGCATTCTGGAATGCGATCCCCCCGGTAACAGGAATTCATTGGGCGACCAAGCAACCGAGATCACCGACGGTGTATGCCGCTATGGTGTAAGCGCTGCCAACGGCGGTATGTCTTTTATCGAGATTTGTCAGGTAATATATCATTGATTAATCTTTTGTTATATACCTTAAATAAATAATATATATATATTGATGAATTTCATGGGTACAATGTTGTTTTTATTTATTTTACTATAGTGTATTGACAATGGTTCATTGGTAATATTTTATTTATAAGCAGCATTGTGATTTTATGTTTATTAAAATATTAAATATATATTTTTTATTTTAGTACAATTGAAATAAATAAATTGGAGAAGGAAAAAATAAATATTTATTATCAATATTTATTAGATTTACTATAAAATTAATGTTTTATCATTAAATTATAATTATTAATATACTAAATATATATTTTTTATTTTAGTACAATTGATATAAATAAATTGGAGAAGGAAAAAATAAATATTTATTAGATTTGTTATAAAATTAATGCTATATAATTTTGTGTGTAATTATTAAACTATTAAAAATATATTTTACAATGGAATGAAATGAAATTGATGTGAATGAAAAAATAAATATTAATAGTTGATATTAATCAGATTTATAACAATATATAAGTATTTTATATTATTTTAATAAATTTAATATTGTAGATAATGATGAAAAATTTTATATTTGATATTAATTTAATTTATTTATTTTCTTAATTGAATTTATTAATAATCCAAAGATGTAATTTGAAAAACAATTTTTGTTTTTCATTTAAAAGAATTAAAATATCAATTTTCATTCATTTATTACTTCATTGATATTAATTAAATACAATAAAGATAATTTTATTAATTTCTCTAAATATTGATTAACTTATTAATAATATTAATAATATTATATTTCAGATACGTTTGCAGCATTTATTTCCACAACTTGCGCCACCCTCACGCTATCCAATATGCGATGATTCAGTTGAATTAACAGCAGAATGTATTGCCAATGATGTTATAAGATATTTGTTAAAAGAGGACATGTATTTAATATCAAGAGATTCAATATCACGTAGTATGCGTCACAATGTATATCAGATGCTTAATAAACATAGCATATTATTCACCAGTATGGTTAATCGTTTAAATGTCGTGCCAGACACTGCATATGAAGCATTTACTGGTGTTGCTGATGAATTATTTTTACATGGCGGTGTAACATGGGCAAAAATTGTTTGTTTATATGCATTTATGGGCAGACTTGCATTATGGGCAAGAGATGGACGAATGCATGCATTGAAAAAAAAATTGCCACTTTATGTTTCACGATATATTGGCGAAGAAATAGCGCATTTTATTAAAGGTTATGGCGGATGGGTAAGAAATAGTTTTTATTTAATTTTATTTATTTGATATTTAATATAATTCGATGGTTTTAGTTTGAAATAATTATTTTTGATGTCACTTGAATAAGAAATATTATTATTGTTACTAGTATTTAAGCAAGTAATATATTTATAAACAAATATTCAAAATTTATATATAATTATTGAGATTATTTATTTTTTTATAGAATGAAAAGTGATGAATGTGAATAATTTATTTGAAATGTTAATTAAAGTATAGTGAGACATCATTTGATTAATGAAATTGTTGATATTATTTAATAATTATTGGTAATAAAAATAATTTTTGTTATCAGAATTATTATTTATTTATTTGTTTAAATAAAGGTAATAAATTTGCGATATTTTTTCTTCTGGCTGTAGAGAAAGAGAGTGATAAAAAATTTATTAGATGTTCAACCATCGAACAATCTTAATATCATTTTTTTTTTTGTTTAATTGTATTTTATGTGTGATAATTGTTTTTTATTTTATTCATTATTTTTATTATTGCAGGAACAATTGTGTATAGAATATCCTGTTGCTGAGGAAGTTAGCGGTGCAGTATGGAGGAGTTTATTAATGACTGGTGCAACACTTAGTCTGGTTGCAACAATTTTAACCGTGACATCTTAAGTCTGTCTTTGTATGATTGTTTATAATTGTTTGAATGTATGTATGTATGTATGTATGTATGTATGTGTGTGAATGTTTCGCGCAAGGATATTTCAAAATAATTAATAAATAAAACAAATCGCGTACTTATATTTATCCTGTGATCGTAATTAATTGAAATCGAACAAAAATCAATTTTTTTTTATTTTAATCGTGTACAATTTGTTTCTTATGATAATGTGGAAGATAAAGAGGCAGAGAGAGAGTTGTTTTTTTTTAATTACGACAAAAAATTATATTAATATGATTGATAAAATTAGAGTAAATGAGAGTAAATATTTTTCATTTAGATTGTTTGTAGTTTTTATAAATTTAATTATTAATTTATGAACAAATAATACTCAAAATCAAGTTTTTTTTTATGTTCATGCCAAATGAGAATCTCAAAATTATTATTGAATTTAGGTAGACGCAAACTATTTGTATTTATTTTGTAATTTATTTTAGGTAGAAAATATATGAATTAATAAATTCTATGCAAAAGAAAGGAAAGAAGAAATGAAATGAAAAATATATAAATATGGAAAAAAGACAGTGGAAATAAATTACAAGAATAAACGAAAAATTGAGGATGAAATATACAAGAAAAAAAAGAAAAAAAAGCAATTAAACAACGATACACAAGTCACAATGTAACGTTAGCTTTATCTTTTTTTTTTTTTATGTATTGAATTTTATAACATGTAATGCAATAATTATTTTCATGCCATAGAAATTCAATCATGCAACATATTTTTCATGGCTTTTTATCGTAGATTGGTGAAAGTTTTTGTATGAAAGTCTGGCGATAATAAACGAAATGTTTCTATTGATATATTTATATTTTTTTGACTTTTATGCAACCCAATATCTTTCCTAAAATATATAATAACGATCATCAATTGTAAAAATTCATTTTTTTTTAATATATTTTATTTATTTATTTTTTTCTTACTTTTCAATTTTATTTTTTTACTTAAACACTATTATATCTACATTGGAAATTCAAACTAAAATACATAATTAATCAAATAACAAGTTATTTGATGTACATTTTACAAGCTTTCTTTTCTTTCCATAGGAAATAGTGAAAACAATGTGGTATTTTTCCATTAGTTTTTGTTTTTTGTTATCACGTGTACACCTATTAATTATTTAATTAATTAACAATATTCGTCATTGTTTCTAGTTGAACTGATCTGATAAATTCATTTCATCCAGCAATTAGTAGAAGTTATCATATAGCTTACATGAGGAAAATCTATGCAGTGCACGTGAACATTTTTGAGGTTAATCGATAGTTGTAAAAACAAATATTTCAAAAAAATAAAAGTTTTAAACAAAAGTTCAAAATATAAAATCATTATCCATTAGACTATGGTATTGTTTAAATTCTTGTAGATTTAATAATCTTGAAAAAGCCTTAATTTACCCAAAAGGTCAACCTTAAAATCTTAAATAGGAATTTTTTTTTTCAATGATTAAATATTCTTATAACTGACGTCAAGATATTTGTTTTTAAAAATTGTATAATAATTACATTAAAAGCTTTTAAAAATCAAGTTAAAAATCAAATCAATATCCATCATCCATCAGATATTTTTTTATAATCTTAATCTAAATTTCTTGTTCAATAAAATTTTTAAACAAGATTTTTATTATGGAGATCAAAATTCGGACACTGTACACATTATTTATAAACGAAAATTTTATCTTAAATAATACACCAATTAAAAATATACATTGCTTTAACTACAATGGAACTCACTTCACAATTTTTCTTTTTCATTAATATTTATAGCTTCATTAAATTCTATGTAAAAGGAGTATTTACAAATTTTTTTCGCTGAAGAAAAAAATAAGAAATTGAAGGAAGAAATTACACACATGAATCCTTGAATAAAAAATAAAAATACACAATTTAAATTATAAATATGTAAATATATAATAACAAAAACATATTAATTGCCGAAATTTTAATTTATAATTAATTCAACGTTGTAATTCCGACAATAATGCAATTAATCATTGTCATTATTTTGTCTTGATACGTAATAGAAATAAATTAATAGTACAATTTCAATTATGTAAATCAAAACATTTTATATTTATTTAGACTAATTTTTCACTTATGATGTTGATATCATCGATATTTTCCTATTGAACATTTTATCTATCATGTTTTTTTTTTTTTTTTTTTTTTTTTTTAATATTTATATATGTATACATATATTTTAAAACTAAATACGATTATGTATATAACATATAACTATATATAGTTGATGTAACTGTACAATTGAAATCTCATTCACGTTACTCTCTCACACATTAGCTAAATAATTTTCGATTATTTCATAAATAAAAGTAACTATTGACGATATTACAATTTTAATGAATTAATAATTTGATAATTATTTTGTTTGTTCAAAATATGTTGTCCTCAACAATATGAAACAGGATAATGCACGACAATTATTTAGCAATTTACCCTGAAATTTAAACATTAAATATTCATTCAATTCAATTATTTAATAAAATTTTATACAACAAAACCAATTAATATTTATCATGAAAATTATTTTAAACAATATTATTCGTCAACATAATCTATTTTCTTATCGTGCTTATAATATATGTAAAATAAAAATTACCACACGTAAACAAAGCTCGAATGAATTATTTATATAATTAATTTGTCAGTTGAATCATATATTTATTGCAAGAAATAATTAATTATATTTAATGAATAATATTAAATAATGAAGACTTGATAGTTAAGTTTTATAATCCTGCGGTGATGTTAATTTGCTTCATGTATTAATTTAATTTACATAGTGGCAGTTGTAACTTGATTTTGTGTAATATTAAAACATATGAAAAATGTATTGCAAATATTAAAAGAGAGCATGAATAAAAATACAAGAGAACATTATGAATGAATATGAATATTTGTTTTACGATAAACAGAAAAAAAAAATTGTACATGAAATGTCATTGTCCATTTAATTATTAAAAAGAAAAAAAAAAAGAAATAGTGACTTGGAAACAAAAAAAAAATTATCTTTATCTTTAAATAATATTGAATTATTAATAGTTTATTTCGAACTACAACAAATTCTCTCTAATTTTCTGTGGATTTCCATTTTGTCCTTTATAACTTTCAGGCAAATTACACTACGATAATGTAAATACAAGAGTATTTGTTTATAACTGGTTATTTGAATAAAAATAAAAGAAAAAAATACATTAAAGAATAAATAAGCTAAAGAAATAAAAAAAAAAAAATTACGGCCAGTAAAGCTTTTATTTAGATAATTATTTAATATCCTGCTAAATTTTATTATAAATTTTTCTTTTCGTTTTTTGGCCACTCAATCATACACCTCATTTATTAATAACCACGTTTCGTATTTTTCTTTAGTTTTAAGTAATACGAACCGCCATTGTGTCCATTTACATAAATGGATTTGAATTTATATTTTTGTAATTGATTTGAAACAAGTTTATTAACATTATACGAAAAAAAAAAAACACACATATAAATATTTATTATTTTTATTTAAAAATTTGTTATTGGACTGTTTTTATGTGAATTTAGTTATTGAATTTTTGGGAGATCATCAAAATATTTATTTTCATTGTGAGTTATGACGCCATATGAATTATATTAAATTTTAATTATTTGTTTATTATTTATTTTTAATACGGAAATATTTTTTATTTAAGAAATCACTTTAGCGATCTCCTTCATTTATGTTTGTTTCATTTTTTATTTATTTATTTTTTTTTTTCAGGTTATCACAGATGGGGTGGGGGCGGTCACGGAAAAAAAGGAGAGGACTGACATTGCACCTCCAAATATCATGAAATTATCATCTGGCATTTTATTCCATATATTCCCACCACTCTTTTTCATATCCCTCGTGAACATGTTCCAACAAAACTTTTCTTCGACTGTCACAATATCTAATTCAATGAAAATAAAGAATAATTTGTTTATTTGAATATCGGATATGAATGATCAGTAATTGAATATTTTTCCATTAAAGAGATCACAGAGTAACGAAAACAGAAATAAATGAATCAAAAAATTATGTGAAACAGTAAAAAATCATAAGAAATAACAAATAATTATAGAAATGAAAAATATTAAAAATAATTGAAAATAGTTCAAACAATTTAAAAAGAAAATGTTTTAATTAGTAATTATATAAACCAATTTGTAGTTAATTATATTAATTATTCAATTCTTCATAACATTTTAAATTAGTTGCCGTAATTATCGCAACGTGGAAAATGTTGTACTTTATAGCAGAACTATGAAAAATAAATACAAATTTGCATGTTGATTTATTTATTTATTTTCTATGATCTCCTTGAAAATAAAATTAATGAAATTTAGTACTTACCTATACTTATCCTGAACTTTTTGCTTAATATCCGCAAGATTTTCGCTGGTAATATTTCTTTCCAAATATTCTGATAATAATTCCGTAGCACTTTCAAGATCTTTCTGATTATCTTCAAAAATCACAGATTGATTATTCTTTACTAAATAATAAGCAAATACATAAGTATATGTAAGAGTTTGTCTGCATAAACACAATATATCAACAGCTTTTTTCAAGAATTGAACCTGAAAATATATAAATAAAATAATTAATAACATCAAAATAAATAAAAAAAAAATTTTTTTTCTTCAAATTTTTATCAAATTAATATTAAATTCATATAATAAACAAATAAATATTTACTTCAATCCATGACATATTGTGCTGTTGCATTTCTTCCATTTTTTCCTTAACACTCGCATACAATTTACTCTCAAATTTCAACGATTGTAAATGGTTCATATAACGATTACAATAAAACAAATATCGTTGCAATGCTGAACGTGATTTCTGTTGTGTATCACGTGCTGCTTTTGCCTCATCCTCATCATAACGGTTGCAGTTATACCAGCTTGAACCATGTGGTTCCCACGGTCCAAGACAAACCCAACAAAATTCTGTTTTACAATTTTGATTTTTACAAATCATATGATTACAACCACCGTCTTTTTCAATTGTAACATTGCATTTTGGACATTCTTTTGTATTAGCCGCAATCCAATTAGATGTCTCTGAATCATCATCACATTTTTTTATCCATTTACGTAATAAACGACATTTAACTGGATCATGCCAATTTTCACCGCAATGAAAGCAAAATGTATGACCACATTTGCACGTTACTGGCTTTGATTCAACGTATTGGACTTTAATCGCGCTATTACAATCTGGTGATGGACACCACCTCAACAATCTGTTGCACTATAATATCAAATAATTATCAATAAAAATAATTCAATCGATTTAATATTATTTACAATAATATTAATATAAATTATTTACCTCAACAAAACTATTGGTTATGAGATGTTGATATTTTAGTTTGACTTTTGAGTCTTTAACTAAACGCATTACACTTGCATCATCAACAAGAATGTCACAGGCATGAGCTGCACATGCAATTGTTTGTCCCACACCCTCTTCCATTATTTTTGTCGTTAAATATTCCCCCCAACATGATGTACAAAATCGATGCCCGCATTCCAATCCAGTCATCAACTGCAAGCAATCAATGAATTAGAAATGAAGAAAAAAAAAAAAAAATAAACAATTGTATAATGAAATTAAAAATAAAATAAATGATCTCATTTTTTTTTGCTTCATTTTGTTGCAGTTAAATGTCAACATTTGGTATTTACCCGAGGATCGCAGAGCGATGAAACAAATACCGCATTCCTCAGTGCCATTTGTTGATGTTCTTCGTGACTAAAATTACGTGATAAAAAATAAAATCAATTATAACAAGTTGGAAATTAATTATTGCCATATTTTATGATGTGTTATGAATATCCAGAAGGAATAATGATATTTAAATATAAATCACTAATTAAGAATAATATTATTGATAGATTTTCAGGTTACATTGGACTAGTAGTTATTTACTATTGTGGCATTTTTATATTTAAATTTTTTCAATTAGATAAGTAAATATTATCAATCATCATTTGTGATTGTGAATGAAAATTTAAAGATAATTTTATTTGATTAATGCAGGTGCTTGATTTAGAACGTTCAAAAAATCGACTTTTATTCTTTTATTATTTAAATCTATTTCTAATGTATCTAAGAATATGTACACAAAGTTATAGTGGCTAATTTGCAATATTTTCAAAGATACAGCACTGAACCCAGTGGGGTGTCGAGCGGGTATACGAGTGATCGTAAACTTTAAAGTGAATTTTCTTCAGTTTTTGTTTTTACTATTTTTCTAAATTGGCGGGCGTGATTGCAAGAAAACTACATGATCAATCAAAACGAATCAAGGCTTGTTAGCTTCAGTTTTCCATCTTCTTCTATTTGAATAAAAAAAATTAATGAAAAAAAAATTTTTAAGACCTTTTTTGGCACGTTGAAAACGAATTTTAATTTTACAAAAACTACATATATTTTTTTTCTTTCTAAATCTGAGAAAAATTTTGAATATCACAATTTTTTGGAATTTATTAATTCATATAGAAGATGAATATATGAAAATTAGAATTTTATTTGAACTTTTTGTTTCAGACAAAAATTGCGACCTACATCTTTCTCGCCGATTGAAGATTGCAATTGCAAAATTGTTACACAAATGTATATATAAATCTGCTGTATTTTAATATTTTTACTTCAAAAAATTTTTTTTATAATGTTAAAGTATGTAATAAAATAATCGTAAAAGTACAGTAGAGTTGCTTATTTTTTTTTGTCCGAAAAAAATGTTTTTTTTAGACCTTCTAAACCAGGCACCTGTCTTAATAAATCGTGCTGATTAAAAAAGTTCATAGACTTTCAAGTACTTGGATATTATGTTGATTTTTGTAATATATATATATATATGTAAAAAAATGTACATGAAAATTTTTTTTATGCTAATTTCTTACCAATGAACTTTGGGCGGATCGGGAGCGAATAATTGACGGTCCCTTACGAAATGGATTTATAACTCGTGCCTCAGCAAATAATTTTTCTTGATCCCCATCATAAAAACGTTCCATTAATTTTTCTTTATCCCATTTAAAATGATTCAATAATATCCGCGTTGTTGTGGCCGGTATCTTTAAACAAAGATGAATCATAAAAATATTTATCAAATATTAAATGACAAAAATAAAATCAATTACTGAGAAATATATTGGATTAAATTTAATATCATGTTATTAAAGTATTTAATTGAGTTCATATCTCATTTTATTAAATTGAAACTGAACAAAGAAAAACAATATCCTGAAAAAAAATTTTGATTTAATTGTACAACATGAATAAAACAATTCAGACAATTAAATAATGTATTCTTTCATTTTTTATTGCTTAAATTTAACCCAATATTTTTTAAAGTGGAATTTTATTTATTTTCTATACCTCTACAACGGTGTTGACTTCCTTTATCGAATCAACCATATGCTGAACAATTTCTTCAGTTGTTAATACTTCAAATGGATAATCGTCTGCATCATTTGTTCTTTCACGTGGATTTCCAGCTTCAATTTCCATTGCAAAATCCACATCGTCGCCACTAGATTCATTGCCAGAGTCAACTTCATCATAAAGTGTTTCTTCCTCAGAATCCATTATTAATATGATATCAAAAATAAACAAAAGAAAAAATAATAATGCAATCAAGGTCAGGTGTACTCTTTTCCGTTAGAGACGCTCCACTTTCTCGTCACTCCTGTTGTCTTGATAATATTCTGCAACATAAATATAAAATATAAAATAAAACAAAGTCCACAAATTCATCAGCCAATGAACAAAAGCCTTTGTTTAAAAAATTATCATCAACATTTCATGTTTATATAGATAATTAAATAGCAAGTTAAAGCATTCAATAAGTATTATCTAAATTAAATAACTACAAACGTGCTAATTACAATTCAATTAACAACACAAGTCACTTTATTTATCAAAAATAAATAATAAACACTATTTAATAAAGTGTCAATAATTAAAATTATTCTGTACATTTTCATAAACAAAATTCTCACGATTATCCTCAATATATATATATATTTTTTTCATTTTCTCGCGTGTAGAAGAACAAAAGATTAAAAAACTTACGCAACGTAAAATAATATATTTCATAATTTAACATTTTTCTGATGGTTCAAAAAAAACAAATCATTAAAAATCCAACTCTCCAAAAACACATAAATTATTTAAATATTTTTTTTTGAAGACAACAAAGATCAGTCAAGGCACTTGATACACCATAAAATTCTGCCTCACATGACGTCACAATATTAAATTAACAATAATTGTGTGTGGTGTGATGACATTTGCAAAAACATTTGGGTAGTCCATGGAATATTATTGAATAATTATTCATTACAATATTACAATATATAAAAAACAAGCTAGTTATACACAAATATTAATAATAAAAATATAATACCCGTATATTTGATATTGCAAATAATTTATCAAGCTTTGGATGATGATGATGATGATGATGATGATGATGATTATACCTAAACTGATGTCCGTTAGCTGAATCACCAATGGCTACTATCACGGAATGACTAAAAAGTGATGAGAGAAATTTTAGTCGTGGCCGTTGTCGACCAATAGCATTCAGATTATCAAAATAACACAACCAATCACTAGTTAGTATTCAATGATACATGTATATATAACACTTTGCATTGTTCTGTAAAGAAGATACTTTCTAAGGTGCATTCACATCAAATAACGTACGTTATGGGAGTACCTTATTTTTTATTTTTTATTTCTATGCCCAATAAAAAGAGAAACCAAATGAGACAATTAAAGTATTTATTTATTCATTTGTTTTTGCACGAATATTTAAATATTAATTGATATATTGAAATATTTTATGAATAATGTAATTAAATTTGAATATTGATATTTATATAAATAATAAAAAATAATTATTTGGGAGAATATAGAAATAGAATAAATATTGTAAAATATTAAAATTAGTAAGTTATTTATGTTTTTATGAAATATTTGATATTGTTTTGTATGTTGATATGATAAAAAAATAAAATTAATTGTTTTATATTAATGTAAGCCTTGAAATTGTAATAAAAGTTATAATGAAATATTGAAAAATAATCACGTTTCTTGATAATGTCACTGTGTATAAACTGAAATATACAGATATGTAATATTTATGACAGAAATCAGCTGTTGGAAACACACAAAAGAAATTTACAACAGTTAATATACGGACGTGATTTAAGACAATTCAACTAAATCAACGTCAATAGCATTTTGCATTTAACTTTCACCCAAAGCATCATTTAAATTTAATCATTTAATATTAATCACTGTAACATGCTTTTGTACAACAAACTGAATAAATAATCGTGAATAATTGGAACAAACAAAAGCAATAATAAAATAATCGTATTTGAGGTTATGTTGTCAAATATTCAATCAATTTTTTTTCAACACAAAAAATCATAAAATATTCTTTTATACTAAACATATTATAACATTCACATGGACACTATTTATTCATTTTTCAGATAAAAAACATAAATTATGTTTTTTTTATATGTATATTACACTGATAATAACAATAATACAATGTAGAACGCTTACAAGTGAAGTATGGTGAAAGAGACGCGAGAAAATGGCACAAGATGGCTAAATTGACGTCAATGATTTGAAGTTATACGATTATCGTTTGTCAGTGTGTGCTAAATATTTCGATATTTGACAAATAAAAAATCTCCTTTGACACACTGAAACGTGGTGGTGAACGTGTGTGTAATTAGATATATGTATGTTTATATTATTATTAATAGGTATATATATTTATGATATTTCATGTGAATATAAAAATGTTTCGTCACTCAAGGACGCAGTTCAAGGAAATAGATATAAGTTCTGTGTAACTAACCTATGTTAACGATTTTAATTCTTTAAGAGAAGGAAGAAAAAAAGAATTAATTATGAAAATTATTTAATTCATTGTTCACAGTGAATTATATATTATTTTGAGGTTGTAATGTACGAATAATATAATTTTTATTTGGATATTTTGTACTCACATAATGGAGTGATGTAGTGAAGATAATACGCAGAAATTCTTCTTTTTTTTTTTCTTTTTAAAGGGAAAATGTGTTGATGGCCTAACAAAATTGAAATCGATTTGATAAATATTTATTAATAATAACAGAAAATAAAATAAACATACAAAAAAGTTGATAAATTAATTTCTATATTAAATGTATAAAAATATATGAAATTATTGTAAAGGTAACAATTAATTTACCAAATTAAAAGTTTTATTGAGCATGATTTGTTTGCCAAATATTTATTATTTGAAGGTTATGTTGTCAATCATTGTGAATAATTTTAATAATTTTAATCGTGAAATGAAAAATTATTTGCGATGAAGTATTTTAATTATAAATATATACGTATGTCAACTGTAGACAATTCTGATTTGACAGCTGGCGCCACGTTGTGTTATGAATGTGAAATTCAACCACGTGAAGTTGGCGTTTAGAGAAATTGCGCACGCAATTTATATTGTACAATATTTAAATTTTAATTTTTTAATGGTTATCGAATATATACTTGTTAATAATGATTATTTATAATTAATTAATAGAATGATACGTGAATATATAGAATTTTTTTGATATTAATTAACAAATATTCATCAGGCGATATCAAATTTTCAATATAAAAATTTATAATTAATAAAAATCGACAATATGACTTTGCCTTCAATAAATGATTATGCTTTGCTTGAAAAAATTGGAACCGGAAGTTATGCAACTGTATACAAAGCAGTAAAAAAGGTATGTTTTATTGATCAACAATTATTTTCAAATAAATATTCAATAGATTGAACTCTTAATTTGTTTTATTGTACATTCAATGTCGATTTAATTATAATAAATTAATTAATTAATTATTTACAGAATGGATCACGTGATGTGGTAGCACTAAAATGCGTCGACAGTTCAATACTTTCAAAATCAGCTATTAATAATTTAATAACGGAAATAAATCTTTTGAAAATTTTAAAGCACAAGCACATTGTCGAAATGAAAGATTTTTTTTGGGATAACAGGTTAGTCAATTATATTCTTAATTATTCTATTATAATATCAAATAAACATAAATATTCCATATCTAAATCAGTCCTTATTTTTAAATATTTACATTTAGGCATATATATATTGTTATGGAATATTGTGATGGCGGTGATTTATCAACTTTTATAAAGAAACGAAGTAAATTAGCGGAAAATATTTGTCGTAAATTTTTACAACAACTTGCTCTTGCATTAAAATATTTACGTTCACATAATGTTTGTCATATGGATCTTAAACCACAAAATTTACTTCTCATACGCAAATCAGGATTGACATTAAAAGTTGGAGGTTTAATAATAATTTATTACAATTTATTTATTTTCCAATTAATATTTACTATTCAAAATTAATAATATAAGACAATTCATGTAATAATTATTGATTACTCTTTATTTTTTTATGTTTATTTGGTATGTAATAGATTTCGGTTTCGCTCAATATTTATCGAATACTGAGCACAAGTTTGCGATACGGGGATCTCCACTTTATATGGCGCCAGAAATTTTATTGTGTCATGAATATGATGCGCGCGTTGATTTGTGGAGCGTTGGTGTAATAATGTACGAGTGCTTGTTTGGGAAAGCTCCATATTCAAGCGATAGTTTTCATGAATTAGCGGAAAAAATAAAAAACTGTCGTAACATTGAGGTAAAAATAATAATCATTATTAATTAATATTGCATTCAGAATAAAGAAAAAAAAACAGAACGTAATTAAAGAAGCGAATTATAATAATATAATTAATATAAGAATTGAAGAAGAAATGAAAAAGAAAATTATATTCATTGAGAAAATAAATTTTCAACAGATACCAAAAGGTTCTTATGTTTCTGAGGAATGTAAAGATTTATTATTGTCGTTATTGAAACATGAACCCACTGAGCGTTTAAGTTTTGATGAATTTTTTTCACATGATTATTTGGATCTTGAGCACACACCAACTGAAGAAAATTATGAAAAAGCAATTATCTTAGCTCAACGTGCAGTAACAGCAGATAAAGCAAAAAATAATCAAGAAGCTTTTCATTTATATTGTGATGCATTGCGATATTTTGTTCCTTTATTAATAAGTAAGAAATCCAAAACATAAAAATATCTACAACTATATATGTATAATAACGATAAATTAATTAATTATGTAACGATTTTATAGATGAAACGGATGTACAAAAGAAAAAATATTTAAGAATGAGAATTAATGAGTATATAAATCGTTCGGAAAAACTTAAACAATTAATCATGAATATTAATAATGATAAAAATGCTGAAGCATCCAATCAATTGAAAGAAAAAAATTTAGATGCACTTCAAAAATTAGGAATCAATTCTTTTCCTTATCAAGAATTACGTAAGTATATATATTTTATTCACGTACCTGATGGATAGTAAACAAATTACATAATAACATTAAGTATACAATTATTTATTACATCAAGATTAATCATAAAATGTAATAACATATTTAGGAATACTTAGTAAAACGACGTTTGATATGGCTTCAGCCCTTGAGATGGGTGAAGTTGGAGAGCAATATTTTGCTGAAGGAAATTATGCTTTAGCACTGGAAAAATTTAAATCTTCATTGGGTATACTTATGCGCGTGCTTGCTAAAGAGCCACCCGGAAGAAGAAGAGATCTGCTTCATCAACAGGTAACTGTTGCATTCCAACATATATATATATAAAATACATATATCATAGTATCAACATTTATAGCATCATAAATGAATGATTTACGAAAAAAAAAAAAAAAATTTATATACATTTTAAGATACAAATATGGATGAAAGAGGCAGAAAGTACTAAGGGATTGTTAGCAACACGAACATTAAATGATTCCATCACAGAACCGATAAAAAACAACAATCAATGCTCAATACAATAAAATAATTTTGTTATTAATGATAAATAAATAAAACAACAGGTTAATTATTTCGAAAATATATTTTATTTATTCCTTCAAAAGTTATACAATACATCAAGTTAATTGTATATAAAATATGTTAAATATATCAAAAAAATATAAATATTCTTACAAAATGTGATATCAGTTCTTCATTACCGGAAATTGTAGAATTCAATTAAACTGTTATAACAAGCTCAATATAAAATTCTTTGTGTACACAAAATTTGTCTTCTTTACTCAAAAATAAAATGCCACATGAGGGCGCTACTAGATTTGTGAACTTTGAACATTTCCTGCTCGATGATGGAGGGCATCTAACGGATGCGACGTTGCCATATCGTCATAATGGAAAATTCCTATTCCCTCCTTTCCCCACAACGTCCCTTAAACCATTATTCGTTGCGCAGTTGTTTCTATAGCTTTCTTTTCCCCCACTGTTGCACAACTAAAAGCTCCAATAAAACAACTGCCGCACAACCACCAAGCCAATCCAATTGTCTGTAATGAAATTCCATCTTCCCCCACTACTAAATATCATCTAAAACCTTTATACATAATGTATATATGTATGTATGTATGTATGTATATTTGCTTATCTTTACCGGATGTACGGCAACGTCGCATCCGTTAAGTACATAAGGGCGAGAACATACTTTTGCTACAAGAAGTACGGCACAAAAGAAGCATGGAAAGACATATGAATAAATATGGCAACGTTTTCGTTTAAATTCAACAAATAAAAAAATTTTTTCTTTGTCCCAAAATAGAATTGTGATATAATAACTATTATATTTAACATTTAATGGCGTCTATAAATTGAAAGCAATACGAATTTCAACATTAAATAACGGCGATTTTCAGGTATTATCAACCAATTTTGTTTGTAATTGTTGTTATTATTATTACTATCATTATTATTCGGCGATAGGGAAAATGTAGCGCGCGTGCGCATGACACAAGGCGTCGGGACGCACACGCTGCCGGGTAATATATGTGTGTGTCTTATTTTTTCCCCCACTTATATACTATGTGAGCCTCTCGCAGGCTGGTGGGCAAAACGGACGCGTATGAAAATACGAAACATAAGAAAGCTAAAGAAAGCGAAGTTAGCTAGTAAACTGATGAGTGAACATAGTGAACAGTGTTAGCAATATTAGTGTTGATGATTATTCGTTGGGTTTGCAGTTATAATTTCCATGTCTGTCAAGTGCAAATGGGTACTTGCGAGTAATTATTGTTTATATGGGAATTATGTGCATGGATGTTCAGCCTAACGAAATGGGGGACAGGAGTTTTGATGAGGATGTCCAGATAGTGACGTGTTGCATTGATAAAGGTGAGCATTATTCATTTGTTTGCATTGGAAAAAAAAAAAAAAGGTTTCATTTGTAGGTTAGAATGCCGTGTCGAACGCGGGCATTTAATGTGGTTTTTTCTGTGATTAATTTCATATCGTTGGCAATATATTTTTTGTTTATAGTTTAATCTCAAAATTGAGTGCTGTTTTTTTATGTTTATTATATTTTTTATGATTGGTTATTAATTTGTAAATAGTACACTGTGATTTTTTTAAATTTATAATTGTGTTTATCTACCGGCGAAATGTGAGTTTTTAGTTGAGAGCGCGTGGCGCTTTTGTGACAATGTATCCAACTGTTTTTAATTTTATCATGTGCATATAGTGTACATTAAAAGCGCGGGCATACTGAATTTACAAATGAAGAATTAGTTAAATAATGTGGTTTTATTTAATTATTTATAGTATTTAATATAAATAATTGATCGGTGTGATGGATATTTTAATTGCTGCTAAAATGTTTGAGATTAATTGTGAAATATTCACTGCAATTCATCACTTGAAATATAACTTTTAGTTGAGGGATTTTTTTTTTCTTCATTTTTAACGCGTTGTGATAAGAAAAACATTAAAATCTTTTGAAGATAGAAGTGTACGTGTATATAAAAAATATATCTTCACGTTTTTTACGGCTATTCATAAGCAAGTGATAATAAAAATGTATATAACTTGAAATTTTGTATTTACAAATATGAATATTTTTACATCAACTCTCATGTGGACATCAATGTATTTTTATATAGTTGTCAATTTGTTTCTTTGTTCTTTAATGCACTGACATTGGAGAATATGTCATGTCAGCTTCATCGGCCCCACATGATCTTGAAATTAGTTTGATGGAAAAAAAAAAAATTAAAAATATGTATGAAGTAATCTGATATAAAATGGATGATGAATTGTTATTTGGATCGCACTTCCGGTTAATCTGAAAATTATTTTTGTTCGATTTACTCGTGTAATAAAAAGTATTATTATTTTTTGACCTTAATTATCTTTAATTGAACTATCAAATAATAATTTTTATTGCATTCATCATACGTATTTTGGGTGGGATTTTTTGAGGATTAAATCACAATTTTGAACATCAATGATTTATTTTATTTGACAATCAGATGTTTTATTTATTAAATATAAATTTCTTATTTATATTTAATAATTTTTATTCATTTGTTGTTCCAACAATTTTTTTTTTACATTTTTATATTATTCATAAATACATTTTTGCGGTTTAAATTAATATGAAATTTCCACAAATATAAATTAATCATAATGGCATATAATTGATATAATTAAAATGAAAAGTGATTTTTTCTTATAATTATTAAATATACTGTCATACAATAATTCATTTTAGCCTCGACCTAGAATAAACTAAAACATTGAAAGTAACTTTATTTTTTATTTAAATCTTTCAATTACTACACTATTGTGCCTTCACTAAACATGAAACTTACCAATAATATATATTTCCACTAAACAATTAAAAATCACAATGGTGTGTGGGGGTAAAAAATGCGATTCTCAGCCTGTAAAAAATAGTTAAATAAAACTAGCGCGGGTGGCAAGCATGTTATCAACATCGTGTGACACGGAGTTGTGACTGCTGCTTCATTATATATATTTATGAATACATAGAGTCGAAATACACGTTATACTGTTTGTGCGCATATAGTTGCATGCGCAGTAGTAAAAATCCCAAGAGCGTTCGATGTGCCGCCAGCGCCATTGGTGGTATATATGACAGTGTAGTAGGGGCAAAGAGAGAGGTTAGGAAGGGAGACCTTATATACTATTGTGCCAGTATATAATGTGAGGTGTCTATATACTATATAGTCACACGAGGAATGATGTAACAGCCATTTACGATGATATCCGAACATTGCCGAAGTGTCGTTTTCTTTAGATGTTTAACTCGATTTGCTTGTTTTGCGCCGACGTTGTATGGTGCGTCATAGATTGCAACTGTACGACGCCATTTGCAATTTTATGGAAAGCGTTACCATGAAAAAGAACAATCTCCATTATTATTATTATTATATTATTTTGTTATAACTTTATAATGTATATTTTTATTATTAAATTGAATTTTTGTCTTTATATTTCGAGTTTTTAACAAAACAATTTATTCTATAAATTAAAAATACATTTGACCTTCAGCCCTCTTATTTACCTTCACATCTGTGTGAAAGCGACATATTATTATTATTAATATGATCATGATTATTACTATTATTACTATTTGCTCTCAAGTTACAAGAATGTTCACGTAATGGTGACAAATATATTTTTTATCTATTCATTTTCATCGAGTATTTATTTTATTACGGATTAATTTTATTATTATTTAATTTTTGAGGTTGCGCAAACAATTGAGCAGTTGTTTAGTATAGATCTCGAAATACTGGGTGGATCGTTAACGTTGGCCGCCACCAGGGCGAACCTAACGGCGACAAATTGAAAGAGCACACATCCGGTTGGCCGCCATATTGTTCATTTGTGAATTCCCACAAATGTCCCACCATTTTTATTTCCCCTTGTCGCAGTGTTGTCATTTGGTCCCCCCCCCTCTCTTCATCGCCCTCAGCGTCTACATAACGAACTACGTCTTTAACTCAGCATAGCAACAGTGATAATAAAATCCTTCTATAAATAGAATATATTCTAACTTTGCGACGTTGCCAATACAACTGGCCCATGCCACATTGTAAGATATTAAATTTCAAGGACATTTAGGACACAGCGAACAATCTGACAACGCTGCATTCATATTTACAGTATAAAATCATAAAGAAACTTCAATAAATATTTATTTTCATCCTTTATCATTCAACACATGCGTTGAATAATAGTTTATATTCATGATTATATGAAGATAGATATCTAAAACATTATTCATGTTCATATACATTAAAATATGTATTTATAATAATAATAATAAGGTTATAAATTGGATTTTATATGTATTTTTATTTCAACTAGTTTTCTATATAATTTCATCGTACATGAGTTTTCATATTTATAATTGTGTGCGCCGGTTAGCAACAGCGAAAGGAGGGGAAGTGGGCGTGACTTTATTGAAGTGAAATCCGGCAACGTTGCCGCCGTCAATCATGATTAAAATAATAAGTATAGTATATATGTAATACATAGGGCCTAGATATATAGGGAGATGCGCCAAAGCACAAAGGCAATTGGACGAATGGCCGGGTTCTGCGCAGCTTTATTTCCCCCCCCACTATCACAATATTTGCCCCCACTTTTATGAAATCCATCGAGTTCCAGGATCACCTGAAACCACACTATATATACATAACGTGCATTTGCCAATCTTGGCACATTGCCTGAAAGAGCATATCGACCGTACAACGTTGTCACATCACACAGGATTTTGCGCTTGGTGCTAGGTACTCTTTGAACTGTATGTACTCGGACGACAAGTTCATGTCACACGATGCCGTTGCGCGCTACCCTTCTCTCATTGTTCACGATTTTTTTATGTTTTTTTTTTTTTCATTTCTTGGCAAACAATATTTTATGAGTGATTCACTACTGGTGAATTACTTTGAAATTAGAAAAACTTTTTTATTATTTTATTTCTTTTGAATTCTTCAAGTTATTCAAATATTTTTTAGATACTTGCTGATTATTTATATCATATAAGACTTTACATTGGTAAAAATTGCTTTTATTTTATTAAATACAAGTATTTTTGTTTTTATAAATTGATCGTGTATACTTTGCTTATTTTTTTTCTACTCTTGTAATTTTGTTTTATTTTATTTTGTTTTCCAAATGGGTTGGATTAGTAATTTAGATTATATTCTATGGTTTCACGTAACAGAATTTAAATTAATCTGAAATTCAGTTATGTGTAACGGGATTCTTTTTCTTTTTAATCTATATCTCTGTGTTTTTTTTCTTTTGCTTCACTCGATAACGATTTGTTTTTCAAATTTCGGATAAATTGCAAATTCAATTTTCTTTATGTTTCCGATTGAATAGGAATAAAATTTCAACATTAGATTTGATATAATCAATATGTATTATTATAAAATATTTAATATTGACATGGACTTCCTGCTTGGGCATATTGAGCGAAAAAAATAGTTTAAAATATCCAATTTAATTTTTATCGAATTAAAATCTCAATGCAAACTATATTATTAATTTTTTTTATCTTTCCTGTACTCTTCTGGAAGATATGTACATGAATTATTTTCGCATTTTTCCTCTTATTATTATTAATACATTTGTTTCAATTGATATGATAATATTTAAACATGTAAATATACATAATAGAAAGAAATTCGTATTGTGCAAAATAATTTTATTGTGCAATGTTAGAATAAAAATTAAATCTTGATAATATATTATTTATGATTTATTCATGGATTCAAAAAATAAATAAATAAAAATACTGTGTATGATTTTATCATTGTACTGTATATATGTATTGAATAATTCATATATACAAACAATTATTATGTGGTTTATTTATTGAATGAAAAATAAATAAATAAGTAAATTGGAAATTTTTTCATAATATTCATTCATTATAATTTAAATATTTTAATTTTGAAATGTGGTATGATTTAGATGTTTAATTTAATTTAAATTATTTCACTCGTATTTTCATGTGAGGAATTTTGTATGTACAATAAAATATAAAAAATAAAAAAATAACGCAAATCAACGGATTATTAAGAAATTCATGATTAAATTAATTGCGCAATAAACGTAAACAACAAAAATCGATTGCGAATAAATAAATATTAAAATACAAATGATTATTAAACAAATGATGATATTTTTTATGAAAACAATGAAATATTATCATAAAATTGAAGTTATGAAATTAAGAATTTTTATTTTAATAGAAAATGTCATCGTCGAATGATAATCAATGATTTCCTTTACATATTTTTTTTCTCTCTATTTTTGTAACTCTTAATATGACGTTATTCAATGCCACTGTGCTCATATGATTGATTTATTTATATTCATATTCCTTCAAAATGCAATTATGACATGTAATATACATAAACGTCTCATTCTTACGTTATATTCCTTTGTCAATTTTAATTAATACTGCGACATTCTGAATTTAAATATATTGCATTTGTACTTTTGTTATTGAAGCTACGAAGACATAGAAAATATTTTTTCTGATGTTAAACATGTATTATTTAGATATATATATATATGTATATATAAATATTAGTAAGTATGAAATCGTGACTCGAACAATCATATCTCACTTTTATCTCTGAATATCGACAAATAATAACAACAATAATTATTTGTGATTTTTTTTCTTCTTAGTAAAAACTTCTTTTTAATTTATTGTTCATGATTAATTGATGTTATTGATTTTACAATTTTAGTAAAAATTTTTAGTATATAAAATGTGATGAAATTATAAATAAAATAAATATCACTGGATAAAAAATATAGAAACATTTTTGAAATAAAAATTTCAATTGTGAATTTACTTTTTTTTTTATTATTCGAGTGAAGAATTAATTATTTTTTAAGGTAAATTATTAATTCTCTATTTAGATCATTTGTTGATTTCACTTGTCAGACTAAACAAAAACCCTTGATCATATAAGAACAAGCAGTTTAGTCTGACTGTGAATACCAATACAATAACATCAACTGATCGTGTTGGTGTAAACCGGTATATTATAAACATATCGAATTAAAATTCTTTACAATTAAATCTGATTATATATTTAATTAATTAGAGGTTACATACTGTCTGCAAAATTTTGAGTGAATTCTGGAGATTTAAATTAAAAGTTTTTCCGACACAAAATCTCTGGGCAAAAAATAATTTATCACTGCAAATAACGTAAAAATAAAATTGAATAAAAATGTATAAACTTTCAAAAATGACGCTCAGCATTATCAAAAAATACAAAATATTTTTTGCACATTCTGTATATAAAAAAAATAATAATTTAATATAGAAATATTAATAAAAGGATATAATTCCGAGACTATTTAATTAATCAGAAATGATCCTTTTCAAATTATCACCTAAAAAACAAAATTAAAAAAAAGTTTAATATAAAAATTGTTTCATCATAATCAAAAATTCTTACAAATTTAATTACAGTCAAATTATCATCGCAAATAGCAAGAAAAAAAGTCGCCATTTTCGTCTATAAATAAAAAAAAAATCCAATTTTTCATAACATTAATTCAAAAAAATAATCATTAAATTTTTTATCATTCATAAATTCACAAATACAATATATAAAAAATAAAATTAAACGTAGCGTGAAAAATAGTACCTTTCCCTGCCGCGCTGTGGCATAACGGTCGGATATAAGAGACTCTCCGAATTGTCCCTAGGCAGCAGCAGCGTGCAGCAATGAACAAGTAAAAATCTCACCAACAGTTCAGTCAGTACCGCGCAATAAAGCACTAAACTAGTAAAAAGAGTTGGTGTGTGGTGTAGTGAGTTGACGGCGAGTCGCCGGACTCTACTCACTACAATTTTCACCATAATTATCTTTATTTATTATTATCATTACAATAATAATAATAATAATAATAGTAATATCAATATCAAACCAATAATAATTATTATCATTTATTGTAGTAAAGAAAATAATTAATTATTTTATTCGCAAAATGTGAGGCAAATAATTTTTGTGCTGATGAGGCTCGGGATTTTAAACGGGGCCGACGCGAGGCCCCAATATTTCGTATTGTGTGCTCAAGTTCACGTAAAAAATTAAATTACACAAGATATTAATAATAAATAAATGAATAGCAATAAATAAATAATAAAAAGAAGATAATTATTCCAATGAGAAAATGAATTATCGAGTCAACGACTGAAAAAAAATAAATAAAATTCAATTTAAATACCGTTGTAATTATCATTATTTTTATTGTAACTTTTTAATATTATTATAATTATTATTACAAACGTGCGTGAAGTAAAATTTTCATTTTGTAGACTGTAATACGTGGACTCTCTTTAACGGGCGTGTGTATTTATCGCGAGGGCGCAGTGGGTGCAAGCAATGTCTGTACACGAGTGGATCGGTGCGTAAACGTCAGTGCATTATCATGCGATAATGTGTACGTAAATGATATGAGTAATGAAATTACGATGATGATGATGATGATGACGAAACATGGGATGAAAAAAAAAAATACATATATACATATATGTATATAAATAAAAAATTAATGGAAATTAAAAATTTAATTTGTGAATAAATTGATGTTAGAGATGGAAAAAAATTTTGATCAACGCACGTGTTGGCTTTTTTTTTTTTGTAAATTCTTGTGGATATTTTTTTTTATTGTTTAATCAAAATTTTCATTTGCTTATATACATGTATATATGTATATGTATTTTTTATTGTTGATCTCTCTGGGTATGTTAGATCGCATGAGAATGTTATTGCTCGTCGATAGATTATTGATTTGTCGAGACAATTTTAATACATGGTGGTCAGTTTGGAATGTATAATGTGTATTTGTTTTATTATTTTTTATTATACTTAATTGAGTTCGTTGATTTTTTTATTTGAGATTATTTATTTAAAATTGTTTTTGTGCTGGATTTATTATTCATTGGGATTTGTGAGATTTATTTAAGTTGATAGAATTTCTGATTTGTTTTTACGTTTTATTTGGAATTATTCTCGCGATATTTTACCGGTGTATTTTGAAGTTTTAGTTCAAATTGGATAATTACATTCAATTGGAAATATTTAAAAAAAAATTTTATCGATAGCCTTCAATGATTAAACAAAAGTCCTTGGCCTCTTAGTTAACTTCATTGACATTGCGGATATTAATGTACAATATTATAAATATAAATGAATATATATTTTTATTTTATAAAAAAATAATTTGTGTTGTTAGTTTTGTGAATGGAATATTTTTAATTATATATTTATTGAACGTTAAATTAAAAACAAATTTTATTCAATGAATTTTTTAACTCGAAATTTTTTTTTTTTTTTTTTTTTTCATTATAAATTTTATTGATTGTATTACAGTATTAGTGTATGTGTGTATGTGTGAGAGTATGTATTGCATGACGATACAATTACAATCGGATCAGTGAAATTGTTTTCATGATAAATATTTTAAAGACAAATTTGTTTTAAAAATTTATTTATACTTTTTATTCACTTTAATTTCCTCCTTCGTTGTATTTTTTTTTCTTTCATTTGATTTTTCATTTCAAATGAATGATTAGTGAGATGAGATGGAGTTGTTGGAGGACATGATCGCATGTGTTGGGTTACGCCTGGTTTTATTTTATATTAACTTGGTGGTCGACGGCGTTTGGCTAGACTTCGTACAGAATGCCTAGTCTCCCGTGTCTTTCATTGCATGGTAGCATGAAGATTTATCAACCACCAATGTATTTATTCTTCATTACATATTCACAATGACATAAATAAAATTTAAATAACCGAAAGAAAACAAAATATTTTTTTCAATATTTTTTTTATTTTGTTGTATTATACAGTGTGAAAAAAAAAACATTATGGCGTTATACTCATACGAATGTGACACACTTTTTGCTAATGACATTTCATCAATAAATGGAGATACGCCCGGTTATGGTGCACGTACGTAACCAAAGTTTTGACATTTAAATTTGTGAGGGAAATAATAAAAATCCACACATGTTTTTCACTATTTTTGCCACATGGTTTTAATAATTGTGACGTTAATGCTCACGTTTATATTCAATGTTTGTAATCAAGTGTGCAATGTGTTTTGGAAATTTTTTAATTTGTTTATCAGTAAATCAAGGATTTTGTATTATTGTATCAAATAATTTTTTTTATATGGAATATTAATTGTTAATTGCATGAAATGTGTATGAAAATGAGAAAAAAAAAAGATTTATTATTAAAATTAATCATGTATTATTGAATAAAAAAAAAAAATAGGGAGAAAAAAAAACATAAATAGGTCAACTGAATTATTAATATTATTACTTTTTAATTGCAATTTAAATAATTTAAAGATGTATGGAAATAGTGACCTAGATTATTTGAAATTATCAACTCAACATGAATCGCAAAAAAAAAAAAAAATGAAAGAGAAAAAAGTGTAATAATTGATTTAAATATACAATAATGGATGGATATGTTTGATATGTATTTTTGTTGAGATGAAATATAAAAATTATGTCAAGTTGATGAATCATTTAGTTGGTTTGTTTAGTAATACTTTGATATTTGCTTGCAGGGTCATTTGATAAAGTACCTGTAAAAGAGGAGCGTCCAGATGAAGAGGAAATTCAGGCATTGGCTGCCAAAATGGTGGAAGCAAACAAGGCGAAAACACAAATTACTGCACAAGCTGCACCACCAAGATCAGCAGCACAACAAAATATGCCTGGTATACTTGGTTACTTAACTAGAAAGCCAAATGACACAACTCCACCATCATCAAAATCACCGTCAGTTGTTGATGGTAAATTGCCATTAGATGATGAAAGTCAACGTGGAAGATTTGGCTGGATAACATTTGATAAAGTTCATATACCATATATATTTCGTGGTGCTGAAAAATATTGTGCTGTAAGAATACTTGAGGCAAAGCTACTAAATAAGTACCTGAATTATCTTCATTCAGACATTTACAGCTGTACATGCATCAAAAGTTACTTTATCACTGAATATGAAAGCAAATTATTGAATGAAATAAATAATAAACATTGTGAAAATCAATTTGGCAAGGAGCCATTTACGTGTAAAGATTTGGTCGTTAGACTGTCTGACGCCAAGGAATTTCATGCATTCCTTGACGTATGTTATACTAAATTAACGAATCATAGTGTTGGTGGAGGACAAAAAAGTGATAAATGTGGATTTATTCGTATTAATAAAGAATCAGTTGTCCCTTATACGGTGAAAGATCAACTTAAATACGTGCCACTATTTTATTTTGAAGGTGAAACTGATAATTTAAAGCTTAAAGCTGAAAAGCTGGAGGGCTGGGATTTATCATATTTAAAATTTTGTTGTAAAGTACAGGGTATACGTAATGAATTATTTGCAAGTGAAACATGTTCGGTAATAAGTTTAAGCGATATTAAAAGTTATTTTCCACCTGGTACTGGCTTTGAGGATTATTGGCCGAGCAAAGTAATGGACTCACAATTATTTATGAGTGGTAAAAGTGGCGCTAGCGCTGGTGGATGGACTAAACAACCGCCATTACCACCATCAAATAATAAATCAGTGTCAATACAACAAAATAATACAACAAAATCACAATTAAATTCACGTACAACAGCATCATTACAAAATATGATACCGCGTAATACAACTGTAACAGCAACATTACAAACAGTTAATCAATCGCGTTCAGTTGTAACAACACATCCAGCTCATTCATCACCAACTGCTGTACCATCAGGACGTTCATCAACAAATGCACAACCAATGTTGAGTCCAATGCCAACTGCTGTTAATGGATGGTCTGGATTAGTTGGTGGACAGCCGACATTTCAAGCCACAATTGTACCACAATCAAATACACCAATTCGAATGCAAAATACATCATTAAATATGCACAATGTAAGTTATTTTTTTATGTTCCATTATTATTTTATATTCAAATAATACAAATGAGAGTGTTTATTCATAATTTATTTAGTGGAGAAAATAATTGAATGAATAAGTAATTAAATTAATTGATAACAGTGGCTGGTGAATTTGATGGTGAGAGATTAAAAGAAATCATGATTTATATTGTGAATTAATTTATTTTTTTCTTTTTCTTTTTATAGCCAATGGCCACGTCGAAATCGCCGCAGTATCCACAGCAATCAAGAAGCAGAGGAAGTAGTGGAAACAGTGCTGCACAATATTCAGTATATCCTGTAACAACCATGCAAACAATAGCACAGGCACAACCACCACCGCCCCTTGTTCGAGCAACCACACACTCAAATCAATCGAGTCTTGGGTAGGCAAAATTAAATATAATTTTTTCATTTCACATATAATATTTATAGAGTTTCTTAGTTTATTTATTGTTATAGATATATAAATCTATATAATTTATATGGATACATATAAATCATTCTGAAATTTTAATTATTTTCACGTATTAATATTTCTTCTTTGCATATTAATTGATGATACAATATTTTTCAGAGTATTTGAAAATTAAAATCATTGTTTCATCGATGTGTTTGATTTGATTATAATATGTAAAAGATCATCGATAATTGTTAGTAATATATATTGACAAAAATTATATACAATTAATTGATTAAGCATGGCGTTTGATTTAGGAATGTAGAAATTTGTATTGTTTTGTTTGCTCTAATCTGGGTGAAACATAATTAGCACCACTTTCATTTGATTTTTTATATTATTTATTTATATTACTTTATTTCATTTTATTTATTATAATAATGACAATTATTATTTATTTATTTATTTATTTCATTGCAATAGCTTTATCAAGTAGATATTTTTGTTTTTTTTTTTCCACTATTTTTCCTTGTACATACAATGTTTGCTTTTTTTTATATAGTTATCCAACCTATGGGAAGGATGACTGGTGAGTTCCTGCATAATGTATTATAGAATTTAACTCAGGTGCATTTTCATTTGACGAAAGTATAATAATAATTCCATTACATAAATGGCATGAGGATAATAATTTTATTTCATTACATAATTATTCAATTATGTCGCACAACGGCCACATAGCTTATGTTTTTTGAAGTTTTCTTCTACACCTCTCATTCACTACATAGAGCTACCTTTTTATATTTAATTTTTTTTTTTCCGGAATATTTAAGAATATTCCAGAATAAAAAAAAAACAAATAATTAACTATGATGAAAAAAAATTAATCAATTGATAATAAATATAATATGAAAATATATTTGCAATTTGTTTTTATTTACATTTGTTTTTTGTTTTTGCATGAAATTAAATAATATGAAATAATTGTGATATTGTTGAAAAAATTGAATATGGAGATGAAAAAGCAAGATAAAATAAATTAATGCTTTTATTAATTAACATTTTTCCTTTCCCAATTTTATTATTTTTATTCTATGCTTTTTCATTGTTGAAAATTAATTTAATTAACAAATGATATTATGATAATGATGAACAATTAGATAAGTTTTTTGATGAAATTTCAGGGTGGGTGCAACGTATACAACACCAAGTTTGGCAGTGCCTAATGCTGTTAGTGCCAGTACCTATCCACAAATGCTTAGTTTAAGTACAGAACAAGTACAGGCATTATTACATCCACAACCATCAGCATCAGCTTTATTGTCACATACACCACCTGCGCATAATGCACACAGTACAACGCATCAAAAACATGCATATCCTCCGCCATTGATACCAGTTAATGGCAGTTCAAACAGTACAAGGTAAGCATTAATTAATTAATTAATTAATTAATTATTTATTTATTTAGAAATACGTCTTGAGATGATTGAGTAGCTTAAAAATAAATTTTAACCTAAAAACATGCTATGTTTTAGGCAAAAATTTTAGGCTATGGAACCATTTCTTTACATTGATTTATTTATTTATTTACCTTCGTATTCTAAGGCGAAATTAGTTAAAAACATTGACTAATATTTGGAGATTGAATTAATTTATGAAGTAGTCTCATTGGATTATTATTTTTATTATTATATAAATCATTTTCATTTTTATTTTATTGGAAAAAGAGGTTTGAAAAATTGTTTTTTTTTTGTCTTTATGAGGAAATGATGAATCATAAAATTAAACATTATAATCTTTAAATAAAACTCAATTCCCGGGGGGCAAAATGTGTAATAGGAAATAATTCAAAAATTTATCAGGTGATGAAAATGATGAATGAGACTATTCGAATTTTTTCTTTAAATATTCGATAATTAATTTTTTCTTAGACTATAAAAGAATTATTGGGTTTTCAAGTTATATTATTACTTCGAGACCACTATTGAGTAATAAAAATTAATTTGTTAATTTCTTATTAAATAGTATTTATGTATTTATTTTTAATTCAATAAATTATAAATTTTTCAGAGATTCACGAGGTAGAAAAGCATTAATTCCCATTCCGGAAACAATAGCGTCCAGTGGTCATGTGCAACCATATGGAATACAAAAAGCCTTGGTACTAGAAAAATTAGTACCATGCATCAATTTTAAACCGTATATTTATACTGAATTATTGATAACACTACCAGATTTCGTATCACAATATTTTCCTGCGTGTGAAATAAATAATTGTCGACAAGTACTCACAGAAGTTCTTTGCGTTGATTTATATCAAGGAAATAGGTAAATTAAAATAATAAACAAACAAATTATAATGTATTATAAATATATGAAAATATTTCCTTGACGTATTGTTTGAATAAAAATATTAATTACTAAATATTTTTCAGATTACAGATGAAAATATTAATGGAAGCTGGAAAATGTTCATCAATGAATGAAGAATTACCCTTAATACAAGTTAGAAGTATAATGAAATATATGCCACAAATGAAATATATGTTTCGTAATATGGCGATTCCAGTGCCAGCTCACTCGTCTGAGGAGCATCCGTCGAAAAAACGTCAACGTACTAGCTAGGATTGGCTCCAGCCTTACTGGCCCACTTACGATTACTACCATTCGGCGTTTTAATTAAACAAAACGTTGATTTGGTCGAGTGTCGCGTGTGTGGTAAAGTGGCACGTGCTGTGTGTTTGTGTGCGTGTGTGTTTGCCGTTAAATTGATTTGGAACAAACGAAAGAAGGGAAGAAACAGGACATTTATTGAGGGAAAAAAAAAAAAATGCATTTACAAGGAGAGAAGAAAATAAGAACTCGAAGAAAAAAGTGTGGAAAAAATGAATGACAAACTCAATTAATAAATGCGGAAATGAAAGTCAAGATAACGAGAAACAATTTATATCTGTGCGTGTGAGTAGTGAAAAATAATGGATAAAAACATGAATAAAAATTAGAAACAAAAAAAAAAAAAAGAGACTTCTATGAACAGTTCGTGCCCGCACGTGTAAGGCTTTTACCTCAATGAGGACAACGAAGAATCACATCGCTAACGATTGCTGTATTTGATGTTATCGACGTTCTGCTCCTCAGGTGTATCGAACATTGACTGATAAAACAAATAATATTAATAAATAAATCAATAATTAATTAAATAAGTAAATAAAATGAATGAATGAATGAATGAATAAATAATTGAATAAATAAATAAAATGGGGGACAGATTTAATTAATATAAAAGAAAGGAGGCTTTGGTTCTGTGAATCTAGAGGTGTGTGGATAAAATATATTTTGCTTCAATTCTCTATCTAACATTTCATAATATCAATTTATTTTCAAGTGTTATCTCAATTTTTTTTTTGTTTCATTTTTTAGTTGTAAGTTTATTAGGTTATTTTTGTGTGATGATTGAGTCATTGGTAAATATGTGATGTGCCTGAGCACACATTTACACCTTACACTTCATTCATATTACTTTCTTGGCTGTTCACAATTACATCAATTGAATTTAATTGTTATTCATTTTTTCTTTCGTTTTTTTTTTTTTATTTTTTTCAATTTATATTGTGATTATCCGAGTTAAAATGGAATCGTTGTGAATAGGGTCGTAAATTTGTTTATTGGATTCACGATGATGTAAATATAATTAAAGTTCGTGAATGTACTGTGGGTGACGGGTCTTTTTTTTTTTTTTATATATATATATACATATATATATATAGTCGGAGATGAAAATCCAAAGAATTGAATGTGCGTTTCAATTAGATAGGGTATGTTTCAATTTTTTGTTTTAGTGTGATGTTTCAATTGACGCAACATCAACTCATTACATATCTGACCGGATGAATATTTTTGTTCATTGGAAATGAAAAATAAATATACAAGGAGAAAAAAGATTAAATGAAAGAAAAAATATTCAATATTTACTTGATAAAGTTCCTAATTATTGCGAACGAGAAAAAATTAACTAATGATAAAAAAAAAAAGTTAAATGTGATCAGTGAAAAAATTAAATAGCAGATGGTAAAATAATTGTTTTTCCTGTTATTGTATTCATTTAGAGATAATTATTTTTCTCTATTGAAATTTTATTGGCAATTAATTACTAAATTTGGAGATACAAAAAAAAAAAATGAAAATGAATTAATTTTTTTTTTATATTACCGTTACTTTCCTGAAATGGGTCAAGTGTTAAGAGGTTATAAAATAAATACAAATTTTATTTCATTGCTGTTAGCACGTGAAATATAATCACAACATGGATATACACATCATTTGTGAAAATGAGAAGAAATTTTGAAGAATAAATGAATAAATGAATCGATAAAATGTGAAGTAAAAACTATGAAAAAAAATTTGGTATTTCATAGTAACATAAAATTTAATGTTGACAAATATGTCATTACTAAATTCATTATTTCAATATTGAATAATCAGTTTTTTTATTATCTTGAGATGTTAAATATTATTTTTGATATAACACAAGGTTATTATTATTTTTGACGTTATAATTCATAAAATCTCGGTATTAATATTGACGTACGAGACCACCCTCTATTTTACGATCATATAAAATACCTATTTATCTCATTCAAAAACTTGACTAATAAAGAAAAAAAATAATAATAAAAACAAACGTGCCACATTAATGAGTATTTACTTTGTTTCGTATTTATCCGAGTTTGTCAATAGTTTTATTCAATGACAAATTTAGAATATAATTTGTAATTTAAAATGGTATTAATTTATTTCTATTACCGAAGAATCACAAGAAAATATACATTCTTTATTTTTCTCATTATTATTAACGATGAAAGAAATAAATTCACTAATGTATAGATTCACATAAAAATATTGACTCATTTAAATTAATATTCCGATTAATATAATCGCATTAATGACAATATTCAATAACAATTCTGTTAATTCTAAATCCTCAATAATTACATTTACACAAATTCCAATCAATTATAAATTATTAATTGATTTTAACTGTCTCACAAAATTATTTACAATAATTTTCATTTTTTTTTCATCATTTCAAAAAGTAAAAAAATTAAATTGATGTAACTGTGATCGCCAAATGATTTTCATATTACTTAATACATGCACATTTATAAATGACATTTATGAACGCTGATGATAATACAATAGATGATTACAAAAAAGAAATAAAAATGCTATGCCTCAATAATACAACGTAATTTCATTTTCGTGTATATATTGTCATTTAAAAAATTCACAAACTCTCTAAACGACATTGTAAAAAAAAAAAAAGCAAAAGAAAACAAGAGAAAAAATAATAGAGAACCAAATTCACTTTGTGAATTTTTATAAATATATATATAAATAAATAAATATATAAGACAACCGCGTTTAGATAATAATGTGCTATGGTAAAAATGGTATATTTTTATTATTTATAAAATTGTATTCAGTTTTATATTTATAAATGGTTTGAAAGATTCAATTGCCATTGAAAAAGACTACAATGGATTCGCGCGTTTGTGGCTTCATTAGATATTCATTATAATTAATTTGTTTGGTTCTATATAATTATTACTCATCAAGTACAAGTGGGTGCTTTAAGAGTAATAAAAAAATTTAAACATATAATAATAAATTAATTAGTAATTATTTATTCGTTGAATTCAATATAATATTTAATAAATAAACTCAAACGTATCAGTTGATTTTTATTCATTTATTTTTTACAAAAAAGAAATAAAAAAAAATTTAATACTTTTTTATAATGACATGAACCGCGTCTAATTAAATTAACAATTTGTGAATGTGTGTGTATGTGAAGGAATATATGTGTAAAATAATTGTGTTTAATGTACACAATATTTCAAATGCGATTATTATCTGTAGCAACATTTCGATTTATTTTTATATGTAAATAGACAAAAATTACTAATATAATCGCTACATTCACTGAGTTATTGAGTTATTTTATTTTTATGTAAGCAATAAATAGAGTGAGAATGAAAATTATAGAATGAAAAAATAAAAGAAGAAAAGATCAGTAAAATTAATTTGATAAATAGAAAATAAAAATAAAAGAAACTGAATCTTGTATAAAAGAATAAAAATAAATAAAAATATGTGGTGCATTATGTATATTGTGAATCTTTGACAATGCACTATTGTGAGGCCCCAGTCCAAATTTAGATAAGAAAATTCAACAATTATATTACATTTTAGCATTTATTTGTTAAAACAAAATACACACCTGTTATAATTAATAATGCGTGTAATATTATTATTATTTATCATACTATCATCTGTAAATAGAAGCCTATGGTTAATTACTTAGAAATAATAGATATTTCAAATAAATTCATCATACAAATAAATGAAATTAGTATTAATTTTTCAATTACTCCAATTATCCGACCTAAATAAAAAATTATACTCCATTTGTTCCTGTATTATTTTTCATACGACAGGTGGCACTTGTGGGCATAACCTAAAAAAGAAAATCAAGGGGCGCGTCAGGGATAACGGGGAAAAAAAAAAAAGAAAATGATAATAAAAAATATATATTGTATACATACATAAAGTGAATTTGAAGATGGCGCTACTACCGACAACAAAATATTTTTCTTCCTTTCTCTCTTTCAACGAAGTAATACGACAATTTCCGAATATTTAGTCTGGTAGTCGCCATTTTGTCAGGGAGTCACATCATTACACCGTGTTTAATCGGTTTTTGCTGTTTTCGGGGTGTAATACCGTCGAAAATTCCGGCCAATTTCGCGCGGTAAAACCCCAAATGGCTTGCTTGAATACACTCAAGCAGGAGATAAAAACTCTTGAGTCTGTTTTTCCAAAAACCCATGAGAGGTTTCAGATAATGTCCGCGAGTGTGGACGAGCTAAGTTGCAGGTTTGTCGGTAAAAGTGGGAAGAAGTATGAAATACATGCCAATATTACAGTAAGTTTTATCATTTAATCATATCATTATTCATAATAAACAAATACAACGTCAATATTATCCATTAATAATCCATACAATTTATTTAAAAGTCATCAATAAATCACACAAAGAAACAATAACATTTGTCTGTTGTCATTTGAAACGTGACGAAGTTCTAATACAATTGTTCTAATTTATTCTTTTATTTATTCATTCATTCATTTATTCATCCATTCATTTATTTATTTATCTATCTATCGATCTATCTATTTATTTATTTTTTTAATCTTTTTTTCAATTTCACATTCAATAATTACCTTTTATATTATATTATATTTTATTATCCTTTTGTTATTACATTTAAATCTGATAAAGCGATTATTAATAGTCAACATTGGGAAAATGTTTGTGTGTTAATATCATACAAGCAGCAGGTCAATGCGTTGGCGTGTTAGAGGGTAAGGCCCTCACAATACCTCTGAATATCCCTCTGTTCACAATCGACACAATACCTCTCACTAACGAAATTATTTTAGACAAAGGTCTCTATCCAATTTTTCTAAAGATTCCACAAAATAAAGAAAAAAAAATTAGAATAAAATAACTAAATGATATTAAAAGTTCATTTTTTGTTTATACAATATTTTTCAATAATATTTAGAATATATTTCAGTTTTATTTTCTATTATATTATTTAATGAATATTGTATTGTTTATAAATTTTTTTAGCATGTTTTATTGTTTTTTAATGCGACAAAAAAAAAAGAACGAATAAAAATTGTAGAGGCAGGGGGATATAAACAATTCATAATAATGTAAATTATTTATAGGTTAGTTTGAAAAATTGTATTGCTTGAAAGAAAATATTTATCAAATTTATCAAGTTCAAATGAATATTATTAATTGGATTTATTTATATTCGCCCTATTAGATTTGTATATAATTTAAAAATTAAAACTACATTAAAATAAAATATTCATTGTTGTTTTTCTCCAAACATTAATTTATTACATTGAATAATATTACTCGATCTAATTTAATTTGATAAATTGTAATACAATAATAAAATTTACGATTAGAAAATAGAATATTTGAAAAAGAAAAAAGCTAATAAAAATGATGAATAATTATTATCTGTAGGAAACTTATCCATCGACACCGCCAGTTTGGTTTGCTGAATCTGAGGAAACAAGTGTTACAAACGCAGTACAGATATTAAGTAATACAACAGGACGTGATAATCATGTTATTAATCAGGTAGGAATACTCTTAAAAGAATTATGTCGTCTTCACTCGCTACCTGAACCACCAGACGTTGAAAGATTAAGAACAGCATTGGATCCATTGCGTTTGGGTGGCGCAACAGCTGTTGTAACACAAAGAATGGAGGCTGAGGACACTGAAGATATTGAAGAAGATGAAGAGAGTGAGTCTGAAGAAGATCTGCATTTAGATATGGATGAAGGCGAAGCGAACATTAAGAGTAAGGTAATGGATAATTTATATATTTATTAATAAAATTATTAATTTACCTATAAAATAATTATTATTTATAGTTTATATTTATCTCAATACTTCAATATATATAAAATAATAATTATTTACTAATTGTATTTTAATATTTGATTGGTAATGAATTATTGTAATGATAAATGTAAATTAATATAATAAAGTTTGGGATATATTTGATTTTTATTATTGAAATTGTTTATTATTTATTTATTAAAGGCTGATGACATGGATTTGGAGCACCTGGCGACGTTAGAAAGGTTGCGACAAAATCAAAGACAGGATTATTTAAGAGGCAGCGTTTCTGGTAGTGTTCAAGCTACTGATAGACTTATGAAGGAGTTAAGAGATATATACAGAAGCGACAGTTTTAAAAAAGGTGCGATGGAAATAAATAAATAAAATAATTGTGTACATATAAATATATATTATTGTTTATTGATAAATTCAATATATTAATTATTTATTTATTTAGGAATGTACAGCATAGAGCTGGTAAATGACAGTTTATATGAATGGAATATCAGGTTAATGTGCGTTGATCCTGATTCACCTTTGCATAAAGATTTGGTTTTACTCAAAGAAAAAGAAGGCAAAGACAGTATTCTTCTTAACATGATATTTAAGGTATATATATACATAGTATAATTATAAAATTCGGGGAAACAATTTGTTGAAATGGAGTATTGAAAAGATTATTAATTTATGCGATTTTTTATACACTAAAGGAAAAAATTGAAGAGTCAAAAAAATTTCCGAAATTTTTCCGTGTTCTTTGACAGGCTGTATCTCGGTGAAAAATGATCGTATCGAGGTTTCAAAAAAACGAAATTGAAGCTAAATGAATAAGCTATTCAACCCCGTTGATGGTTTAGCTAAAAAAAATTTTGCCAAGTTCGTGGACCCAAAAAAAGAAGACACAAAATTTGTAAATTTTTTTTTTTTTTTTGCTCTATTCTTTACGGTTATTACGTGATCCCAAAGGATAATCGTAACTCCTAAAAAATTTTCGCTACAAGGTGTGAAAACTAGAGACTCAGAGCATCAAAATACTTTTTTTAGAAACTCGATACGATCATTTTTCACTGAGATACAGCTCGTCAAAAAAGACGGCAAAATTTCGGAAATTTTTTTGACCCTTTAATTTTTTCCTTTAATGTGTAAAAAAAAAAGTCAAATCAGGTTTTAATCTACAATTAATATCTGTTATATATTGTAGTATCTTTTAGAATTTAGTCTTTACTTCTATTTATGGAATAGTTTGATTGTTGAATGTATCGATGATTGAGTGTAAAAATTGAATATTTTAATATTTCAGGAAACGTATCCATTTGAACCACCATTTGTTCGTGTGGTTCATCCAATAATATCTGGTGGTTATGTTCTTGTTGGCGGAGCTATTTGTATGGAATTACTTACAAAACAAGGCTGGAGTTCGGCGTATACAGTTGAAGCAGTTATTATGCAAATATCAGCTACATTGGTAAAGGGAAAAGCGCGTATTCAATTTCAAGGTGCAAGCGGTGCTGGAAAAGTTTGTGGTGGACAAGGCCAATATAGTTTGGCACGCGCACAACAATCCTTCAAATCTCTAGTTCAAATACATGAAAAAAATGGTATGCTTTAATAATTATTGTAATTTATTTAATTTAAGATATTTATTGCAAGTTTGAAGTATTAAATTTTTCCTATTTTTCTTTTATTTATTTTAAGGAACAATATTATAGATAGTAATTTTAACATTTGTGTCATTTGTTTATCTACTTCTGATAATTAGAATTTTTTATATTTCCCCGTCAGGGAATGAGAAAAAAAAATTAATTTTCTAGAGCAAGAAGAAAAAAGAATTAATTTGTACAACCTAACCTCAATCATTTATTAATTAGTTGAGAATAAATTCAATTGTATGATCAATTATAAATTTCAGGATGGTTTACGCCGCCAAAGGAGGATGGCTAATAATTAAGAAAAAAAAAAAAATGAATAACATAAAGATGAAAACACAAAGGAACAAAACATTTAAAGTGCCGAATAGACGAATGGATATAATATTATACGTGTTTTCCAGCTGAAAGACTTTGAAATGGAAAAAGAAAAAAAAATGAGTAATAGTGTGTGCCCAACAAATGATTGTTACGATAATAATTTGATATACAAAACACAACATTAATTAGGTAATGTAAGGATAATGAATTGATATTATGTATAATTCTTCGATCTCTGAAAAAACAGAAAAAAAAAATGGCGGCCGCGCAAATCAGTGAAGTGATTGATTATTGAATGCATAGAATAACTGCGATTTTTTTTTGTGATTATAACTATTGAATCACTAACAAAAAATATGTATGTATGCTTGTGAGTATATGTGTGTTGTGTATGTAGGGGGGATGTGTTAAAAAAAAAAGGTACGGGACTTAGATTGTATGAGAAAAAAAATTTTTTTTTCCTGTTTTTTTTTTATTTGTTATTCGTAATTGCAAAATGAACTTTTCATCGAAATGAAATTCCGAAGTACAGTGGTGCACTTTTATCAATCAAATTAAAAGTGTGATTTCATATAAGAAAATCGTGTAGATAAACAGTATTTAGTTACTATCAAATAATGTTCGTTAATTTATTCGTGCTTCCTTATTTTAATCAATTGACCATTTTTTTTTCTTTCTATTATTCTTCGTGTCGCAAAAACGATGAATGAAATTTTGTCGATTTACAATCAAGATCGTTTATCTATAATACATTTTATGAATTGAAATCTCGGTTTATGAGCGTAATATCATTATTATAGTTGTAGTTTATTTGTTCGTTTAAACTTACATATTTTATTAAGTTCATAAATTTTTTCGTGTTTACATAAAAATTTTTTGGCAGGAAAATTTTATTTTTTCTAGATTTTTTTGCTCATTAAATTCTATTTCATATTTTCTTTGGATTATTTAACAATGCTTGTAACTTGTTTATTTGATTATGACACTAATTATCATTTTTTGACGAACGAGAGAAAGCGATGACTGAAATTTCATAATTTCATAATTACATTATCAGTGAACAAAGACATTATTTTTTGTTGTATTGTTTTATCTATTTTACAAACAGGAAAATACATTGTTATAGATAATGGATACGTTACATTTTTAATCACGTCACTCTTCTTTCTTCTTTCTCCATATTCAAAATAACATGACAATGA
Organism: Microctonus brassicae; assembly: GCA_918226075.1. Classification (NCBI taxonomy): domain Eukaryota; kingdom Metazoa; phylum Arthropoda; class Insecta; order Hymenoptera; family Braconidae; genus Microctonus; species Microctonus brassicae. Next base: position 5,084,096 of record OW445483.1, read on the forward strand.
CTTGAAATATGGAAGAAAAAAAATAAAGTAAATAGATAAAAATAAAAAAAGCAGTTTACGTTGTACATGAAAATTGGCGACTGCCCATTCATATTTGTGAAAGTTTCATTTATAAATGTTCATAAATAAAATACAATGCGAATTACTTTATTCATAATGATAACTGAAAAAAAAAAATGTGTGTGAAAATAAGAAAATAAAAATTTGTCCACAATTCTGTATCATGCGAGATATTCGTGAATAATGTAGATTTTTTTATAGTAATAATCAATATTTTTTTACGTCATATCGGCGAGAAATTAATCTTTTGACGATTAATAAAATTTGGAATGATGAAATTAATTGAGGTTATAGAGGACAATTATTGTGCCAGGCAAAATAAAAAAAAAAATGCTAAGATAAGAATAAACGGAAATGAGAATATTAATAATATAAATAATATTAACATTAATAATAATAAACAATGTTCGTTTTATAGTTGTGCTGTATACGAACTTAGTGCAATTAGTAATGGTTTTTTTTTTTTTAATCTTTTGTTTATAAATAATGTGCGTGAATGGTGTGATTTGTAAAGTGACATTGGTTTTATTTTCTCACTCAAATGTAGCGAGGAAACAGAAGAGGATCAAAGATAAAGAGATAAAACAAAAAAGAAAAATGAAAAAGCCTTGCCAAAGCTCATCGTTGTTCGCGTCATAACTCGAGTTATTTGTAACGTCAATATATCGAGAGTGCATTCCTTTTTATTTAAAAATTAAGAATAGAAACATTAAACTGTTATAGATGTACATATAAATATATATCTTTGTAGAATGTCTCAGTTTTGTTTTGGGTTTGAGTGAGTCATCGAATATTAACATTACAATTACAAATAAAAATGAAACAAACATAAATTAAACTAAATATATACGTAATCAGACGACTCAAATTGTGCGTTAAAATAATAATAAAGAGAGGAGAAAATGGAAAATGAAAACAAAAAAAAAGAAGATAAAACCGATGGGATTCTACGTGGGATTTGTGAAACTTGAATCTGTCACAGAGAATTAAATTTCGTTTATTTAATTTACATTTGTTTTGTTTGTTTGATAAAAAAAACAGAGGGGGGAATTGATGAAAAAAAAAAAAAATGGGGGAGATGAAATTCGTTGACCTTAATTCAAATGGAATAAATGAATTATTGAACTTGTCGCTGATGTAACGACAATGAATTATTGCTTTATGACCTGTAAAAGATTGAAAAAAAAAAAAAAAGAAGAAAGAAAATAATGGACGAGTAAATTAATGAACATCAGCCTCTCAGGTGCATTCTTATAATTATATAAATTGAGATATACTCGCGGTATAAATAATGTGTATATCAAATCGTGAAATAAGTGTCGTGAAAAAAAAACAAGCAAACAAATGTTCTACGATTCAGGTGTAGTAGTTTCTTTAGATATTTTTATTTCATGTATATTTTGATGAAGAAATGTATCAGACTGTTTTTGTGGAGATCATTAAGTATATTATTTGTGTAATATCATAAATTCAAACATAAATTCCACCATCATATTATTTTTCATTTTTTTATTGAAAGAAAATTTTTTTTTTGCTTAATAAATTACGCAATTTTTCTACAATATTAATTTTATACAGAACGATTAAATATGATGAAATCTAACAGTATTTTAAACGAAAATTATTTCATACAAAAGTTTGAGGATGTAAAAAAAACTTTTTTTTTTTTTTTAAAGTTGAATCAATTATTTACCATGTAATAGATTTTTTTATAGCCGAAAATTTTTGTCTGAAATATTTTTTAAAAATCTGACAGACTTCGAAATAATTAATTACTGTATATATTTTATTATTTAGAAATATTTCGAGATTAAAATTTTAAGCGCAATGAGGATACGATTTTGAATGAAAAGTTTATGAAAAAAACTGAATTGTTTTAGTAAACACTGAAATACATATTGAATTCCATTCATTGGCACATGTTGGATCATTTGCGTGTTCACTTTTATACTTGTATAATGATATTTAATGATAAAAAAAAATTCCCATCTAGTTGCTCTATTGTGCAAAAATTATTTCAAATATGAGCGTGCAATGTCATTATTTTTCAAGGTGATAATACACGTTTCTTTTTTTCATTTTTAAATATCTCAAATTCGTTGGCGCACAGTGTATAGTTGTGAATTGCATGTATGTATGTAAGTATGTAAGTAAATAAATAAATAATTAAGTAAATAAATAAGTAATGTATGTGAATGAGTGAAAAAAAAATTTTTTTTCTAACATGACAGCTGTGAATGTGATAAGAGTGAAAAACATGAATGAAAATTCATAGTTAGATTATTATAGTGTGTATTTGTGGTAAAAAAAAAAAACAAAAAAAAATAGTTTTCTTTTTTGTATAATATCCTTATTCGCATTTGACCAAATATCACAATCCCAATTTTAATTTCTTTTAATTTCACACGATATTTTGATTTTGAACACCCATGAAAATAAGAAAATATTGAAAATTTTGCTATACATAAATTTTTGAAAAATGAAAAATATATATTATAAATATTTTTATTGTTACATTAAATTTAGTTAATTTCATTCAGATAAATTTTTTTCTTATTACAATTAGTGCAATTTATAATTATTACATTGAATAAATAATTCAATAGCTGTTAGCAATTATAATTTATTAATATTTTTATGTTTATTAACAATTGATGTAATAGAAATTGAGTTATTGTGTATTTGCATGTGTCTTTCATCTGATGATACAATTTGTTTCTACATTCTCTTGGATAATTGTCTATTTATATTTCCCATGAGAGATGTAACAATTGTTATATTATTTTGCTTATATATACATGGTTTGTTTTCAGTTCATTTCATTTTGTGTCTCTCTTTCATTCCTTCGTTTCAACATTAATTTTCTCTCTCTTGTCTATTTTCTTGGTGTATTTGGTTTCACAAGAGCATTATATGTTTCACTCTATTTTGTACATTGAGTCTTCAATTTATCACATTCAGTTCAAGGTATTCGTCTCTATTTCCCTAGTTTCCCTCAATTTAGTGAATAGTTGTGAAGTTTAGAAAAAAGAGGCGATAGTTCCACAGTGAAATAATGAGTTTATACATCCCAATTTTGTCCCTCATGTGCTTATTTTTATTTATTTATTTATCTCATTTTTTTTTGTATGATTTTTTAATTTATTAATTAATTAAAATAAATCTAATATTTATTTTATTAAATTGAGTTAATACTAATATTATTTATTTACGATTGTCAATGTTGGAGAAAAATATATTATGTGTTATTTTTTATTTATTTAAAAAAAACAATTTTAATACTTTGATTTATTTTTATCTATTTCAAAAATGAAAAATGTTCTGTTTATTAAACTCCCATTTTATGTTACATAATTTTTTTTTTTCAATGCAATTTTGTACAGTCATTGTTAAAATATTAATCAAAATATTCAAGAAATAAAAACCTTTATAATAAATTTTTTAACTAAGAAAAAAAAATTAATTAATTAATACACTTTTATTAATATCTGAGAAAATGTTATGGGTTTTTTTAAATTCAAATTTAGAAGTTTTATTTAATTTTTGTTCTTATTTTAATTGCAGATTAGCGTTTAAATGACCGTCATCAGTTTGTGAACCATCAACAGGTGCGTTCATTTACAATAAATGGTGTATACCATTTTAATTGATAGCAATTAAGTTAAAGACGTTCACGATCTGATAAGCAATTTGAAACTTCAATAAATCCATCATTTGTACACAAAATAAATCCAAGGAAAAACGGAATATGATACAAGAAACTCAATAAATAAATAAATAAAGAAAAAAAAAAAATAAATCATAAAAACATAAATTTATCGGCAAAAAAAAATTTTATATCAAGATTTATTAATTAATAATTTTTTTCACGGTGTACACAATCTAATTAATCATTATAAATTATTAATAACTTATTTTAAACTAATTATAATAATTTATCCCGATCTTATTGCAATAATTCTCACAATATTTTTCCATACGTAAAATTTAATTCAACAAAATAAAATTTTAAAAAATTATTCAAATAAATATTTCCACATGAATTCCGTAAATTAATTAATAATAATTTATTCAACATAGTGGCACAATTTATATACATTGCACTAGTAATTACATTTTCTTAATTATTTCATTTCTCTCTGAACCTCCCTCAATTCTCATACCAAAAACTACCATGTGAATTTGTCAGACATTTATTATTTTTTTTTTTTTTCCCCTTTCATATATTTATCCTTATAAATTAACACATCAGTTAAGTATAAAGGCGAACATATAAATTGTTTGTTGTCCATTTGGCACACGAGAATGCAAGTATACATTTAAAATTAACAAAACACTAGTGTGATGCCGTGGCAATATAATTAATTTATAACTTCATTTAATTGCGCGCACCCTCCAAGATTGTGGTCGCTCGTGGAAATAATTCGTTGGCTAATTAGACGAGAGTGCCGTTGGTGTCTAGCATTGCCAGACCAAAAGGCAAGTAACCAACCCCCTTTCACACCCACTATCCTCTACATACACACACGAGCATTTATTTTTATCCATACAAACACATACATCATCGTAATATATTTTAAACTGTGATTTTAATTAATATTATTTTTTTTTTTTCTTTCACATTTTCAGCGATTTACATACAGCAATTAAATATTATATATATAATGTACATATATATATATACATATATATATGTTGAATATAAATAAATAAATATTATGTATATATAATATAAATGAATAAATATTTTTCTTTGTTTTTTTATTTTTCGTCAGTCCAATTTCATTTTTTTTTTTCAATTTAATATTGAGTTTGGATTTTTTTCTTTATTTTTCCTCATTTTTTTTTATATCTTTATTTTTCTCCCCTTTGTATATATAGTCACATATGTATAAACATTGGGAATTGATCTGGTTCCCTTCGTATATGTCAAATAAACATAAATAAAATTTTTTTTTCTTCTTCGAAGTTGAAACAAAAAAAATTCTTTAATTTATTTTCTATAATTTCGAATTAATCCCGAATTTTTATTGTTTATTACATTTCTGAATATTTAAATGAGCTATGGACAGATTTATCCAAATATATATAACGTGAATTAATATTATAAATGAATGTATATCATGTATAAACAAATAAACAAATATAAAAAAATAAATGGAAAAAATTCTTTAATTTATTTTCTACAATTTCGAATTTATCCCAAATTTTTATTATTTATTACATTTCTGAATATTTAAATGAGCTATGTACAGATTTATTTAAATGTATATAACGTGAATTAATATTATAAATAAATGTATATCATGTATAAACAAATATAAAAAAATAAATGAAAAAAATTCTTTAATTTATTTTCTACAATTTCGAATTTATCTAAAGTTTTTATTGTTTATTACATCTCTGAATATATAAATGAACTATATATATACTTATCCAAATGTATATAACATGAATTAATGTTAAACAAACAAAAATATATGTATATTATATATAAAAAAATAAATAAATATAATTTAGTGATATATGTGATAAGATTTCATGATATTAATGCATTGACTTTATTTTGTATTTCCTAAATATATATTTATAACTATCTTTGTCACATATCACGTAATATAATGGTGAAAAACTGCCCCTATCACCAGTTCGCATGAAAAGAATGATTGACGCTTATATATATAAATATATTTCTTCAATTGCGCATTTTATTTTCGTCACAATGGCACGCAACACACAAAAATATAAAATAAGCTTATGAGGATTGTCACGAATTTTCTAGATCCCATTTCATTTTTTCATTCTTTTCTTTTTATACATTTTCCTATGATATATTTATTCTATTTGCGTTAAAGCCTTCAATATATGTATCCACATAATAATCAGGAGTAGGTATGTCGACAAAAAAAAACATTGAAACATTGAAAAAAATATAACAAAAAAAGAAGTAATAATTTTCAATTTTTTTTTATACTTTAATTTGAAAATTTATTTATTTTGTGGATTATATAAATAATCTAGATCTCTATTTCAGCTGATGTATCGCCAACATAAACAAATGATACAAAATAAATAATAATTAAAAATAAAATTAATTATTAAAAAAAAAAAAAATATATTATTCCTGATATTTTTTTTTCTTTTTAGTCTACGTAATAATAATAAATATAAATGTCAATGGTTATTTTTGACTAGAACTTTTACGAATATTTTTTTTGTCATTGGCACAAGGTAGTGAATTTATTGAATAAAAAATTTGATATAAAAGATCGAACTGATATTAAAGATTGTAGAACATCCTGGTCGTTAATAAAATAATAATATAAATAAAAAGGCGTAAGATTAAGGATCTTAATTGAATTCCCTGTGGTGACAGTGTTGACATCAATATAAAAGAACATAAATGACAAGTAATACAATAAGATATGATCACACCATCAGAACAGGCAGGCAGATATAATAAACAAATACAAATTTACACTTCAATTGGAAGACTCCTCTCTATATGCCAATCAATTAATTATGACGCATGTGAAAATAATTGAGAGCTTCTTTGAAAGTGGTAAAGCGATATAAAAAGTAGACTGTCAGACAGTTAAAACACTAGTGCAATGAGCTAACAACAAGCAGGAAGACAAATTATAGTTGTGGAGATTCATAAAAAATATAATTTCAACACATAATTTAAGTTATCGATTCCCTCAACGAAATATTAAAGCAGTATCAAGGATTAAAAAAAAGGGACACTCCTCAGCTTAAACACACTTTACTTATTGTACTGACACTATAGTCAAACTTATTTCAAGGTATGGATTTATTTATTTTTAAATATAAAAGGAACTTTGTACAAATTGTTATTTCAAAAAACTACAGGGGAATAATTGTTGAATTATAATTCAGTGTTTGGTTAGGAAAACAATAGAATTTTATTCAAGGAAGACAATAATTAAAATTGATTGCCAGATGTGTTATAAAAATTATAGAAAATTGAAATCAGCTCTATAGAGTAATATTAATTATAAAATTGATAAAATAGTAAAAAATTTTGTCTAAAAGTCCACTAAAAATTTGTGTTTAATTTAATGATAAAAATTCACTCGTGTATTTTGATGAATTGTGAAGAATAATTAAATTTTTTATTGACATTATTTTACGTTTAGAAAATAACAAACATGAGTAGATAATATAAATACCATTAAATATATATTTTTAGATAATTTATGGTATTTTGTATACGTACATATATTTTTATTTATATTTTTTCAACAGTGCAATTGACCCCGTTGGTTTAATGAGGAAATAAGGGTCGACCCTGTGAAAATAACGTTTGGACCCTCGAGGGTAGTCACTTCTCGTTGCTTTCTAAATGCGTATATTGACCCAGGTCTAAATTACCAACGGTCACTTCCAAATATTTCGCAAAAATCCTCTATTTTTTTTTCTCCTCTTCATTTTTTTTTTTTTTTTTTGTCTTTATATTTATGTATATCCATGTATGTATATGTATATATATATATATTTGTGCCTCACGTGTATTTCACGTCTCGTAAATAACGTCTATTTTCACCCAGCCATGAAATACGCGGGTTTCAAAACGTTTGTGTAAAATGCTAGCTCATTTTTTTCTTTTTTTTTTCTCCTCGTTTTCTTCTCATTTCGAGAAAAGTTAGAATGATATTGGTTAAGAAATGTTTTTACTATTTGCTGGAAGATGATTGCATTTGATAATTGTGAGGATTTAAAAAGTCAACGTTTTGTTTTTTAGAAAAATATTTTTTCGCCTTAAAATATTTTCTATTCATAGCTTATCAAATTATTTTTGGAGTTTTTATCTTTTATATTAGACAATTTTATTAGTATTTATCGAAATTTAAAGGTGTGATGTTTTTTATTTTTCTAGAAAATGAACAAAATATGTAGTCAATGGAAAGAAGTGGACATGGCTTTAGCTGTAATAAAAGTATTTGAGCAAAAAATGACAACTCGAGAGGCAAGCGAACGTTTTTCTGTCCCTAGGAGTACACTGGTTGTTAAAGTGAAAGCTCTAAAAATGGGTAAAAAAGTTGTAATGACACCACGCATAGGATACGTTGGTGCCAATCGAAGAACATTTACAGATGAACAAGAAAGTATTTTAAGCATTTATGTTATATATGCAGATAAATTACTAACGCCTCTTAGTAAAATAGAATTTGCAAAATTCGTATATGAATTTGCAGAATATTTGCAGATTAATCATCGTTTTAATAGAAATAAAAAAAAAGCTGGGGAAGATTTTATTCATGGATTCATGAGAAGACACAAAGAATTAAAATTACAAATTGTAGATCAATCAATTTGTAAAGATCAGTGGATTATTATTTCAAATGAAAAATAAATTATAATTTTATAGATTTTATAAATTTACTGAAATACAAAATAATTTATTAAAATTAAATTTAAATTTTACTTAAGAAAATAATTAATTATAATTATCTTTCATTAAATATGAAAATTGTTTTAGTAAAATTTTCTAAATACTCTTAATTAATTTCATTATTTAAAAATTTAATTGCCAGAATTTTTTTCCGATTATGATAACATAATTATAATAATTTTAGGCAGATAAGTAGCAATTTTTTTTTTTATTTCAAGAGATTAAAGATTGAGTAAATTAATTATCAAAATCAACATATAATTATGAAAAAAAAAAAAATTAATTTGCAGCTATTGAATTTTCTTTTTTATAGAATATAATTATTTTATTAAAGATTAATTAATTTAATATTCAAATGTACAAGATAAATAAATAATCTAAAATTTTCTGTGATTTAATTTATTTTTTCATTGATATATAATTTATAATTAAATAAATAAATATTTAAGTCAAATGAGTTAATTCAATAATTTAGTAATTTATTTCTTCAATCATTTTTTTTTCTATTGAAAAATAATTATTAATATAATAATAAGGTGCACAAATTTTGCAAAAAATTTTCTACTTTAATGTTAATTGATGCGAATGTGTATTAATGAACATATGGTAAATAGTAAAGGAGAAAGAAAAATGAAAAGTTGGAGGGTGAAAGTGCGTGGCTAAAATTGGTAACTTACGGGTGAAATGGGGGGATGTTTTTAGCCACCAACGGCGCAATGTCACGATGAGCATGACGGTGGATGCGTCGGCTTGGTGCGCTGTATGATTTTGCCGCGGCAACTACCAGTCGTTTGCCGGAGTTGAAACAAGTAACCGGGTTATTGCTTGTCACGTGAAAAAAAAAAAAAAATAAATATATTTTAAATATATTTCTCATAATTATAAATGTTATACATTCATTATTATTTATTTATTTATCAAATACAATGAATTATAGATCGTTTATTAAAATTATTTCATAAAAATTCTGGTGATTTTTATACGAATTAAAAATATTGTGAATGCAAAATATATTTTATTTATTTATTCATTTTGGGGTTGAAGTGAAATTTTAACGGTGATTTATTTGTTTTTATTTATTCTTTGATTAATTTTATGAGTAATATTAATTAATGGAATAATTTATTTATGAAAATTGTCTGTGATTTTGTTTATATTTATGAAAGTTTATTTTTAATCGTGTGTGTTTTTATTTGTGGCTTTTTATTATTTTTTTGAAAATTTATTAACATTATTTTGTAACTTTTAACTTGATTTTGAAGTAAATTTATAAGTTTGTTTACTTTTTCTCGTGTGTAATTAAGTGCGGTTGAATATTTTATGCAACAATAATGATTAATTACATGAATAACAGTTTTAAAAAAATTATTATGTATTGTTAAAATTGAAATTTTATCATTAAAATATTTTTAATCACCAACTTTAAAATTCAAATTATAAAATTGATAAATAAAATATTAATTCAATCTGAATGAAATTAATTATTTTATTAAAGAATTAATTAATTTAATATTAAAATGCACAAGATAAATAAATAATCTAAAATTTTCTGTGATTTTTTTTATTTTCATTGATATAATTTATTATAAAATAAATAAATAATTACGTCAAATGAATTCATTCAATAATTTATATGAATTTATTTACTCAATAATTTTTTTTTTTTTTTCGTGTGAAAAATAAAATATAAAATTTTTTTTTTCTTCATCTCCAAATGAAATTTTGTGGAAAAAAAATTATAAACTTGGGTTCTTGAAGTTTATGATCTCATAACAAAGCTTTGTATAGTGAAGGTGTGAAACTCACTTAATAAATGTAAAGCAGTTAACGTCGACGGATTATAAACTTCAACTCGTATATTTGCAGAGCGGTTTGCACTATTATATAAATATATACACATATATACTTATGTATATAATATTCTTGTGCGTTATTATATAAGTAATAACTTGTGATACTCTAACAACTAATGACGATGATAAAAAAAATAGATAAAAAAAATTTGCGTGAATAAAAAAAAAAGTTGTGTGAATTTACAAAAAATTACATTAAAATTTGTTTATTAATTTCATTAATTAAAATTAATCTTTAATCGCATATCAGTGTGAGACAGAGTGAAGATAATTTTACTTCACTTCCGTCAGTTGAACAATAAATAATTAATAATAATTTCAAATAGTTGCAGCTAAAAAAAAAATAAATAAATTAATTGTGAATTTTAAATATTGTGAACTGTGAAAAAGAATCAGGCAAATATTATTTAAAAATAATCTTGTGTAATTAAAATTCAACATCAGTGACACGGAAAATTAATTATTTATAATTTTCCATTCAATTTAATTATGTTGCTGAATAATTAAAAGTGTGAGTATATTCAAAAGATTTTTTTATTTATAAAATACACTAGAAAAAAAAAAATTTGAATTGAATTTGAGACAATTATGTTATTTAAATTAAAAGTATTTAATTAATTAATTATCAAATTGAGTTGATATTTTATTTTATTTACTCAAGACCGAATGAAATGAAATAAAAAATAAAAAAGTCATCTCCAATTGCATTAAATCAACATAAAAATTAATGCAAAATAAATAATTCAATTACAAAAATATTCATTTCATCACTCACAAGTTTATTAATAAAATTATAAATCTTTCTTAATTATTTCATTGAAATTTTTACTTAAAATAAATAAATCTTCAATTAATTTATTTACCTAACATTCAATCAATTTAATAATTCCAATTAATTTAATAATTTAAATAACACAATGTTCCTAAATTTAATCCAAAACTATTTTCATTCTATATTAATCTACAATACAAATATTCTGAATAATTAATTATTAATCAGCATAATTACCTGTGTCATTATCGATAATATTGTGGTGTTAAACTAATTCAATTTTATATTACTTGATAGTTGCTCCAGCATTTTGTTCACTAGATCGTATATAATATAGTCAATTGTATCAGGTATTTCACGTGTCACATACATTCACGAATACAACTATATACATAAAGCATATGTGTTTACTAGTTTGTGTTACGGCAGCTGTGAGAACATTTGATCTAGTGGATTATTATAGCCTCTCACATACATATACTAGATTGAAGCTCTTATACCAATCGCATTATTGCAAAATACCTCATTCGTGTGGGTAATTCGACAATGTATATTCACCAAATTCCATTAGCTTTATTATTAATTAACACAATAATAATACTAATTTTCAATTAGCATTCTTAATCAATAAACAAATATTATCACAAATTAATATATTAATTAAAAAGTTTCTTGTTTACTATTATTATTGGCATAATTATATGAATTAATGTTACGTTGAAATTTTTGAAAATATTTAAATTATTGTTGATAAATTTATATTATGAATAATATATTGGAAACTATTTTTGTATATATGTGCAATTTATCTATGTATGTATCTTTAATCGATTGGATTAAGTTTGATAAGCGAGAGAAAAGTGGAGAAAAAAATTAAAAAATAATTGTAAAGTAGAAAATAGAAAAAAAAAAAATGATTGCACGAAAATGAAAAGTTTTAAGTTGAGAGTATTGAAAGAATGAAGAAGCTGCACTTTCTGAAAAGAATTTGAAGAGGTCGACGTTGGGATTATATGAGAAATTATTAGGCTGATAATGCTTTTTTTTTTTTTTTTCTTTTTTCTGGTTGAATTTTTCGTAATTTTTTTTCATTCATTTTTTTATGTATATTCATTCTATTTTCTTCCTCACATTTTCTATATTTTTTTTTCCCACGCCTCTGTCTTTCACCTTGTCTCACTTGTCTTTTTATCTTCTCTGTGGATGCGCTCATGGTTCGATAACATCGCACTTCTATAAATCATATCTGTATTCACGATCGTGTGCGCTTGGCACATTCAAAATTGGCTATGATCCAGTTAAGGACCGAGAGTGGATGCTTCCTCTTTTTCTCATTCTGCCTCTCGTATGTTTTTTTTTTTATTTTCCTCTTTGTTCTATAAATACTTTTTCTTATTTTTTCGTTATCGCCAGTGTCAAAATTATGGTCGTCTAACGAACATTTTACAATGACATTTTTGGTAGGATTTATTTTTTTAAGTGAAATTTTTCCATTTCACAATTGAATTTTTAAATGTGGCGATTAAGTTAATAAAATGAAGCTGGAAAATTTTATGCAGAGAGTCGGCCAGGATTTTTTAACTGCCAAACAAATAATTCATGTAGAAAAATATATATTAATTAATAGACAAGAAAGAAATTGAGTAATTGAGTGTGAATTAATTTTTTTTTCAGGAATTTAATAAATTTAATAACAATTTTTGCTCATAAAATATTTGACTTTTACAAAAATTATTTTTTTAAATCAATATTTGCATATGTAAGACTTAATAAGTGTAATTAATTTTAATATTGCACATAATATGTGGAATTATAATTAATAAAGATAATAAAATATAAGTTTATCACAATTTATGCATTCAATTTATGTTCAACAATTATAAATGTTTTAATTCTTCTAAATGCTATTAAAATTATCAAACTTTGAATACATAAATGATGAAAATTCACTAAGACGTTATCATTATAAATTAAAAAAATATTATTTCCAATGAACTTTCATGTGTCTTTAATTTAAATAGTGACACAGGGGAAATAATGAAATGTTTTAACACTTGAATTTAATTAACGATTCAACAGAGTATAATATTTATTTTAATTTTCAATAATTAAATCATACAATGTTCGATTTAAATATTTGATTTAATTTCAGAAGGTATAAAATATTATTCAGTCACATAAACAAATTAATTAACCATTAAATCGATAAAATATTTTATTTTATTAATTTAAAAGACACAGAAAAATTTTGATAAATATATTTTTGTGTGATAAAATAAATGCATTATTAAATTATTAATTCACATTAATTTATTATAGTTTAATAATCCCATTAAATAAATCTTTTGAATTTTTTTTTTCCTCTTACAATAGAACGTTACAAATTTATATTTTTAATAATTAATATTTATTTTTCCAGAATTTACGTTTAGTTATACATTTAATACTCGACATAAAATATATTTTTTCAACTTCGATAATTACGGTGTCGGTTATGAGAATAGTAAAAATTCTATAAACGCAAGTTAATAAAAAAGTCTTTAACCCTGGTTGTATTTTTTTTATTTTTTATTATTGTTCATAGTTATCTATACCATTAAGCATTAAAAGCATATGTATAATATAATTATTTTGTTCACTATTTTTAGATTTTTATACCTTAGTAGAAAGCAGGAAAATGTTTTATTTTTGTATTTCATAAATTTTTATAGGTAAAAAAAAAATATTATGCCTTGAAAATAAGTTGGGATTTAAAATATTTATTATAAATGATGAAACTAAATTGTTATTTTATATGTATTTGTTAAATCGATGTTGAAAATATGAAGTTTAGAATTTATATGACCAACAAAGTATGTAAACGCGTCCAGTTTTGATGATATACCTGTGTAATTATTTCTTCTTTCCACACACCGATTTATACGTAAAGTTAATGACTAAGCGTAAAATATTTAATTAGTTTGTTTTTATGTCTCGTAATATTTTTTCGTTGGTACTCGCATGAGTCCTTCAGGTTATATATAACAACGTTCAAGTGCTAAAATTTTATTCACAGAATACGAGGTAAAATCATTTATAGATATAATAAAATAAAAACTTTAGAATGAAAAAAAAAAAAAAAAAAAAAAACATGAGGGAAAAAATGGAGCTTTTTTTTTTTACTTGGACTACATTAGAAATTATTAATAATATAAAACCATATTATATCATGCAATATTTGTAATATTAATCGGTTGATAAAATTTTTGTAGAATTAAATCTTTTTTAATAAATAATAATTTAATGAATAAAACAAAATGATCGATTTTAATGCTTATATGTATGATGCTTTAAAAGCTCAAATATAAATAAAAAATTCTTGTGACATGAAAAATGAATGTAAAATAAAATATAAATTATTAATTTAAAAAACAAAAAATAAAAAATTTATGTGAAATGATAATTTAATTATTTAACTTTAATTTAATTAATTAAGTAACAATTTGTTAAAGGTGTTGGTCATATGGTTTATTAGTTACTAATGATAGATATAAATATTAATGAGGTGCATAACAGATTTGAATATAAATTTAGTTTGGCGAAGTATTTATATTATATTCATATTTCTCAAATTAAATTTTGCTATAAGATTTTTTTCATATTGAATGATGCATATTATTATTAATATGATTTATCGGATGGTTTGATATTTTGTTAAATAATTAGCAGTTCGTATATATAATATTATGAATATTCAATGACAAATTTACAAAGTCTGCTTAATATAAATATTAATAATTGTTGAGTGAAATTCTCGATGATAAAATAGTTGAATAAACTTGGTAATTTGTTAATAAAAATTTACATTTATTCACCTTTCAATCGATATTACAATTATTTATGGTGTAAAAAAATCATCGAATTATTTACGGGGATATAATAAACAAATCAAAAATATTTTCAATTAAATCGAAAAATAAATTTAAATATTAATTAAATAAATTAATTTAAATTTTATTTACTGAAATTAACTTACAACTTTATTAATTAAAATATTAAAAATAGTTTGATAAACAAATGAATTATTACAAGACTAAAATCTATACTATACGTTTCTACTTATCATGTCTGAGTACAGCGAGCTGTTTTCACTGAAATATTTTCTTGCAAAGTTTAATAAAATCTGTTTAAAATTGATACTTAACTATATTCAAATTACAATAATATTTTACTTTGGATTCATATACGCAATTATTATTTTATCATTTCACAAACATTTTATAATTATTGTTTTTTTTTTTAATTTAATAATTTATATTATATTTTCCATTTGTTTTTTATGTTATAAGAATTTTTTATTTGTATTTTTAAGAAATGTTGAATTTATGTTGGTTTGATAACAATGAATGATTGTTGGACAACAATAAAAATAAAATAAAAAATAAAAAAAAAAAAAATTAATAATAAAAAATTCGGAATTCTTGGCGCGATTCACGTATGAACTTTTTCGAATTTATTCTACGAATATGCTCGTTTGTTCGTTCCAGCTCGAGGCTTTTCCGGAGAACGGAAGTGAAGCGCACCACGAACAGACTGAATTTGATGGTCGATAGGGGTCATCGAATTGGCTACGTCTGTGTTGTGAAATTTATATAATTTCTATTTTTTTTTCTTCATTTTTTTCTTGGCAAATCGGCTTTATAAGTACCGTCTATACTTATCTACCATGGATCCAATTTTATCTATTCTCAATTTCTTTTCTATTATTTGTTTCTTTTTATTTTTTCATTTAGTCTTTCATTCTCGTTTACTTGCAATATTTTTCTACTAAATCGATTTATATATTATTTTTGCAATTTCATGGATTAACTCAAATCGATTTTCACAATTTTTATATCATCTATTTTATTTTTTATTTTTGTTTTGTTGTTATATTATTGAGTCGACATTTACGCGAGTAAATAACAGCTTTACTGCAGTTCAATTTAATGTATTTACTACGGTTAATTGAATTTTTTTTTGGTATTTGAAATTTTTACACGAAAATTTGAGCACTTTTTATTTTTAATTCAATCTAATTTGAATTAATTATTTCTCTTTTTTCTTTTACTTTTAAATGTTTGTTTTAAATATTTTATTCCGAGCCATAAGTAATGTTGTTGATTTGGTAGTTTAAAAAATTTTCTTTCTCAGTGTTTATTCTAAATAAATTTTTGATTTGGATTAAATATCAAAATTATTTTTGATTTGAAAATTAAATGCATTTTACTTCTATACTTAAAAATTTTCTAGTGAAATTTAATTGAATTAAATAATAATGACAATCACAAAGATTCGATTCCAAATAGAAATTTTTAATTTATATAAAAAATTTTCGTATTTAAAAATTTCAATTTTTTTTTCTCAACATTATTTTTTTTTTAATGCAAAGATAAAAATGAAATTAAATATATTTACATATTTTTCTTTACTCTCAAGTGTGTTATTACACCCACAGTTTATTTGAGTAAATATGTCTACACCAAATGTTACTCCATCACTTTTGCTGTTTACATTATATTTTTTTTTTCTCCATTTTATTTTCATTTGAACGATGCAAAGTTAAACTGCCGGTGGGATCAAAGTATTCCCAGGTTTGCATAGTACCCAAGAGATTATGCACCAACGAGACTTTTTTAAAATGTCAAAGTTAAATAATTCGAAACTATCAAACAAAAAAAAAATTTCCAACCTCATTTCGTAAAATTTGTTTGTGGTCAAGCCAACTATATCATGACTCTATCAACATCATCCTAAATGACACTATTATAAACTGAAACAACGCACAATTATAAAAATTTGCATATAAACTTTCAGCATTCACAATTTTAAATAACTAATTTTAAAAAAATCCAAATAATTTATTTTCACTTTAGATTAATTTTTTTTTCAATGAATATCATTCAAAATATCAACATTGAATGATATTGTCACTAGATCTTCACTTAACATACTCAAAATCCAAATATAAAAGGGTGAAAAATAGTGAGCATAATTTAAAAATCATTATTACTTATTAACAATCAACAAAAAAAGAAATATTATAACACAATTACATTTATTGGAGTCACTTCTTTCAATTAAGCTTAATAAATCTAACATTTTACCACTTAAGTTAACGTGTTGAGATTAAATTATCTCATAACATCCCTCTTTTTACTAAGCTATTGATTCGTCAGTGGAAATATTCATTTAAATAAATAATTAACTCTGTATTCATCAACAGCAAGTAATATTTCCATTTCTTTAATTTTATTTCCTCTTTATTATTATTTATTACTTAATTTATTACTCAATTTAACTATTGACTATGAGTATAGATATATACGTATGAAAATTAGTAATTTACATTTGCATGCAGTTTTTTTATTTTTGATCAAAGGCAATCTCGTGAGTGTGGTGTGCGCGACAACCATACAGATCATTTTGCTACACTATGAGGCGTGTCACAGCGAATTACCTGAAAGCTTCCTGCGACTATAGATATGTACAGTCAGTGCACGTCGGCTCGTTGGACACTGATGGATCATGTAATTCCGCAAAACGTGGGTAGAAATGATCGGAGAACGTGTAGCGATTCACTGCTGAAAATTCCAATGAACTATTGAACCAAATAAGAAAATAAAAATGAAAAGGAAAAATAGAGAAATAAAATAAAATTGAAGACATCAAAAATTCTATTGAAATCCCTAAATTTATATAAATCAGTTGACTTGTATATGTATATATATATAAAGAAAAATTTGATTATATATATTATATATTGAATATAGGAATTTGATTGAAATAACAAATATCTTTGATTAATTTAATAAAATAATAATATTATCAGTTTTTTTCAATTATTTATTGAGAATAGTCGAAAATAAATGTCTTGAAATTGTCTTGAAAATTTTACTAGTTAAAAAAAAAATTAATTAATTAATAAACATTTTCAAAATAATTTAATTTCATTTGTTTATTGTTAATTAATTGATTTATTAAAACAAATTTTCAAGTTACAGTCCAAATTAAAGTCTCGTTAATTTTTAACTTTCGTTTGAAGTTTTATAGATATTGGATCCAAAAGTGGACCCCCTAATTTAAAAAAAAAATATGAATAATTTTTATATTCATTCAATTTTCATTTTCAATATACAAATACTTCATGTCATTCACTATTTTCAATAAAATTTTCGCATTTTCAATTCTCTCATACATATTCACATGAAAAATTTGGATAAATCACAGTTAAAAAATCCTCTAAAATTATTCACAAAAATTATCACACGATAAAAAAATAAATAAAAAACAAAAATATACATTCATCGTGGAATATTTTTTTAAACTATTTACCACATTGTATATATAGAAATATATATAAATTTTTGCGTTGATAAATCATTTAATTATTATGAATTGTCAATGCGTGATGAGTGGAATTATATTGACTGTTGATATTACACATTAAGTTACCATTGCCCATCGGCAAACATTCATCATAATCGAGAGGACACTTGGTGACATATATAGAGTAACAACAATGCATCATGAGGACGCAAATGTGAGAGGACAAGAGTGGGTGTGGTGGGCACAGAAGCGACCAAGCGTTCGGTATATAACGCGACCCCAGCAAACCGCAAGATTATTCCTGCGGGCGAAATCCACTTGTCGATGGCGTCGCGCGCGCATCATGGCAATAGCATTGGTCCAATGGTATATAGCGTTAGCTAACGCTCTAATTAGCCACTCGGCTTAATTGCTTTACCGGAAAATGTCTCTCGTTGAATATGGCGGAAATGCTGGTCTTTAATGGTTCCAGTAATTGCCGTTAAATGGACGCACCATCATCAATTAAAATTTTTATAATTTTTGGTTCGTCAATTTTTATTGGTAACATATACTGGATTAATAATTATCGCAATTTTTATTTGTATAAACAAATGGAATTCAAAATTTATACTGAATTAATTCGTTAGTAATTTTATGAATTTTATTATATTTTTTTGAATAAAGAAAATGGTATTATATAGAAATTTATATTTGGTTTGATAGGGTTTTTTTTTTTCGGAACTTTTTAGCAATCAAAATTTATTGTTTTGGGCAGTTATAAATCAAATGTGTTTTAAGGATTTTAAATTGTACTATAAAAAAATATGTGGCTTTATGTTTGAATTCGAAATTCCTTATGAAGATATTAAATAAAAATTATTTTATGCATCAGAACATTTTGAATTTCAGTTTGAAACTTTGGTAATATTTTTTTTTTATAGCGAGGATCAAAATTTATAAGGTACATTTGAAATTTAAGGTCAGACGAAAGTTTTTTTTTTTTGATTTTAGGTAAATCATATAAAAAAATTTCGCCATAATTTTGTATTTTAGAAATAAAATGATGTAAACTATGAAAAATATTGGATTGAATTTAAATAGTATATTATTCAAGTTTGATTGTTTTATTTAATTAAAAATTCGTGATATCAAAATTGATTTTTAATGATTGTAAAAATATCGATGAAATTGTGTAGTTTTATTTATTTTTTTTTTTACGATTTTGTTTCGTAATTAAATTTTTTTTAATCAAACCGTTTATATATTCATAACTCTTTGCAAACTTGAGAGGTTACATAAGCAAGTGAAGAAAGCTCCTTGAAAGCTTCTTACGATTAATAAATCTGTAGATATATTGCTTCAAAGTTAAATACTTTATAATAATTCATCATTATTATTTTTTAATAAAGATCAATTAATTGAGTTGGAATATAAAATTACTGTATTTTATAAACTAAATAGAAAATACATAAATGCAATATATGCTTTGATTAATCAATTATCTTGATGAATAATATTAATGTAGTATATTATAATATAGTAAATTCAATATTGAAACACTATATCCTCGGGTTTATTGGCTCTGGATATTCCCTTCATAAATCCTTACACTTACCACATAGGCGAGCTTGCAGATAGAACTTTTAGATTGATATAATATTATTTTATATGGAAAAAATTGAATTTTGATCTATAATTGTGCAGAAATTAATATTTACAAACAATTTTATTCTTATTTTAAATATCTTTTTATTCAAGACAAAAAAATCGTTACAAAATTAATATAAATAAATTTTCATGATTTATAATTGAATGATTTATTATTAATTAATTTCAAAATATGAGATAAATAATGACAAATAAAAAACATTTTTAATCGAAATTTATAAAAATAAATTTTTAATTCAGTTTTTAGAATTTTTTTATTAATATTACAAAAATTTAACAAAGTATCTTTTTTTTTTATATCAACTATGATTATTTTTCTCTTCAATAGATAGTAAAATTTGTATTTTTTATAAAGAGTTATTGATAAAAAATTGTTACAACTTTGTTAATAATAAAAATATATTGTCGACAGAAAAGCATTTTTTTAATTACATTTAAATATATTTACATGAACAATATATAAAATATATTTTATTTTAATATTTTTGTTTACAAAAACAGAAAAAAAAAATTTAATTTTACACGTAAATTACAAGTTTACAATAGAGAAGATCGCATCAAAGAACATCGTTATCTCTTTGAGATATAATAGCAATTTTCGTAAAATGTAATTGTCTGAATATTGTGTACGGGAACAGTAGCAAGAATATAAGGTAGAAATAGAGGACGGTATAATGAAGCAGGCAATGTAAAAGCATACGAGAGATGATCAATTGTACGAATAATTGTCTATTAAACGATGTGCCTGGAGGCAAAAAGCTTCATATGAAATTCATGTGTGTGTACGTGTGTTAATTTAACGTTAAATAAAAATGGATTATATTGACAGTGATGTGTACACTGTACACAGCACTATAAATATTAAAATAAAAAAAAAAGAAAAAGAAACATCTGTCAACATTTACCTCATAATAAAAATAAAAAAAGGGAAAGAAAAAAAATTTTTTTGTATTAAAATTCTTTTGATATTTTTTATTCTCAATTAGTTAGTTTAAAATGTTTACAATACTTGTCGATATATAGTTTATAATCCAGGATTCACGACTTAACTCAGGATTTAAAATGTTTCGTGAACCAGGATCTACAATATTAACTTCATTTCAACGAGATTATTATTATTTTTTATTTTTACTTTTTGTTTTGTTTTTTTGATAACTCCTGAAGATACAAATAGTTATATACGTGTATATTGTTTATGAGAAAATATATCTAGCATTACAAATCCCTTGGAGGATACCTCCTCCAATTACTCTCGCAATTCAATCGATATAACCTCCCAGCAGTCGTGAATTTACGGTTCATTTATAATTGCTAAAATTGCAATCTCAAATAGGAAAATAAAATATCGATTTATACATATTTCATAATTATACTTTTTTAAATTTTTAATCCTTCAATTTTATTATTTATAATTTTAATCATAAACCATTCGCTATATAATTTCTATTTATTTTCTTTCTTTCAAATCGTTAATTCATATATTAATAAATATTAATTGTAATTCAACGATGAATTTATAAGAAAAATTATTTTCCAAATTTTTTTGAAGTGAACCATTTTACCCTCACGTTTGTTTGTATATATTTATATATATATTTAATGAATCATTAATGCTGTTAATTAAAAACTTTAATCAGCTCTGGTTAGAAGAGTGTTCTTAGGTTGCTGCAAGTAATTTTAAAGTTGCATCTCTCTTCATTTCGTCATGAGAAATTTTCTGCTCTCCTTCATTCGATAATTTTCCACTGTTGTGTATATGTTCTTCTGTCTTCCTCCTCTTCTTGTAGTTGACTAATATATATGTATACATATGCACGTATGTATATTGTGTATGTATATAAAATTACAACTTTACGTTATTTGCATATTTATTTAGTTATTCATTTTGTTTTCTTCAAGTAGCTCGAGGATTTCTTCATTAAGGGGAAATTGCTATTTTAGGTCAGACATAAATCATGCTTTATTTATTTTTTTCTTGTGCATCATTTTGATTTGTATATTTTGTTGAGAATATTTTTTTATTGGTGGTTGACAAACACAAACTTTAAAAATTATTCAAGGATTTTTCGTGCCATAAAATATAAATATTCAGTGATTTTTAATTAATCGTTAAAGAATATTATTTTTTGTTTCGAAGATTGAGTTTTGCAATTTAAATTGCAAATCCAATTTTTAAATAATACAAATTGAACAAATAAATACACAACACAATAAAAAACAAAAGTCATAATTTAATTTATTACACAAAGAATAATTTTGTTTTATATTTTACCAAATAATTTTATCGTTACACATATGTATATTTAATAAATATTTGAGTTTGTAATATACTATATAGTCTTAACAAAATATGTATGAACAACAATGAAAGAGCAAAAGCTTTACAAATATAGGTTATGCAATGGTTTAGTATTTGTGATGCAGCTACGGAAGTTAAGTTTGTTTTATAGGGCGTGTATAATAGCAAACCATTTGTACCGTTAGGTTATATTGGGAAGAGGAAGAGGATGAGTAAGAGAGAAATAGAGCTCATGGTCATTAGGTCTTCAGTTTATTACGTATCTGGTTGCCCGGAAGACTTAACGACCCCAACATAGTAACTTGCATCACTTGCTCGTAGATTTGTTGTTTTAGCTTCTGCATGTTTCTAATCCAAAAGCTGACGATTGCATCATCTACGCAGTGGGAATCCAATTCAAAGTCGAATGGGGCGTGAGTTTACATTGCTTGATGACTCTTGTTTTACTGGTAATATGGTGGATAAGCTTTTCGACAGATAATCACGTATATAATTTACAGAAGTACATATTTATGTACTTGCAATTGGAATGATGAGATTGTACAAGTGGAATTAATTTTATTTTCAAACTAAATTGAATCACAGTTGAATTTCAATTTGTTTCAGTTCAATTTTGTATATCTATGTAGGTGAAAAAAAAATTATTTATTTATTTTTTTTGTAATTGTAGATAAATTAATGAAGTATTTTATTAATTATTTGAGGGAATATATTGACAGGAGGATTTTTGAATGAAATTTATAATATATTTTGTACTGAAAATTATGATTTTTGACACTTGAAATTTGATATTATTAATTATTATCATATAACATTATGATATAAGATTATAATATAATATTATAATATAAGATTATATTATATCATATTATAATATAATATAATAATATAAGATTATAATATAATATTATGATATACGATTATCATATAATATTATGATATAATATAATAATTGAATATTATGTTATGACATAAAATTATGATATAATACTATGATATAAGATTATAATATAATATTATAGTATAAGATTATATTATATCATATTATAATATAATATAATGATTGAATATTATATTATGATATAAAATTATAATATACTATAATGATATGAGATTATAATATAATATTATGATATAAGATTATAATATAATATTATAATATAATATTATGATATGAGATTATAATATAATATAATAATTGAATATTATATTATGACATAAAATTATAATATAATACTATGATATGAGATTATAATATAATATTATAATATAAGATTATATTATATCATACTATAATATAATATAATAATTGAATATTATATTATGATATAAAATTATAATATAATATTATGATATAAGATTATAATATAATATTATGATATAAGATTATAATCTAATATTATAATATAATATTATGATATGAGATTATAATATAATATTATAATATAAGATTATATTATATCATACTATAATATAAGATTATAATATAATATTACAATATAATATTATGATATGAGATTATAATATAATGTTATAGTATAAGATTATAATATGATATTATGATATAAGAATATCATATAATATTATGATATAAGATTATAATATAATATTATAATATAAGATTATAATATAATATTATTTACATGATTATATTATTTATATTATTTATGTATTCATTAATTATATTTGTTGTATATATTTAATTTGTTAGACATTTTGTGTTTTTATTGAATATAAATGAATTGGTGAGGAAAAAGTATTGATAATGTTTTTTGTTTTTTAAGAACTTTTTTTCCTACTGCTAAATTAAAATAAATTCGTATTTTCTTGAAGTTCTGTATTTGTTTTTTCTTCCCAATAAATACTAAAATAACTAAAATATTTTTTTTCTATTATTTTTGAATTATAATTCAACTTTTAGAAAAGAGTCTAACTTAGATTAAAAAAAAAAAAGTGCGTTCATGTGCCAAAACTTCATGTATTCCCTCGGGCGTTTAAAATCGACGAGAAATTTTATTCTCCCACACAAGAAAAAAAGAAAAAAAAAATACTGTGAATCGAATAAATAACAATAATTCAAAATAAACAGTAGTAATTCATAAAAATTAATTAAATATTGTACTGACTTAATATTTCCAATTACATCAAAATACTTTCCACAAAACTAGCTCAATACATTTTTCTACAAATTAATAATCTTAAATAAAAATTAATTACTTCAAATAAATAACAATTATCCAACACAATCTCTTTATAAAAAGCTCAAGAATATATTTCCAATTCTCAAATATAATTCTCAATTTAACAATACAAATTTTTTTTTTCAATAAATAAAACAAACTCAACTAAATAATTTTCAACAAAACCAACATACACTCCCTCTGCATTTAAATCATTACCCAATTTTTTTTTTCTTTATCCACCCCACTGTCATTGACGTCATTTGTCTCTGATTACATCATCACTTTTTTTTTTTTTTTTACTTTTTCTATCAACTATCACCAATTATGTATTCCCCCGTGCTTCCAAATTTGTTCTACGCTTTATCAACCCACAGAATATACGAAGTCATGTCGTATTGATGGATAAATATTGTGACCGAAATAGTTGAGACAGTTTTTGATTAATCGTATCATAAATATCACTCTAATCTGTACCAGTTTCATCCCTCTATCACTATACATATACGTGTACATACATATATATAAATTTATATACAACTACATATGTATATACATACACTGGTTTGCCTTTGTCTTTTGCTGCCATATGTTCTTTTGGCCCTTTATCATGAACGTGTGTCTCCACATCTCCATTCTCTCTACGTTCACACTATTTTCTTACCCTTGATTTCCTCCCACTCACTCACTCTCTCTTTTTCTCTCTATCTTTCTTTTTGCTATTTGACCCTGATTTCCCGTCATGACAACACAAAAACAACTTGATGTATATTACTCTGAACAACATTGACGTTGAAAGCTTCTTGGAAATGGACGCTCGTGAAAGTTGTGGATGAAAGATTTTTATTCTTGGTTATAGACGTGAAAAATATTGTTAAGGGTCGAAGAGTTACAACTCTATCGTCTTTGTACCGCTCGTTTTTATATTATTCCGCAATGTTCTTTCAAGGAATAATATAAAAAATATATATATGTATATAATAATAATAAAATAAAATAAAGAAAAAGAAGTTGGGGATTTTCAAAGTTTGAGATGATGGAGGATGTGTCATATGATATGAAAAAAAAAACAAAAAGGAGAAAGTTTCGTGTTTGCAATATGTGATGTATTATTATATGTACAATATACTATATTTTAACATATCAAGTTTGTTAAATATATATATATATATATATTTATATATATATGTATACATAAATTAATGTATTATTTCAATGGTTTCAAAAATTTTTTCGACAATTGTAAAACAAAGTGTGATGAAAAAATTTTTAATTATTTATTATCTCGTATTTTATAGTTTATTATAATTATCTGATATATTAATATTGTTATTGAATGTTTATTTTGATTTATTGAATTTGTATTTGTACAATATAAAATAAAATAAATTTAGGAAAACAAAAATGAATTTTTATTTTTCAATAGTTTGAATTTTTTTTTAAGGTACACCATTTTACCCCATTTATTCCTAGATGTATTTACATATGTATATTTATTTGACTTTTTTTTTTGTTTGCAACTACAATTATGAATGCTTTTGTAGTGTGGAAAATTTAAATTTATCATGCCAGATTGATAGAAGTAACATTAAATTAAGTGCAATATTCAAGTATGAATATTAATGTAAAAATGTACAGTTGAGTTTATTATGAATTAAATTGCTGTAAGAAATTTTGTAAAAGCTGTCTGTAACTTATCATTACACACTACTGAACATTCACTTTATGGTTAGAGATGAACGTAGTGTGAAATGAGCTGGAGAGCATCGTAAAGATCAAATAAAAACTGTGTTATATGCAACTGGTTTTATATTTTTATTATTTTCTTGGTGTTATCTCAAGTATATTTGTGATATAGTTGATACACAAATTCATCATAGTATGTATAATTTCTTTTACTATCTATAGTACATTTGGATTTTATTTATTTTATTGTGAGAGCGAATTGAGTTTGGGTATTGGAGTAAAATCAAAGAGTATATTGAGGAAATTGTATATACAAAATAATCTTCTTCAAATATTTATATCAAATAAATTTTATACTTTATCTTGTATTTATTTTTATCAAAATGTCGGGTTGTCATTGGGTGTTGGTGAATTTATTTTGTAGAATATATCTTTTCATCTATTGGCTGAATATAAAATTGAAATAAATAAAACAAAATTGGAAAAAAATGAATTATTAGTTTAGACAGTGTCACTGAGAGAATATATTGCATTCGATATATTACATATGTTTTTCTTTGAGTTGTATTGAATATTCGTGTTTGTATATATGGAATATTCTAGGGAAATATTGAGTATTCTTGTGATCTTGAAAAATTTTTATTTTCCAATGCAGTGATGAAAGAACGTACTGAAATCGTTTGAAAATTCACCAGATTATTTGAGGTACATCATCACGTTTTTTAAAAAAAATTTCTTTCATATATTAATAACTATATAAAAGTAGGTTAATTAATGACTTGTAAATTCGTATTTTACTTTTTATTCCCAAGTCAAAAATTCTTTTAGAAAAGTCTTGTAAAGAATAAAAATCAAAACATAAAAATAAAACTTTCTCATTTGTTTTTTTGACTTGGAAATTCATAATAAAATTAAATATCTATTATTTAATTTTCTAGAACACTTAAATATTTAATTACCTATGAAGATCAAACAATAAATATAATTTTTGAAACCTTCTGATAATTTTATGTTTCATATAAAAATTTGTAACTTTATAATAAATGAAAATAAAAATTCTCCTTTGAAAACAAAATGTTTAAAAATTTTATATGAAATATCTCGTTTGTACTAAATATATTATAATAAATACATATATGTAATTTATATACATACACATAATGTGTGTATATATATAATATACTCATGTACTAATATTGTTGAAATGGAAATAACTGAGATCTTATTAAACGCGCAGTGACGCACTTGTGACCGAGATAGCACGAATTATTTATGACTTCCGACATTTCCAGTGTGTTGTTGGTGAAATAATGCAATAAAAAAAAATAATAAAAGGCAAAAGTATTTATTATATATGTTGGGTCATCGTTCATTGTCTGAATTGTGGGTGGATATACGCATTCCAACACAATGCGGCTTGGAAATATTTTACAATCTTCGTGAATATGAGTAAATTATAAAAACAAAAAAAAAAAATAATAAATGAATGAAATGAAGAAAAAAAAATATTTATATAATAGTGTCATAATAATTAATTTTTATTTCATTCACTGGGTAAATATAATTTTGAATTATCTTAACAATTTATTTATTTACTTGTTATTTTTATATTTTTATTTCTGTTAAATACGATTCATTTGTATTTAAATTTTTTCATACAACTTTAATTATAATTTTGTACCAACATTTTTTCTCGTATTCCTTTTTATTTTTTTTTATTATTATTTATTCATTATATATTGTAAACACTGCATTGAATAATGTGTGCAATCTGTACATATGTAAATATCATCGTCTATTCGTACAAAAAAAAAAAAATGTAATTGTGAATAAATAAATAACGTTCAAAATCGTGGAGAGTTTTTTTTTTTATATTTTTTTAAATTTTGTTTTTTCCAATATCATGAAAATGGATGTTGAAGTATTGATGTATTTATTTTTCATTGAATTTAATTAAATAATGCATTTTCATTATGAATAATTTTAATATTCACATACACACTAAGTGACAAACATGAAAATATATTTTATATATTTTATTGGTGGAATTAAAATTAATTTATCATGACAATACATTAATTATATTTTTTGTTTTCATCATAAATATTATTACCTGCCTTTCATTATTATTAATAACAATCTGTGTGTGAAATAAAATGCATTTTAATATATATCACCAAATAATTATATTTTATTATCAATAATCTTTTATTACTCAAACTTTAATTTTATATAGGATGACACTGATGACCTCATTTGTTTACTAATCAATTAAATATTTTATTTGTCGTCTTGATATGCCAACTGAATATAATATTCTACTCACAAGGCGACTGCCTGTCTTTGATGAAGACATTTGCATACTTCTGTAAAGCGGAATCCACTTATTTTAATTAATAAAAAGCAGAGAAATTTATTACGAAAAAAAAAAAAAAAGGAAAAAATTAAAATAAAATAAATAAAATCCTTTGACAAACATTATTAAAGTCAGTCTCTAGATCATTAGTGTGTATAGAGATTGATATAAAATTGTGTGCATACATGTGTAAACAGGGTTGAAAGCTTTAATGAAAAATAAAAAAAATTTTCTTCCATTCCGAATCAATGACACAAAAATAAATGAGATATATTATACAGGTTAATCATGACATGCTATATGAAAAATCAATATCGATTCCAATGTCAATTTTATTTCTCCAATAAAAAAAAAGAAAGCTATCTCCCCTCTGCAAATACATTTTTTTTTTTCCATCTCATTTGTAAGATGTGAATGATGAAAATTTATTGACAGATATTTTTTATTTTGTTATTTTTTTTTTTTTTATATTTATAAATATTTATTTATATTACTCACTAATATTCCTGATATTTCTCATGTGTCTATTGCGTATGTGTGTATGTATACATGTATAATATGTTATGCGAAGTAAATCGGACTTGATAGAATTAAGGGAGAATCGTAAACGTGAAGCATATACTTGTCAGGTGGTGGCTTCACACGTTCCATATCCATTTCATTGACGACGAACACGTTTTGTGCACAATCTATATGTATATATGTAGATACAGGAATCAGAGTAAATGCAGATTAATGTATTTGTATATCAAAGTAACTATGTATTCATCTTTTGGCTGTTATGTATATATTTGTATTTTTTATTTTTAATTCAACAGTATTTTTTCATGTTATAATTTTTATTGAATCTTATTTTTTTTTTATTTTATATATGAATCTTTATTTTTTATTTAATAATTCGGTCATTTGTTTGTTAATTTTATTGGGTTTTAAAATTTTATTCAACGAATTTACAATTAAAATCATAATTTTTATGCAATATTCAATTTATTTATGATTGAGGTTCAATTAATTGTTTTTAGAATTGGGTAATTAATATTGTTAATAATTATTTATTATAATTATTAATTTTTTTTTCTGAGTTTAGAGATTTGTGTTATCTTTTAGGTGCATTTTTTTAATTTGTCAATTTATTACTATTCTTAATAAATATTTATCATTATTATTAATTTTTTTTTCCGAGTTTAGAAATTTTTTTTATTATTTTTCAGTTTATTACTATTCTTAATAATTGTTTATTATTATTATTAGTTTTTTTTTCTGGGTTGAGAGATTTGTGTTATCTTTTAGGTGCATTTTTTTAATTTGTCAATTTATTACTATTCTTAATAAATATTTATCATTATTATTAATTTTTTTTTCTGAGTTTAGAAATTTTTTTATTATTTTTCAGTTTATTACTATTCTTAATAATTGTTTATTATTATTGTTAATTTTTTTTTCTGGGTTGAGAGATTTGTGTTATCTTTTAGGTGCATTTTTTTAATTTGTTAATTTATTACTATTCTTAATAAATATTTGTCATTATTAATAATTTTTTTTTTCTGAGTTTAGAAATTTTTTTATTATTTTTCAGTTTATTACTATTCTTAATAATTGTTTATTATTATTGTTAATTTTTTTTTCTGGGTTGAGAGATTTGTGTTATCTTTTAGGTGCATTTTTTTAATTTGTTAATTTATTACTATTCTTAATAAATATTTATCATTATTAATAATTTTATTTTTTTGAGTTTAGAAATTTGTGTTATCTTTTAGATGTATTTGTTGTTTTAATTTGTCAGTTTATTGCTATTGTTGATGAGTTTTTCAATTCACAGACTGATAAGTAGCAATAATTCATACTTTATGGACTTTTTTTTTCGTCAATATTGTCATTTTTTTTCATTCTATTTATTTACTATTATATTTTATATTCATTAATTTTTTTTTTTATTTCATTTTTATTATATATTTTGTTATTAGTGTGTGTTTATAGATATAATATTATGTGGTGGCATTTGCTGAATGGCCAGTCTGTTATTATTCCCAAATTGGCTATGAAAATGACCATCCCCGTTGGCATTTGATTATATGACAGTATTAAATATCCGAATGACAATTTATGTTTAATATAGAGAATATTGGAATGAAATGAAATATTCACAGATTTGTGTACTCACATAAATGTAATATATAGTATAAATAATGGAAATCAAGGCGTATTGGAAATGTGTTCATATTAATATAAAAAAAAAAAAAAAAAAAGAAGAAAAAATATAAAAAGAAAATTTTATCACTTATATTAAATTTTTTTTTCGTCTATCAAAAATAATTTCATTTTCTTATTTTCATTTGGAAAATAAACTTTATTATCTATGTATAAAAATCCATGCTGTATTTTTTTATCAAAAAAAAAAAAAAAAAATGAATAAATAAAAAAAAAGTAAATTGTTCTAGTATTTTTAAATATTTATTTATTAAATTTATACTTATGAATAACATAAAAATATTTACATGGATTTTAAGATTTTCAATAATTTATTTACAATATTTTCTACAGAAAGAATAAAAAAAAAAAATATGGAAACAATTTTCATTCAATTTATAAATTTATAAAATTTTTTTCAGTGAAAATAACTTCATTAAAAAAATTCATGTATTTTTATTAGTTAGTAATATATATTTTATTCCATTGTTCCGTTGCGTGTGCTCCAATATTTCCTTATGTAATTACACAAAGATATAAAAATTCATGAAATATTCAGTTGATCAAGCACGCAAATGCAGACGTCAAGTCGTATAGAGAATGGCAAGTTCGATGAACCAAACAAGTCTGAAACGTGACTCAAGGATTTATATTTAAGTTCATTTAATACAAGTCACGTGACATCGATAGTATATTCATCTTCACAGTCATATAACTGCAAGTCTTGCTTACATATTTGCAATAACATAAAAAAACAATTCTTAAACATGTAAAAATAAAAATTAAAAACACAACAAAAAATAAATTTATACAATTATTGTATAAATATATACAATTTTCTAGTAAATTAAATTTTAAAAAGACAAAAACAATCGTATAAAAATAACCAGTGCATAATAAATAAATCACTTGCAACATAAACAAACAAAAAAAGTAACAAATTAAATAAAATAAATTTTTCAATTATCTATTACAAAACAATTTAATTCAATTGCAGAATAAAAAAACAAAAAAGCTCAATTAAAATTTAACAAATATTTCCCTTCAAATATTTGGCATAATAAACAATTATTTTTTTCCAATTGGTCTATAGACAATAATAAATTTATAAAAATAATGAATTTACACACAAAAACAAATAACAAAATCACAAACAAAAATATACAAATTAATTTAGATAGTCTGCCTACTATAATTTTTCATGCTTGTCTCAATACTATTATATTCAGTGACCTGTACTTTATGGTTGTGTACAACATGGCTTGGATACAATGTAACGTTCATGTTTGCGTGGTATGTTGTTAGTAACTAATGTCAAGCGAGTTCGATTGATTGAATGTCGAATGACGTGGTGACTGCAAACGTATATTCTCTTCACTATTTCCCTCGTCATTTTCCACAATGTTCTCTTCTATTTACAAACAAGTTGAGAAGAGATGAAACATAAATGTATACAGTACATGTAAATGCATGAATACATACCTAAATATCACGTACATGTATATTGTATATAGGTGAAAATATAGAGCAAGCTTAATAGAGAGTTAGAGAAATATAAAGAGAAAATTGAAGTACAAAATGTGAGCGTGTACGGTTTGTTTTTACGATTTCATTTTGCTTTCACGATGGGTAAAATGAGTCTTTTGTAATTACTATTGATTTAATGTAGAACATATAGAATACAACCGCATATCTTTACGTTTTCCAATTGTTTTATATCTACAGTTTATTTATATTATATTATATTAAATGAATTTATTAAAAAATTACAAAATTTAATTTTTTCCAGATATTTTTTTTTTAAATTAAATATATTCTTATGGAATTATGAGTTTCATTTCTTTTGTAATAAACATTGAAATATCATTTGTTTATTAGATGTGATTTATTTTTAAATAATGAGAATGTATATGGTGTATTGATGATATGTAAAATTTAATGAAGAATTCATTTGTGTAATTGGTTTGTGATGGAAATTTTTTTTAATTGTATTGAATTATATAGATATTATTTGTTTATTGGATTTGTTGATAGATGAAGAATTTATTATTGCTGAATATTGGAAGCCATGGTAGAGTGAATAATTGGTAAATTGATGGAAATTCCAAAAAATATTTTTTGTGCGTTTGGATGATTTATTATTAATGAAATTGAATAGAGAGTATTAAATTATTCGTTTGTGTTATTTTCAATATTGTTTAATAAACCTTCCGCAGTGTTGATGATTATTATATTCAATTATTTTGGTATTTTGATTGAATATACAATACGGAAAATACAAGCGAGAAATATCGAAAAAATAAAATGAAAAATTAGAAATATGGAATATTTAATTAATATTTTGTATTATTATTACTTTAATTAAATTTATTTCAATAGATATATTACATTATAGTACTGTGTATTAAATTAATAAAATTCAATCCAAGCATTAAATAAAAAAATACTCTTAATTTTTAACCCAATTGTACTGTACTCAAGTCAAAAATAAAATTTTTATTTTTCATAAAATTACAAAAATGATATATATTTTCTTCCAACAATAATTTATTTTTCACTGTAAAAAATTTCTATTATTATTCCTCCACAATCATACAAAATTAAATAAATAGAATATAATTTTATTTTTCATTTGTTAATTTTTTTTTTCCTTCACTTTTATTCGTTAAAAAATCTCAATATTTAAATATATTTTTAATTCTCATTAAAAAATACTCATTAATCACATAAAAACCATGAATTTTATATTGAACTACGCATTGTCCTTTATAATCTCGTGAAATATTTTTTTATTTCTTTAACTTCTTGCTTTTAAACTATTGCCACTTTTCTTTCTTTTATTCTTTCACTATACTTCGGCAATTCTTCACGTGAAAATCGTTGTAAAACGAAGCGAGGTCTCAGCCGCATGTTGTATAACGTATATATACATACATAGGTATGTATATAGTCGTTAGCACGTACGTCGCAAAAGTTTAAAGTTCGCTATCGAGCCATAAATTTACAGTGGTACTCGGCGAGGAGAAACACAGAGAATGCGAAAAATAAAAAATAAAATATAAAAAAAAAATATATATATCTGGTATTCTGCGAGTGAAAGAGAGCTTGGATGTTAAATGTGGATTTCAAAAGTGTACAGGCATTGGTGGAATTGTCTCTCACTGTGACATGACGAAATGTTTGTATGTAAAATAGTAATATAGATAAATTTATTGAAAGTGAAAAAAAAATTTTTTTATTTATAATTTTTTTTTTTTTTTTTTTATTTTCATTTAATTTATATTTATTATTTTTCATAGTAGTTCTGTATACAAAAGACAATGATGAAATATTTGTCAAAGTCTATGTGTGATTTTTGTTTATTCATTAGTTAATTAAAATCTCAACAAAAATTTACAAATTAAATAAATTGTACAGAATGCTGAAATATTTTTTATATTGTTTTGTTTTCTATAAAATATCGTGGTATTTTTATGCTTCCATATTTCAGTAGAAAAATTGAGATGGGATGAAAAAAAAAAAATGAATCAATAAATAAATACAAAAATTTTGAAAACTTTTGAATTTTATTTTTCATTGGATACAGGAGAAATAAAATGAGGGAAAACAAAGTGGAAAAATAAATAAAATGAAATTGTTTGTATATAAAAAGATGAAACAGTTCAGCAAAAAAAAAAAGAAAAAAAAAAAAGAAAAGGAAAAAAAGAAAGAAAAAAATTCTGGTTGACTCATTAGAGCTCCAACTTCAGTGGGTTATTCTTTTTCCCATCGTAAAATTGGTCGTGTACACGTGTTTGTGTGGCGAGTTCTTCCAATATGTTCTTTTCTAACTAGATCCGAAATTTGTTCACGTGATACACCAAAGCACACTTACATTCACATGGAAACATATTATACATATGTTCATACACGTGCGAATGTTTTTAACGAAATGTTTTGTTGTTTGATTTTGAAAATCAAACGGTTAATTTATTTTTCAGTTGATCATTTTTATTTCTCGTCTCTTCGATGAGTTCAAAGAATAATTCAATTGTTCAATTACTTGTTTGAATTAAACTTAATGAATTTTTTATGTTATTTTTATTTTCAGATGAGTTGAAAGTTGGCTATGAAGATAAAAAATATGTCGGCCATGTTGGCCACATTGATCGTTTATTTGATACGCATGTCAGTCGCCGCAGTTGCTACAGGTTAGTTGAAATAATAATTATTAACATTAATTCCAATATTTTCATTAAGAATAATATTATTTATAATCTAAAAAAAAAATGCAAATATTTTAAAATAAATATTTTTTTTTTTTGCGAAACACAATTTGGCAATATTTATCTTATAAAAAACTGTCAAATTTATTATCAAAATAAAAACAAATAATTATACTACAAAAAATAAACTTTGAAAAAAATTTTTTATACAAAAAAAAAAAATCAAAAATTTCACCCATTTTTATTTTGATTCAGCAACAAAAAAAAAAATCCCCTGCTAAAAAAGTAATTTTCACTAAAGTACTGCCCCTTTGAAAATATATAAATTTACTTTTTTTAAACTAACAATCACCATAAAATTAATTCCACAAAAAAAAAAAAAAAAAAAAAAAGTTTTTAATTACAATTTTTTTTCTCCCGTACAAACAAAAATAATAATAATAAAAAAAAAAAATAAAAACATTAGCCTGAAGTTACATTTTCAATTCCTCGAAAATTCAAAAATAATTGTCTATCAAGAATAAAAAAAATAAAAATAAAAGAGAAAATAATTCAATGAAAAAATTTCTGATGGTTTGGGGGCATAAAGCAATTGGTTTTTTTTTTTTTTTTTTTCATTTTCTATATTCAACATTCAAGAGATCATTTACTTTTGATAGAGAAGCGATTGATGTTATTCACCACTAGTGAATATCATACATAACAAAACGATTCTATATACACATAGAAATATATTTTATATATGGGTAAATATTATTCGATTGAACGTGGGCATCGACAGGTGGAAATGGACTGCTGTGGCCCAACAAAACCATTCGTTTTGTTTAACGAGCATGAAAATAGAAGGGGGATCAGTTTGGCTTTCTCGTTGAGGGGACTTTCAGACATTGCCATATAATTTTCCAATTAAGTCATTGGATTTCCATAAATATCCTCGAAACGCTTTCACATATCATGCAATGATGCATGTATGCATACATATATACAAGGCAATTGAGTCGGTTATACATACACTAGCTCTCATAAATTTGACATACACATATTACTAGCCACCCTCGATTAACTGTATGAGGTCACAGAGGAAATATCATCAATAATGGATTGAGCATATATACCCTACACGTATATTTAAAAAATAAAATGAAATGATAGGAAAAAAATATAATATAAAATATGAAGTGGCATTATATATATGTGTGTATGTGTGTGAAGTTTGAGTGTGTGCGTGCATGTGTACAAAAAGATAACACCACAAAGGGAATTTAAGAGCTTAAATTTTATAGTGAGTCACTAAAAATATGTAATAAAACTGAAAAGTGTAATATTTATTTCTCGTAATTTTAACAACTGTATATGGGATATATATTTTATTCGTTTACTGGTGAGAGTAGTGGTTTATGTATATGTGTATGTGGAGGAAGAGTATTATATAGGGTTTGAGAAACGATTTGGTATTGCAGGGCCGATTGAAAATATTTTATTTTGTTGACAATTCTGTTGAATTTTTGCTTTGAAAGTTTTGTAAGATTTTGTTGAGTACTTTTGAAGGGTTTTATGAACGATTTTCGAAGAGACGTGAACATGTTTATTTGTAGGGATTTTTTTGGGGAGAATTGTGTAGAATTCGGATAGAAATTGGAGTTGAATTGAAAATTTAGAAAAAAAATTTTTTTCTTTTTTTTTTGATTTGTATAGAAAATATTATTTGAAAGAATTTTTTATGTAGAATATATTTTTAATATTTATAATTTATTAGAAATTACAGTTATCAGGAGTATTTTAGAGGAGTTTTTATGAATTTGAGTAGAGTTAATTTCATTACGAAATAGTTCAGGAAAAGAATTAAAATGAATTGAAATAAAAATGAAGCTACGATTCAATTTTTGAAAATAAATTATTAATTATTAGTATTATGTTATGATAATATTAGTGGCGTTTTGCAAATGATATTATTATCTTAACAAGTATTATTTCCTTACATTTTTTACTATTAAAAGTTTTTTTCTCTTTGCACACAATTTGAAAATCAATCGCAAATATTTTCCTTTACAAATGCTCAAAAATATTCGAGCTTTTGCTCAAAGTTAACTGAATTATTTGATAATTTTCAAAATTATTTCTATAACTAATATATAAACTAAAAAAATAAATGTCCTGAAATAACCGAAAATTTCACAGTAATTTTTATTTAAAAATGTTTCCCATACATTACACACAAGTAACTCATAAAATCTAGAATTTTTTTTTTTCTCAATAAAAGAAACTTTGACGCAGAATCCAAGTGCCAAAACACTGTCTCCAATTTAAAATTGCTGCTCTGCATTATCAAACTTTTTCCCCTTTACATTAAAATTGCAAACAACATTACATATCTCTTCTGTCTTCACTTTTTTGTTTTATTGCTGAATCCATTAAACTCTTTGAGTCCAGTTAAAACAATTTTTCTCACAAGATTACTCGCTAAATGTCAGAACAAAATAACACACTATTCATTTTTCTATTTTATATCATTTTATTTTTCAAGTCTTTCGCAGAGTTAATAAATCCTACCTAAAGATAATTCTCATTCCATAACATATGACAGTATATGAGAACTCTAAAAGTCCAATCAACTGTGAAAAATAATCCACTCGGTATTTCACAATCGTTCTCTTATGGCAACTTCTTGAAAAATAAATGTTCTCAACGTGTGCTATTCTCCTTTGGGATAAAAATAAAATTACTATAAACATTATATGAAAATACATTTATATATAAATACAACTATTCACACATAAATGCACACACAGATATATACCTTTTACTTGTTTCAACAATGAAGAATGACTTGTTTCACGTCGAAACTGATCGAGAAAAATTATACCTGCGAGTCACTTTACCATTATTTCTCGCTTTTTCTCTCAATTACTTTTCAAAATTCACGTGATATTACTTGCAGCGTAAAATACATTAGTTCGTCGTCAGTTTGACGACATGACAATTCCATTCTTCTTTATTCTATACAAAAAACAATTTTTTATATTCCTTATTTAATGTCGTGTGTCCTCAAGTACAGTACAGAGAACGAATGTCAAGATGTCATCACTAAAATCTTATACATTATACGATATAATTAATCACAATGAATAAAAAAATTAAAAAATAAATATAAATACGAATTTAATCTTTATTCGTTGACAGACGTGACAAAGCTATGTGATTTAGTTATATAAAAAATTCAACGAATTTATATTAAATTTATGTATCGTGAATATTTTATTTCTGCTATTAATATATAAGAATTAATAAATTTATATTGTCCCTTGTGGCTTTATGACATTTATTTATAATGTTTATAAACTTTTGAAAGTGCAGAACACTGCGATAAAACGGTATTCAAACAGTGAAAGATTTTATAGAGTAATGTATTATATACATTCAGGGTGTCTGTATATGTATATAGTATTTATCTCTCTCACTTTCAGTCCCTTTTCCTCTTGCTCTCTATATCGCGTACACTGGAATATTATATTTGGAAGAGGAAAGTACACATTTTGGAGTGTGCACCTTCCTGATAAGAGTTGGTAAAGCGACGAGGATTGGACTTGAGGAGTTTGCTTTACCAACA
The DNA here is from genome assembly GCA_918226075.1 of Microctonus brassicae. Taxonomy (NCBI): domain Eukaryota; kingdom Metazoa; phylum Arthropoda; class Insecta; order Hymenoptera; family Braconidae; genus Microctonus; species Microctonus brassicae. The sequence continues at coordinate 5,122,714 of OW445483.1, forward strand.
ACGCTCAGGGTAGAGAGATGTCTTTCAACAGAATGTCAATGTGGATAGTTTAACGTGTATAATGAGCTTTCAAAATTGTCTCTCTGTTCAAAATTTTATTATAATATATGTATATGTATGTATGTATGGATGTTTTTGTTGAGATAAATGTGAGGATTGAATGGAGAGCGAAGTTTTGATTCGTAAATTTTACGATTATATTAATTAATAATGTATAATTAATTATCTGTTATCATTTATGGAATTTATATTTGTTTGATTTTTTTTTTCTTGTTTTAGGATCAAAACCATTTCCTGGACTTGAGAATTTACCAAAGTCCTTTTGGCATGAACTCAGCTCGCCATTCACTGAGGTAATTATCAATTATTAAATTGATTGTGAGTTATATAAATTGAAAATATAAAATTGTTTGATTGTCAAATGGATTTTTGATAATTTGTTGAAGGAAAAAAATTGTCATTTGCATTATTATTTTGTTGATAATAGTTAGAATGAGGATGTTAAAAAGTTTTGACGTTTTAAATTTATTTTCGAGTAATTTTTGTTGATATTTTTTATAAAAGTTATTTTTATTTTTGATGTTGTGAAACAAAAAAAAAATATTAATTTTGGTTTTATTTGGTGATTATTAATTCTGTGGGTTATGAATTTTATAACTAGACAATATCAAACTGAATTTGCATTTTAATGCGTTGGTTTATTTACATTTTTATTTAATAAATAAAGAGAACAACAAATTTATGTCTCAGAGCCAATTAAGTTATAATAAATATTCTTGAATTTATTTTCTGTTAGTTCTAATTGAAAATAATTTTTTACTTTCTGTTAAAATAAAGTGTAACCCTTCGTTAATTAAATTTCTATGTGTTAATGTTCAATAAATCATTAGAAGTTCATTTTTACATTTTTCGAGTCTTGTCGTAAGAACATGTGAATTTATTTTATTGTATTTGTCTTTTTACTCAATTTAAGTTGGAAAACTAGAACTTTAATTGAATTTTAAAACGAGTTTCTTAAGTAATTTGTTAATAAGTCAGGTGATCTTGAAAAATATAAATTTGTATTTTATTTTTTTTCATGAAAATATATTTTTCATATAAGAATTATATTTTTTAATTATTAATAAAGATTCCAATAAACATAATAAACATAAAAAAACATTGAAAATTTCTACGCTTATCAAATTTTTATTGTGTCAAAAAAAAAAAAAAAAATCATAAATAATTTTAAATGAAAAAAAAATTTTTAATCAATTTCTTTTTCTACCTGAAGGATTAATAAATAATGTGTGATGTTTATATTTTTGGATTTTTATTAATATACTCGTGTAAAAAAATTAATTAAACATAATTTCTCAACTTCATTCGATTTATTTATTTTTAATTATTTGTTTTTTTCTCTAATTTTAATTCATATAGACTTATGGAAATGAAGAGATTGTGACAGATAATGGCGCGACACCAGAGCCAAGACCATTTTTTCAAGACCTCGATAATAATATAACAGTCCAACTTGGTGCATCAGTTCATCTTCATTGCAGAGTTGAAAATCTCCAAAAACGAACGGTGAGTAATGTCAAAAAAAGTTTTTAAATTCAAAATAATATAATAATATAAATGTTCTATCGTCTTTATATTAATATAATAATTCTCGTTTACTTCAACTTAAATATAATGAATCGCTTTATGACATCAACAAATTTTCAATGACAATTTATATTAAAAGTACTCACGTTAAATCTCATTTTAATTAAAAAGATTTAATTGGATGACATCAAAATCTTTTGAAATAGGATCATACACTTCAAAAGAATTTTTTTGTATCATAGAATAGATAAATACTGTCACTTCAATTCATACGCATTGTAGAATTTTCTTTCATCTAACAAAAATTTTTATATTTTATATTTGCATGGAGAAATTTATCAAAAGACTGTGTGTGATTTGCAGTATTATATAAAATGAAATGTGAACGATTTTCCATATCAAGTTGTAGTCTAGGACATGAAATACTGGAGTCTATCAAGTGTATATAATATTCTTTGAACCCGATATAGTAAAAAAAAAAAAAGGCAACATTATAAGAAAAATAAAATGATATTTATTTTAATAAAAATTCAGTTCAGTATTGACAATAAAAATATTAAAAATCAAATGAGAAATTCTAAGTTGTTACAACGGTTAATTTCGCATTGAAATTAATCCTTCGCCCTTGTCCTGTTATAAAGAATAAAAAAACGAGCAAATGAATCGGATAAAGAATGAGAGAAAAAAAAATATTAATAGCTATTAAGTATCTTGAAATTAATTTTTTTTTATCAAAGTATTTTTATTGTACAAATGCGAAGGTTATAGGACAGTAAATTCTACAAGTAAATGACGAGATGGCATTTATGTAAAAAGAATTATGTAAAAAAATATGTACATTGATTATACATATGTAAAAGCCATGGATTGAAGTCGCGAATTTAATTAAAAAATTTATTTGAATAGAAAAAAAAAGATGGAATAAAACAACCAATGCAACTTTGAGTTTTATTAAATTTTGAATGTGATTGCATCGGTAGTAATAACATTCTCGTTGTATAACTAATTGAATATATATGTATATATAATGCTTATACTATATTCACAAAGGATATATTCTCTTTATATTTATTCAATCAAATTGTTAGACTTTATTAATATTATTAAAAACTTTTGGTGGAATATATCTTTCACCTTCATCGGTTTCCATAATTTCTACCTACTAATTTACATTTCTATTATATAATATATATCCGTTGTCGAATTCTCTTTGTATCACTGATGATATTTGTATGTGGAAAACTAAATTAGAATATTATATGTCGATGATAAAATTATTTAATACAGTGAATTGAAAAATAATGACTTTTGAAATATGAAAAAAAAAATTTTTTTTTCATATGAATTTTCATAATATTTTTACAAGCATACACTTTATAAGTTATTTCCATTATTTCTTTTTTATATATTTTTTTTTATACAACAATTTACTTGTGTTTTCATCAAAATGAATTTCGACAGGGAAAAAAAAATATAAAATAAAAAAATAAATAAGTAAAAAAAAAAATAAAAAAATGAATATTAAGAACAAAATGAAATTTTGTGAGGAAATTAAATATTTTTATGTATTTTATTTTTTGTTAGCAAAGAAACAACACGCTTAGATATACGAAAAAGAAAAAAAAATGAATAAATAAAAATAAAAAAAAAACAATTAAAAGAATAAAAAAATTATATGTGAATTGTGATAATTTATTTTGAACCTGCTGCGAATATTCGTAGCATTGTATACATTAAAACTAGGCTGTGAAGTATCGTGGTATTGATGTAAATGGGTTTAGTGAGTGTGGTACAAGTGGCGGTGGCGACAACTTCGTTGGCCAAAGAAGAATTTGTAATAAATTAAATTATATTAAAGTCATTTTGTACTTTTGAGTACCTCGATAATATATATTCAAGATTATATGAAAATTCATATAATTATTCTTCATTAGAAAAGAATAAACAAAGAAAAAATAACTGCATAAAAATAATGAAATAAAACAAGTTCCATTTTCACGAATAAATAAATAAATAAATAAATAAATAAATAAATAAATATATACTGAATAATTCGTGATGTGTAAAAAAATTATCAATAATTTAATTCCATGTCTGGAATCATTCACTATTTATTTATTTATTTTCAATAATAATTTTTAGTCTCATGAATTATTTTTGATTTATTTATTTATTTATTAATTTCCAATAATTATTATTTTATATATAATAAATTATTAACTATTTATTTATTCATTCAATCATTTCCAATAATAATTTCTCATATCTCTCAAAATGTTGATTAGTTATTTATTTATTTTCAATAATAATTTTTAGTCTCATGAATTATTTTTAATTCATTTATTTATTTATTGATATTACACCACACCTAATATTTTTAACAATATATAGTGTCAATTATTTTCAGAGAATTTAAATAATTATGACAATGATCTATAAGAATTTGACCTTTTTTTTTTTGTGTTTAATAATAATATACAAATGTTAATAATGCATTTATATTGAATTAAAAATGTGATGGGTTATAAATGGCTATCGTTCTCCTTTTTTTTTTTTGCCTTAGCGGGCATTAAACACGGGTTTATTGCTAGCGTGAACCAATTTTAGTTCAAGAATTATCTGCAAAATATCGATGTATTTTGGCACATTGCAATATATAAATATAAAATATACAGCATTGGTGTGTTGGTAAAATGGTTTTTCTTCCTCGTTTTCTGCTATATATTTATGATTAACATTACAGAAGTGAAATTGGCTATATTTCGAGTGGCTATTCAGTGAAACGTTAGCATATTTTCGGGCCAATAATTTAAAATCTATATTTTTGTATATTCGTTTTACGAATTTTTAGATAAAATCGAATTTACTAAAATGGAAAAACTGTTTATTTATTCGGTTATTTGTACTGTCTATAAAATTTATATAGATATGAAATATATTATTACACTATTGGGAATAAATATATTTATGTATGTTGGTATATAAATTAAAAATTATTAATGGATATATTAAATAATAAATCGACAATCAAAAAAAAAATTAAATTCTCGTAATTGTCAATTTTAATTTAATGAAAATATCTTCTTTAATAATTCACCTCACTTTTTTTGTGGAAAACTCATGACATTTACACTCTCTTATTATCATTAAACACGACATGTACATGTACGTATCAAGATAGAAAAGTTCATAATGTATCGTGTCAATAAGATTCTAGAGTTAATTAAACTTTTCGAAATGTAGTTACTCTTTGAGAAGTATTCCCCTTTTCTTCTGTGTACATGTCTCAATGATGGCCTCGAGGCGATCAAAGTTGTTTCAGTTTCAATATATATCCTGTATATATATTTATAAAGTGTGCTCAAGGCAGTGGAAAATGGTCGGAGTTATAATCTGTAAACATATGTAATTTTCCAATTGTATATAAATTTCTTTAATTATCGTCAGTCTTGCATTGAAACTGTAAATAATTCAAACTAACTATTATATTTTCATCAAATGCATTAAAATTAAGATCAAGAATTAACTTTATGTGTATATATACAGTACAAACTTTGAAATTGTCGTTTTAATTAAAATATTCATAGGAATTTATAGCTATAACAACGGATTTTTCAGCGCAAAAAAAAAATATTTTTATTATTGTACTTCAATTCATGAAAGAATAATGATGAATATTAATTTTTAGTGTATAGATTAATTACTTTATTATTGTAATGTAAAAAAAAAACACTTCAATGATTGTAGTTACATTGCTTGATTATATTGAGATATCATAATTTTTATCGCTTTGAAATAATGATCAAATTCATTTAATATAAATTATAAATAATTTTTTTTACAGTAAATAAAATAAAGAAAAAAAATATCTGACATGTGAATAATTATTTTTCATTAGCATTACAAAAATATTAGCACACTAAAATCAGTTTTCTGATTAAAAATAATTTTTAAGACAATAATAAAGTGAATAGTAGAATTGATTTAATGACAAAAAAATAAAAATTTTATACATTTGGAACTTTGGGTTTGAATATCTTTAGAATGGCTGTTTTTATGAAAAAAGTGTAAGAGACCTTTTTTGTAGAGCGTTCGATTCCCTACAAGAATATGATATGAGCTTTTTTTTCATGACTTGCAAATATCGAGTTACAAAATTCCAAAGAAAAAAAAATTTTTTCAGCCTGTTTTTTTGTTGAAGAAAAAATAGTTTCCTAAAAATAAATAAAAAGGCTTTTGAGATATTTTGCTAGACAATTTATTTTGCAGGTGAATGCAAAATTTGTATCGGTCATGGTGAAGTGCATCGACCGTTTGTACAGCTCAACCTTATATCGTCGATATTCTTGTATAAGTCTGCTGAATTGCTGAAAACGACAGGAACAATTTATCTTTAGATGTTGTAACTTTCACCTCATGCACCAGAAGTTATTGCTTGCCATAGAGGATACATACCTTATACATATAATACATGTGTATATTACAGTGAAATGAAAATAATAAAACAAGAAAAAAAAAAAAAATGAAAATAAATAGATTGATGAGAATTTTGTATATTTTTGCTCGGATATTTTTAATATTTTATTTTGTTTTATTTTTTATCGTCCATTATTATTAAAATACTACTGGTCTATTTTTGTATGTACATATATTTACTTTTGAGCTTGATTTTGTGTCCTCTTCAATCATGGTCTTCATATTATACAGTGCTGCAACGAACCTCCGGTCTTATATACTCCCTTAGGTAAGATGAATCGAGTCCCCAATGTCATCTCAAGTTGGTTTCCAATTTCACAATCTCTCTGATATAAACACAGGAAACCATTTTTTTTTTGCTTTATTTTTATAGTTATATTCATGTAAATATTGAATGAATATTTTAATTCAATGCGTAATATGAAACATTCTGAAAGTACATGGAAAGAAATAAAATTATGTGAAAGAATAAATTTTACCTGAATATTTAGAATTTAATTTTATCATTTGTCATCTTGAAATAATATTATTATTTTTGTTAACATTTACAAGGGTACTTAGTGAAATATATTGGATCTTTGTTGATATGAATTATTATTTGATACTTAATTTTATATTAATATTTATTCTTTATTTCTTTATTGATATTTGAGATTGAAATATTGGTAAACAAAATATTTTAGTGTTGCATTTATCAATAAATTCGAATGATGTTTATGTGAATATTTATATTTTCCTTTAAAATTTACAATTTATTTGCGAATTCTATACGAAAGATTGAATATTTTTTATTACAAATTTATCTTTACTTTTATTTTTCCAATATATTTTTGTGAAATAAAATTTTTTTCACGAAAGAAATCATGGGATATATTTTTATATAAATTCAGAAATAAATTATAAATATTATCTCAATTGACAATTTTATTATATGGACATTTGACAATAATATATATTTTTTATTTTTTACAAATAATGAGATTGCGTCGAATTTTTTATAACAAAAATTTATAAATCGTATATGAATCGTTTGGAGAAATATATAAATGTAATATCCGGTTTAATCAGATGTCGGATACAAATATGATGGTAGCAATTTATCGTACTTCCGGTGGTTGGCTCGGGCTGAGTATACAAGAATTTTTCGGATTCTTCAAGCTTCTATATTGAGACATAGACAGAAATCTGACGGACAATAAAAAAAAAATAACTAACCAGATTGAAAAACGTTTGAATTAACAAAACAATTTAATATAACAAAAGTCCATCATTTAATATAACTTATATAATATATAAAATTTTGATTTTTAAGTTAGTTAAATATTTAATATCAATAAAAATTAAACTCTTACGAAAAAACGAGAAAAATAAACATAATAAATAAATATTCAACTAATATAATAATCAAAAATCAGTCAATCTCAATTTTTTCTCAATGTGTTTAATTCCGATAATTTTTAAATATTATTTCGTTTTTATTTATTCATTTATTTATTTGATATTTAATTTTTTTTTATTTTTTTATTTCATTCCATTTATTTTAATTTTTTGTTTTAATAAATTGTGAAATGAATAACAAAAAAATAAATGAATAAATTGTTTTAATAAACAAATAAATTTAATTTAATTTAATGTTAATATTTAATCTTCAATATTTAAAAATTATTAAAAATAGCATTATCATTATTATTATTATTATTATTATTATTATTATTATTATTATTATTATTATTATTATTATTATTATTATTATTATTATTATTATTATTATTATTATTATTATTATTATTATTATTATTATTATTATTATTATTATTATTATTATTATTATTATTATTATTATTATTATTATTATTATTATTATTATTATTATTATTATTATTATTATTATTATTATTATTATTATTATTATTATTATTATTATTATTATTATTATTATTATTATTATTATTATTATTATTATTATTATTATTATTATTATTATTATTATTATTATTATTATTATTATTATTATTATTATTATTATTATTATTATTATTATTATTATTATTATTATTATTATTATTATTATTATTATTAAATAATGAACAAATAAATATTTAATGATAAAAAAAAAATTTTATTTGATAAATATAAAAATTATTAAGAAAAATGAAAAAATGTCAATAAATATTATTTTTTAAACATAAATAAATATAAAATCAAGTTGAAAAATGAACTAGATGATAAATAAAATGTTATAGAATTTTTAAAACGAATTTATTGACAAAATAAAAGGTGTTGATATTTTTATTGGTTAAAATAAATCAGATGAAATTGAAAATATTATTAAAGTGGCTTATGGTGTGTAGCTGATGTGACATCAGAGACGAGTAGAATTTGAGTGATAAAGAGCAAGAGGGAAAAATAGTGTATGAGATAGAGAGAAAGATGGCACGATACTGAAAGGGGAGAAAGACCCTTTTAGATTATCGGGGCGTATGTTGGTTTGAGGGTTAGAGATGTTAACGTGTGTATTTTGTATTCAACGCACATAGTTGTGGAGGGTTTGTTGCACGATGTCGTCGCACTGATACATTAAACATTGCTTTATACTTCATGGTTATATACACATATATACACACACTCTCTAAATTTGTAGCTTTGGTACTCGTTAAACACGAGTGACTGTGGTTTCACGCTGATATATATAACATCAAAGAAGCTCACCATTAATCAACCATTAATTAAGTCGAGACGTTTACGAGATGGGTTGTGGTTCATTAATTGACGAATTCTCAACTCTACATATATCTGCGTCACTGCAGTTGGACATCAATGATAGATTATACCAACTGCGTGTAATTAATTGAGCTTTTTGTCTGTATAAATAAATACCTATAAATATTTTGAAAGGTTGTATATCCTTAAAAAATTAATGTTTTATATAAATTTATTTACAGGTGAAATTAAAAAAAAAAACTCATCGTATTATCAGATATTTTTCTATTATAATTTTATTTATAATTTTGCATGGAGAAACATTAATTTATTTATTTTATCAAATACATAATTATATATAATGAACATTTACAAATTAAATTAATTATATGAACGTTATATAATTATTAAATGTAAATAATAAATTATATAATTATAATTAATTAATATATCTTTATCATATAATTTATATATATTTTTTTATTTTATTTTTACTTTTCATTTATATTATATTTAATTTATATATGAAATATAAATTATAATTTATTATTGTAATTTATTATTAGTTCATATAATAGTCTATTTAATGTATTATTATATGAACATTTGTAATTATTTTATCAAATACATAATTATGTATCATGTAATCATTTACAGCAATTAATAATTTAATTTTATTTAGAAAAATTATTTTTAGTTGGGATTTATATAAAATAGGCAATTGTGATAAGTAAAATTATTGTTTGGGATTCGTATTGTAAATTATCTGGTGAGCTATCCAAACTATATAAACGAGCTTGCGTGATAAGCTCACTTTGAACGACTTACGTGAGAGTATGAGTTATATAAATAAGTTCATGAGTTATTGTTTTTTTATTTTTTTTTGTTTTTTTCTATGTACCAATTTGTAATTTATTGAAGTATTAGCATGCTTTATATAAAGCTTTTCGTGTTCGATAAATAAAATAATGCTGTTGATTTAATCATGACTTGATGATAAGTTAGAAAATAATTTAACCGAAAATTTGATTGAATAAATGAAATTAATTGTTTGATAACAATCTGAGCTTTTTTTTTTCATTCTATAAATAACATGTCACATAATGAACAGCTTTTCTATATGGACTCTTTGGGAAATAAATAAATAAACGAATAAAACGCATTAGTGAAAATAATAAATATTTTTATTAAATTAAAAAAATAAATATTTTTATTAAATTTTGAGGATTAATTTCTATGAATATTCGTTTATTTAAAACATATAGGGCACGATAACATTGTTAAAATACTGATGATATAACTTTTGGATTATTCCCTCAGTCAGATTATTTTTTTCATCTAAATACATCGCTGAGGGATTCAATTAAAACCCATGGCAAAGCAGAGATAAATTAAACTACAAAATGAATGTTCGGTTGGAGTAAATTGCACATGAGAAAGTTTTGGTCAACGACAGTTTCAAAGTGATTTAACAGATTCTCTGTAATACATATGTATATGTAAAGTGAGGGTAGCGACAAAGGGATGAAGAGAAAGTATCAGAAACGCAATGTGTGTTTAGCTTGAATTAAATCCTGATATTTCGTTCAAGTTACAATCTCATGAGTTGCAAATATATACTCCACGGGTTTGTTTAGTTTAAATTGTTTTGGCGTAATTTATAACATATAATAAACACTGAAATATAAATGAAATGAAACTATTTTATTTTAGTTGAACATTTGTAAATATTTTTAAATGTGTACAAAAGAAAAATAGTTTTTAATAAATTTAATATTTTTTTACCACGAATTAAAATGTTTTTCAATGTTCTATTGATAAATAATTGTTTACTAAATAATTATTAACATGTTATTCAATTGTTATAAAGAGTAAATATCGTATTTTCAGGTTAAATCATTGAAATTATAATTTATATTTATTTATTTTGTAAAATAATTTTATTCAATTTCACTAAAAAGTTCAACTAAAATTCATAACAAAATTCTATATTTTTTTTAATTATATTCCTTTGATGAATATTATTAATATAAATATTATTGTAAATTATTGTTGGAAGATGTTTCAATTCTTCTTTGATGAATATTAAATCCACGATTATTTTTAATTACAAATTCAATCTGTCTTTAATGTAAACTTATGGTAACTTGCAGTGAATATTGATTAATTGCACAATGCACTGTTAAACTTAAATTAATTAAAGAACTTATATGTTCAATTACGTTGAATTAATAGCATACAATTAAAACTAACGAACAAAACATTTATTAAAGCATAAAATTTTGTGGTTTTCAAATTATCCATCAGAAGTTTCTTTGAGGGTTTAAATTAAATTTTATTGTATATCATACGATACTGACGTTTTAAACACGTATGATAAATTATTCTCTCATGACATCAGCTATTTTTAAATCGAAATAAACTAATGTTTATTACACATAGAGAGTAAATATTTATAATAAAATATAAAATAGAGCAAGGGTGAATTTATAATGTTTGTGTACGCGCAGTTTAATGATGCACAATTAATACCTCTTCAATTTTAATTAACCAACAATTAACCTGACCAATTTATTCATTACATTTGTAGGAAACGAGAAAACCTCACATATTTTATACAGCATTAAATAAAATGAATAATTAATTTTTTCCTTTTTTAAATAAAATGAAATTGAATATTTTATCTTTCGGAACTAAAAATATCATTATTAATTAATTACATTTATATTGTATTATAAAATTTATAAATATGATTTATTAACGCAAGATAAAGCCTAAAACAAAATAATAAAACCATAGAAAAAATACCAAATGCATTTCAATGATAAATAAATTGGCGACAAAGTCGAAATTCAAAAAGAAAAGTTTTATTTTTTACTTCTTCTTATTTTCATTTATTTATTTTTCCTTTTTTTTTTTTTTATTTACAAATCACTAGTGAGTTATTCGGCGAAAGATACTATATCACTATACCAGCTGTGACTTAAATTGAACTTGATCGGAATGCTGATTGAAAAAGATGAGCGAAACTAAAAGAGTTCCGTTGCTCTTACATCTCCACTTTATTTATCTATTTATTTTCATTCTGATGCTCGCTTCTTCTTTGCGATTTAAAACTACTTGAAGATATGGCAAGTAAATAGCAGAAGAAGTGAAGGCAATTGGATCCTTATTCAATTGCAATTGAAACCATCACGTTCTATACAATCCTTAGTTAACGAAAGTGTTGCGTGCGAATGATGTTAGTTTAATTCACCTATTCAACAACAGTATATATATTTACTATTTACAGTTAATTTTATTCTTATTTTCATTATCTTTTCATTTCATCCTTCGTTATTTATTTATATGTATACTATCTATATCGCGATAGACACGATAGAGAAGACAATAAAGTTAGGGACTGAAGGCAAATGGATATAATGTATTTAGGGAAAACGATATAGTTGAACAGAAGTTTATTTACTTGTACATCTATACGCGCACTTTGTGCTTTTGCTTGCACGTGGGATAGATCCTTACTCGCCTTTCGATTACCTACGTTCATAGTATCGAGTCGCAGCAGGTGGTACTGGCGATAACAATAGCTCTTTGCTTCTATATATTGGTGCGCATCTACCTAGATTTAAGGCAATGAAGTTCTGTTTCTATATACTACGAATAGCTTTTACGCTCGAGTTGAATACTGGCAATGGTTTAATTAAGCTCTCCCTTGAAATGTCCTTTCACTATCTATTTGACCTTGTCTTATTGATTTTAATGACGATTTTATATTTTATTTTAGTAAAGAATTGTTATATTTTTGTGAGGAAATTAATGAAATTTAGGAAAAAGTATTTTTGTTTTTTTTTTTTTTGGTTTATTTATTTATTTATTTATTTATTTATTTTTGTGATATATTGGGTGATGTGTGACATAATTGTTTACGAGTATATGATACTCCAATTAATTTCCTGTGGGCGATGATTGATTGTTCTTCATGTTTCGAGCTTGAACCACATGAGCTCTATTTATTATGAGGGTGTGATAGTCTGGGGGTTATGTCGTGATGTATCAACATTTTATTCTCGTATTTTCGTCACTGTGCTCGATGTTGTAACTGTGGGAACAGCGATATATGTATGACCTCGGTGATGATATAATCAATGGTTTGAAACGACGATTTTCAATGCAAACTCAGCAGATTTTACTCATGATAATACGTCGTGTCATCAAGCAATTTTCTGCATTATATATTATGTTTTTTTTTTTCATTTATTGACGTGTAGAATTATTTTAATTAATTATTTTATGTTTATATTAATTGTAATTTGTGGATAATTATTATTTTTTTTTTAATATTTTGTGCGATAATAATTTAAAATAATTTTATTATAAATTGTATTAAAAGATTTTGTCAGTGTGAATTTTTAATAATTTTAATTTTGGAGCTAAATGTTTTGCTGAATTATAGAACTGGAATTAATTAATTGAATTAATTAAGTGTCGTAAAAATAAATGAAGCGTTTAGTTGTGGATTTATAATGAAAAAGAAAATAATTTAGCTGGAAAAAAAATGGTTTATTAAAATATATTGACAATTACATTCTAAAAATTGAAATATTGAAAATGTTTTTACGTGTTTTTGGTGTTTTTTGACAGGCTGTATCTCAGTGAAAAATGGTCGTATCGAGTTTCCAAAAAAGTCATTTTGAAGCTCTGAGTCTCTAGTTTTCAGACCTTGTGATGAAAAAATTTTTGGAGCCACGGTTATAACCTGATCCTAACAAAAAGCGCAAAAAAAAAATTCGCATTTTTTTTTGTTTTTTTTTTTGAGTTCACAAACTTGAGAAATTTTTTTTCAGCTAAGCCATCAACTGAATTAGATAGCTTATTTATTCAGCTTTAATTTCGTTTTTGTGGAAGCTCGATACGACCATTTTTCACTGAGATACAGCCCATCAAAAAACAAGGAAAAATTTTGGAAATTTTTTTGACTCTTTAATTTTTTGGTTCTTGAATAAATAGCAGAATGAAATCGTGTAATTTATATCACATTCTAGTAATCACATCCAATTAACTGCATTTTGTTGTCATATGATTTATCCTGTATAAATAGTTGTACATATATACGGATAATGATGTTACAAAATTGATTGAATAAGTGGCATTTATTAAAATGGCTTCTGTCAATTGACAGTATAACAGATAAACAATATTTATAATCTTGTTATGAACAGTCAATAAAATTAATCAAGATAAATTATCCTGATTATCAATCAAGTTGAGTGAAATAATTTCTTTATAAATAAAAATTGTCTTTAATTTAATTTATAATTTTCTTACTGGATTAAAAATTAATCTTAAGCCATGAAAAATTTTCGTTTTTCCTTATGTGACAATTACACAGCTGAATGACTGTACAAAAGGGTTTAAAAAGATTTTTCAACGACATATAAGTTCGTTTTCATTTCCTGTGTGACTGTAGAAAAGGGGATCTATCCTTCCGGCAACGGATTTCCGTTGCCCGACCCACTTTTCTCGTAATACCGTTGGTTGTATCGTAATACTTGAAGGTTCAGTCGTTGAATAGAACTATGCAAACTATGTATCTAAAAATATGAGTAAAAAAAAAATTTTTTTTCTATTTTTGTTACAGAAAAATTGTAAAAACATGATGGAACTCATATCATTTCATATAAATCTCTTCAAAAAACACATTGAATTATGAAATATTATCGTCAGTAATATGAAAATGTATTCATATAACTTCAGAAAAAAAAAAAAAATCATTTCAATATTTCTATTAAAATATTTTTGATTGCATTCGTTTATATAAAGATTAAAATTCTCATTAATTTATTCAAAATTGCGTTATTCCAGAAAGCAAACACTTTGAGGGGTTGCAAAGATTTAATTTTTTGTTAACCCTTCAACAGGTACTTAAAAATTCACGTGAGTAATTTACGTCAAACTTATCAAAGATAAATTTGTACTTTATATTTCATGAAAAATAATAATGATATTTTAATTGAAATTTTTTTACTAATATCACATTAATAAAATTAATATTTCGTGGCAATACAAATTATTATCATTCATATTTTTAATTATATTTTTTATTATACAATAAAAAAATACAAATACTTTACTAAATCATATGTCACGTACAATCTGTGTATTTAATTAAATAATATATTTCTCTATGCATAAATTGTTTCATTGAAATAGACGTGCGATTGACAATTTTATGAAAATATTTCGTATAACTGAAACTGACATTTAATTTCACATTTCCAATAAATTATTCCTTCATTAAATGACGTTCACTCATTACAAACGACAATAATATGAGTATATGTACATAGGTATGTATGTATAACATTGATTATTACGTGCGTGTGTTCACTCACAACACCATTTTCCATTTTATGCCCCGATAAACGGTGTCATTACTCGTTGTTCGCGGCGTAATCTTTGCCAGTAATAGAGATAAGCGCATGGATGAAGGGAGGAAAACTGAATTGGCCACGTTTGCACATTCTCTGATCATGGCGATTAACATTGATCGCCTTCAACTCGTTCACGATTCATTGGTCAATGAATGGCTCAAAGCTAGCACAACAATAAAATATTATGAATCATGTACGCGCAATATATTCTTGTATTAACAAACAAAAAAAAAAATATAAAGTAAAATTGTGTTAATAGGGAGTGAGAAGTTTTGTCAAAAACAAATTTAGCAATTAAATGAATGGATGAATGAATAAATTGATGAATTAATAATATGGGATTATGAATAATACGAGTGGATTACGAAAAAAAATAAACAAATGAGTAAATAAAATAAAATTCTGAATACAATAAAATTCTAAATACAAAAAATTCTAAATACAATGAAATAAAATTATAAATACAATAGAATAAAATTCTAAATACAAAAAATTCTGAATACAAGAAAATTCTAAATACAATAAAATTATAAATACAAAAAAATTATGAATGCAAATAAATTTTAAATACAACAAAATAAAATTCTAATTACGATAAAATTCTAAACACAAAAAAATCTAAATACGATAAAATTCTAAATACGAAAATTCTAAATACAAAAAATTCTAAATACAAGAAAATTCTAAATACAATAAAATTCTAAATACAAGAAAATTCTAAATACAATAAAATTCTAAATATAAAAAATTCTAAATACAATGAAATGCTAAATACAACAAAATGAAATTCTCAATACAAAAAATTTTAAATACAATAAAATTATAAATACAATAAAATTCTAAATACAATGAAATAAAATTTTAACCACAAAAAAAAAAAACAAAAAACAAAAAAATAAAAACAAAAAAAATAACAAAAACAAATAAATCATTTATGAAAAAATATATGAATAAACGAATAAATATTGACCATAATTCTTATCCCAGTCATTTGTTTATCCTATCAAATACAAATTCTAAATTTCTCCTTTGATTAAAAACAAAGTAAACAAAAATTTTCATTTTACTAAAATTCATGTCTCTTAGTAAAATTAATAATTGTTTTTAAACGAAGTATATCACGATGAATTATTTTTAATTAATGAAAACCTCTGAATTGTATTGTTGACTGGTATTCATTATTAAATAAAAAATAATAAATAAAAATAACGTTTATATAAACTATTGGAAATGTTGACAATATCAAGCACGTTAATTAAATTAAATGGCAATATTGAAAATGAATATTCACGATTCTTGCTATATTGTATTAATCACATTACATGTATACAATATACAACTATCAAGTTCATGAAGTGATTTCAATCTGTGTATTCACAAACGTCGAGATCAAAGAAACGATGCGGTGAATTAAAGTTGCAATGTATATTTCAATCGAAGAGTTTTGTTCAGTTGCTCAATCGCTATTATATTCTCTCTGTTTGATGTTAATATTGGTTAGTTTATTCTTTGTTCATAAATACTATACACATAGACACAAATACATCAGTCTCTTTCATAGTAAGAATTTGTAAAGTAAGTAATATGTCTGTGAATAAATTACTTACGAAGTTTATTTATCTACATATTTTATACTTATTAATTGTACAAAATGTAAAAGATTTAATTAATTTTGAAAACTTATAATTCAAATGTTAATTGAAAAATAAATATTAATATATATTTCAAATAGATTTTTTTAAAAATAATATTTCAATAATTTTCTTTTTATTTTATCATTTTATCAAAATTAAATTTCAATAAAAATTTAATAATTTAATAATTTAATAATAATAATACTAATAAACATTTTTATACTCGATAAACAATATTTTCATGTCTCCAATATCAATAATAATTTTTAAGTTCCAAATTTATCAGGAGTTTCTTCTATTAAAAATAATTTCCCCACTTTGAAACAATCTTATTATTATTATTTATTTATTTTTTTTTTATTATATAATGAATCTTTTATTGTATAGTCTCATCTTACTCCTACCATTGCTGCGCATTAATTTTCTCATTTTACCTTTTCTTTAATGTCAAGCGCGATTCTACAAATTGTTCAAGTAGCATTATAAGGATCTTCTTTTCTTTCTGTTTAACATTATTCTCCTCCAATTCTCGTGAATTTTTTTTTCCTTCTTCCTCTGTGCACTTTTTATACTCCACTTATGTGTTATATATATGTGACATTTGATATATATATATAGGTACATGTTCTTTTACTTTAAATAATCAACGATAAATTTACGAGTTTCATTGTATTCTCTACTTGGATTAATTTAAAATATATATAATGTATTCGGAAAATGTGGATAAATTATTAACTTGTGAGCAATTAGATTGTCCAGAATAGGGTTAGTGTTCGTCGTCTATGTTGAGTGAAAATGGAAGATAGAATAGAGATGAAAGGAGTAAGGAGAAAGGAAATGAAAGGACGAGAAGGTAAAGAGAGTAAATGAATATATATACTCATAGTGTTAAAGGTATATAGTAAATGCACGTGGCTTTTCGTGAGTGCAAAGTTCTCAAGATGTAATTATTCACAGCTCAGACCTTTATAATAATGACAAACGAGTATTTCTGATTTATGATAAAAGGACATATATATATATAAAAAAGAAAAAAAAAAGAATTATCTTTATCATTTGGAGAAGGACAAGTCAAATGAGAATTTTACTTTGTAATAGATAAAATTTATTCTTATTTAATTGATTTATGATAAATTTATTTTATTATAAATATTTTATAGTTGGATTTTGTATATTTTTTTGTTGTAAAATGAAATGATGAATAATTATTTTATGTTTGATTTGAATTTTTTAGTGATTGGTGATTTTTATTTGTATTGAGAAAAAAAATTTTACTTTATATTCAATTGAGATTTATATTCATTTTGGTGCTGGCTTTTTTTTTTTTTTGTTTTTTTATAACAATGCTGGTTGATGTCCGCAATTTATCATGACGATAAAAAATTCACTTGCAAAAACATGACCGGATATTCGCTGTGTATGAAGTGGAAATTTAATATAGAGGCAGATGAATGAAAATCTTGAAATGTTTTGTTTTGCTTTTATGTTAGTTGTGTATTTTTTTTTTTTCTATTTTTATTTCATTCTTTTGAACATGGTGTACTCGTTTCACTCAATTCAAACAATATTCTCACTGTCGAGTAACTTTTGGCGCAGTTCGTGCTAAATTTCCTCCGGCATGAACACAAAATTCTCGACAATTTTCTTTTTCCTATCTCATTCTTCATTCCTTCAACATTTTCTATTTTCTCTATTCCGTCTATTAATTATTATTTGTGTAGAGAGTTATTATTTTTTTTATTATGATTTAAACAAACAAATTTTTTTTTTTTCAATAAAGCAATGTGTTTTATTTTAAGTTTAGTTTTCAATTTCAATATTTTCTTTCATTCTAAAATTAATCGTGAAGTGAAATATCGTTCGAAAAGTTCCCAAGTGCATTATTGCAATAAAATAAATAACCCAAATTAATAATGAATCATTTGTTCATACTATTAAAATAATTTATCTTTAATATTTTATTCCAATATTTTTTTTAATGAAAACTAAAAATTTTTTCCATCATCAATAAAATAAATAAACCTTGTTTATAAATAATATCTCATCATACGTGAAATAATAATTATAACAAATCACTGATAATATAATTATTTACAAAAATTTATTATCCGAAGTGTAAAAGCTTTTATAAACATCATCAACGATTGAATTAAAATAAAATAAATCCAGTAGTAAAAAAAAAAAATTACACATGTTATCGTAAGATGTAAGCTAAATATAATATAATCTCATAGATATTAAATTAAAAATCAATATCTCCCATCAGTAGAAGAAAAGAAATATTGTGCATTCTTATCACATCTGACTTTTTTTGTTTTTTTTTTATTTTTTTTATTAAAGGTTTCATGGGTTCGACGACGTGGTGACGAGCTCCATTTACTCACATTTGGGATTCACACCTATTCAAGTGATTCTCGATTCTCATTGGACTACCAAATGCCAAATGATTGGCGGCTTTTATTACGATCAGCCACCGAACGTGACGTTGGCGTTTATGAGTGTCAAGTCAGCGCTCATCCACCCTTGATAAGAATAATCTATCTTGCTGTATCTGGTAAGTAATTTATATTTATTATATTTAGATGTCGGACAAAAAAAATATATTCAATTTTATTTCAGAATTTCTTTTATTTTCAAAGTATTTATTCATAAAACATCCAGTAGGATTTATAAATTACATAAATGTTTTTTACAGATGTGTATAAATTTAAGTTTTACATTGTAAATAATATTGTGCAATAAATCATGAAAATATATTTCAAAATTATTGATATAAATATATATTACGTGTATGTATTGGGATGTTTTATTTTTAGGTGATATTTTTTGTTGTTTGTAGTACCTGAAAATCTGATAGTTTATAAAAAAAATAATATTCTCGTTTGACAAAAAAATTCAGAGTTAATTAGAGACTTAGCAAATTCAAAAATTCGTTTTCTCATATAAATAACACGAGAAAATTTTTTTTTCGACTTCAACTCGATTTTTCGGTAATCTAAAATTTTTTTTGATGCTATTACATTGTTGATTCAGCTTTATAGCGTTTATTGTAAGATAATAATTAATGTCAAATCAATAAATTCCAGTTTAAAGAAAATTTGTTGTCAATTATAATCAACTTTCACCTTTCCAGCTCTACAACTCGAAAACTGTTGGTCGTAGAGCGTTTGCGGTAAAAAACTTTTTTGTAGCAAATTTAATGCCCTACAAAAGTTGTTATATTCATTTTTTCCAAAAAAAATTTTTGATTATCGAAAAATCGAGTTGAAGTCGAGAAAAAAAATTTTCTCGTGTTATTTATATGGGAAATCGAATTTTTGAATTTGCTAAGCCTTTAATTAACTCAGAATTTGTTTTCAAACGGAAATATATTTTTTCTTTTTATAAATTATCAGATTTCCAACTATGACAAACCAAAAAAAAATATCACCCTAAAAATGAAACACCGTAGCATATACATATAATTATATAAATATTTTTGACTTGTTATTGAATTAACAGAAATTTATTCAGCCGAAATTCAAAAGTATATTTTATATCACACAACGGGCAATTTTTTCCAATTGATAAAAGGAAAAATATTTTATTATTTGAACAAATGTCTTCAGTACAACGGAAAGTATAGAAAGAATGAAAGATAGCAGGAGGTTGGAACAAATCGTATTGGACGCCAGTTGGTTACGCGATGAAATTATGATAAAGCCAAGAAGCCAAAGGTGGTAATAAAATCAGTCGTTTATCATTTTCAAGATCGGGCGCACGAGGTTGCCGCACGGTCTTGACAACCAGGCGCTCTTAAATTAAATGATAATGAGAGCAAAAAGGTTTTTGGGGAGGACACACGACCAAAAAGGTTTATTGGCTGAAATAAGATAGCAAAAGCTCATTCTCTTTACGTCCCTGCATGTGCTTTGACTTTTATGAATTAGATATTGTTGTTTTTTTTCCTTTTTCTTTATTCTTAAGATAGGAAAGTATTTTTAGAAGAGGGTTGACTATTAAGAAATATTGATTTGAGATTCTTTATTTATTTTTGTTTGATTTATTAATATAATAATGCGTGATTTTTTTTTTTATTGTTTTGATTCATTATTTATTGTGTTGTGTTGAAGTTAAGTGGACTAATTTTATTATAGGGGTGATAATAATAAACAAAATTAAAATTATATTTTAATCAGAAAAAATATTTTATTCAAAAAAATTCTTCATTCTGATGAGCAATAAAAATTATATTTTTTATTAGCAATAGCAATAAAAATTATTACAATTTTTTTTTTATATCGTGAATATTATTAATGTTTTAAATTACACTATAGTTATTATAAAGTTGAAAAAAATAAATTTTTTTTCGTGTTAAATTGGTCGTAAAATAAAATTTTGCACGTGAAAGATATTCCATTCATGATGGTTTTATATCATTAAGAAATATAATTTTCTGTTGGAATTGGATCTTAATTTTAAACCCCTACGCATTTTATTATTACCTCTCAACGTTGATTTATACTTTATTATTTTTTTTTTATAGTATAACGCCTATATTAAAATTTTCTATACACTCTCGTTAATAAATTAAAATTTCTTATGCAGTAAAATATTTCATTTGAATAAACATATTTCAGTGAATTAAAAAAAAAAATTATTTCACAACATTTACACATACATTATTAAATATATTTTTATTATCCACTAAAAAAATTAATCAAAATTTAATAAAGAACGTTTCCTATAAATTCAAAATTGCATTTATATTTAAAAATATTTACTTGATTAAATTATTGCAAATATAATTTACATAAATTTTAATACATCGCATAAACATTTTTATAAATATTAAATTATAAACCTTTTACCAATCTATCGTATTTTAAAATTCCAAATTAATAAACATATTACTCGTATTAATAAATAATTAAAAAAAAAAAAATTCTTCAATAAAATAAAATTTCGTTACAATTAATTCACTATTATCATTAATAATATTCAATTATTTATATTATTTATATTTATAATAAAATATTAAAATTCACATATTCCTCGTTCTTTTTTGTGTACAAAAATTAAAATTCATTACATTAATCCATTCACATTTAACGCTATTATTCAACATTTATAGTGAAAATAGACTTTTATTTTTTCATTTTCATTTTCATTTCGATGATGATAATTTATATACACATATATATTTTACTGCAGTGTAGAGACTTCACCAAAACTTTCGAGAGACCGCATATATTAAATAACCTGTACTGTGAATATACTGTAGTATATTATACATACAAATATACATATATGTATATAATACCGCATGACGTGAATCTGCATTCTCTTTTGAAATGTGTGCAGGAAAATTCGCATATTCATTCAACAATTTTGGCTAACTTTATGCAAGAATAAAAATATCCATACCCACGAATTTATAGTCTTATATGTATATTCACTATTTTTTATTTTATATACTCATACATAAATATATATACATATATATATGCATGTATATAAATGAATATTTATCAATATAGATAAAATATATGTTACGAACGTAAAGGTGAAAATAGTTTTCATGGGGTTTACATCGCAAATCTGTTGGATTTATCGAAAGAAATGTTCACGACGTTAAATTGCCGCGCGTCTTAAAGGTGCAACACATGAAGGCGGCGGTGCAAAGGTAAACCTTGAATTGGATAAGAGAAAACGACATTGTGTGTGTGTGAAAGAGAGTAAGATAATAAAAGGAAAAGAATAAAAGAGATGGAAAGTAAATAAATAAATAAAAGAATGGCGAGAAAGAGATGAGGTTGAAGAGTGAAAGGGAAAAAAGAATTGAAGAAGAAGTATAGAAGAAGAAGAAGAAATACCCACGGGGGCCCTATATCTCTATTCTCAATTCTTCATGTGCTTCCGTTCCATCGCTTGGATATAGCCAAAAGTGGTTTGCCCAAAACTTACCAAATAATTCCTTTGCAAGAGGGCGTTGCCGTCCGACTTTGAGAGGCTTTTTACTGCTGGCAACCGTTCAACCAGTTACGGAACTTAAATTCTGTGCTTGAGTAACTCTTTTTCTTAATTTTTTTCTCTTTTTCTTGTCATTCACGACAAATGTGTGCATATATCTGTGTAACTATTAAGGAGTTTGATTTGAGTATTTATAACATTTCATATGTGTATATGATTATTTTTATATTGTATTGAGAGAATTATTTTCTTTTTAATTGAATTTTTTTTAATTTAAATTTTATTCGTAATTAAATTATTTTTGATTGATAAATGGCTTTGGAATAATTGATACATAATGATTATTAAAATATTAATATATTTATTTTAGAAAAATGATTTATATTTTTTTTTTTTTTTTTTTTTAGTATAAAAATTTATTTTTATATTTGTCTAAAATTTTATTATTTGTTTATTTTTTTATTTATTTATTATTGTTATATTATATTGGAGTATTGTAAACAAATGATGTGTACTTATTAAGATGAAAATTTTAATTGAATTATTGTTTAGAAAATTAATTATTTTTATTGACTTTTGTTATTTTTATCTGATTTTTATTTTAGATATGAAGAGATATTAAAAAAATTTCTTCTTCATTTTCTGGGAGATGATATTGTCAACAATATTTTACTAAAACTATTGTGTACTTTCACATATTTTGTATACTTCAAAGGAACTTGCTCGTATGAGTTATACATCGCTTTATCGCTTTGTGTAATGTGGAATGTGCGTTGTTCATCAAATTGAAGTGGATGATGCGAGTACGTTGAGGTATATTGAATCGAGTGGTTGGGGTGTTACTGAAATATTTTCACTTTGATGATTTATAATGAATAGACTGTTGCATGCTTGTACTTAATTCATCAAAAGAATTGCAAGAAATATGAAAGATACATGAGATTTTGTAATTTTTTTAAAAAAATCTCTGTGAGTTAAAGTTTATTTGAAAATAAAATGAATAAAATTCGTAAAATTTTACTCATTAATATTTTTAATCTTGTCATATTCTTTAACAATTGTTACAAAATAAATGTGTATTATTATAATTATTAATTAAATTAATTATCTACACAGATCATTTGTGTGAATTAATTTTATAGTTTCAAAACCATTTTTTGATGCTCAAAAAATGTGAAAATATTTTTAAATTGTTAGTAATATTAATTTTAATATTTTATATTGTAAAAAATGTTTCTGTGTAATGATTATAAATATTTTCAAAGCTTTTGGGTGATTGGAATAATTATGAAGAGTGAAAGAATGCAAGTACTTGATATTTTATTTAGAAATTTATGAATAAAAATTGTTTAATTTATTTCAAAAATATTACATGGCAATTTTTGTTATTAATGTTACGTCAGATTTTATTGTTATAGGGGTAATGTAAACATGTCGTGTGATTGTAATAATTTTTTACTGTAATAATCATTTGTGTAGTTACATTTTTTAATTTCGTCTCATGTAAATTGATCTTTTTACATAATTTGAATTCATTTTATATATTTATATTTTATTTACAGAATTTTAATACACGTTGATTTGAATTGCCTGCAGGGTTATTAATTTCAGAAATGGATAGTAAACAGTGAATAAATATAATATAATACATGCAACAATTCTGTTGAAAATAAATTCCATTAAAAATAAAATTGTTTGCAAAAAAATTTTTTCTTTTCAACATTTCATTGTGGAAAAAATAAATATAATTATGGTTAAATAAACAAATGATAAAATATCACAAAGACTATTGATAATATGAGTGAAATAAAATATTCCATAAATAAATATCGAAGAGTAAAATTTTCGAAAAATATTAGAAGAATATATTAAAAAAAAAAAAAAAATATGAATTATTATTTTTCAAAATAAATATATTAATATTTTTATAATTATGATATATTAATTATTCCAAAGACATTCAACAATTCAAAAATATTTTAATCATGAATAAAATTTAAACTAAAATGCGAATTGAATTTCGACTTCTAAAAATGCAAATAAATCTAATAAACATCATTTGCGTCGCCACGAATATTTAGTTACATCACTTCGACTCGCCAACACATTGAGTTGAATTATGTATAGATATATCTTGATAATATACTCGTAATTATACATATATATTAAATGGATTATTAACATAGTTTCCAAACACTCGTGATAATTACAATTATCATAACTTTAATGATCAGACTACGATCAATAAATGTTCAGGATGTTTTTCCACTTTTGTCTGACTATAAAAATAAAAAAAATAAAATAAAATAACGAATTTCAAAAGGAAGGAAAAAAATGTTTTAATTATGCTCTTCGTTTAAAATAGATAATAGGGCGAGAAAAAGTATTTTATTTGTTTGAATAAAATAAAGTAATGAAAAGTCGTTGTTTGAAGAGGAGAATATAATCAAATATCTTGTGGAATCGTTTTCAAATTTTAAGTTTGATCGTTAGATGGAATAAGAAAGAGCAGAAACCGTCCTTTTGACAAACTTCATCAAAGTAATCATGACTTGAACAAAAGGTACTGAAGCACAGGGATATAATGTCCCATTTCCCATTTTTTTTTTATTTTTCTTCAGAGATTTTTCAAATGAGAATTCATCTTTTATAAAATCTATATGAATTTACATTCAAAATGAGAAGTAAATAAGTAGATATTCTGTAAGTGAAGTTTGTTTAATAAAACAAATTTAAAAAGTTAAAAAATTAAAAAAAAAAAAAGTTTAATAAAACAAATAGAATTTTTTTATTAATAATTGTTTGAGAATTTAGACATAATGGATAATTTTGTAAAAAATATATATTTTTTTTTTTTAATAATTATTTTGACAACTAAATAATTATTAATTTATTACACAGTATTTTTAATCAAATATTATTCTCACTATTTAATTATTTATCAAACTAGAGGGCTAATTATATTATATATTGATTTATATTTAATATTATTTTTGTTTTTATTCTGTGTTCCATTTACTCATGTAACAACTTTGACATATCAATTCCATTTTCATTTCTATAAGTTCCAATAATAATATAAATTATTATCTTACAATCTTCAGGATAATATTTTCTGAAACGTTCCAATTTGCTTACGCAGTCTTCTTTTGATATATGTATAAAGTACATATGTATAAATACATGTGATGATATATTTACGCTGATTATATAAGTTATAATTTAATAATGTTTGCTCTGAAAGTATGTCAAGCGTAATTGTTGATTTATTCTGAAAATAATAATTTAATTTTATCAAACATAAAAAAAAAAAAATTTTTTTTCACAATTTTTCGACAGAAAAAATAATTATTAGTATAATTTACTCCGTTTAAATCGCAAATACTTGAATATTATTATTGTAAATTATTTACCATGAAAATATACAGTATATGTAAAATTTTTTTACAAAGATAAAATAAAATATCGAACATATTTTGAACGTTTTTTAATTAATAGTAATTATTTGTTGAAGTAAAATTTTAAATTTACATTTGTGTAAAAGTAATTTCCGAATTCGTATTTTTAATACAGAGTCAATAAATATATGAGGAATATTTTTAAATTAATAATCTATAAATTGCCATATGAATAAACTATAAATAAAATTTAAACAATATTTTGAATTTATATTTATTCATCATTTCAATTGATTAAATTTTGCAGTAAATAAATATATAAAATTAATTTCATGAATGCAATTGTGTATAATTTTAATCCTATTAATTTCGTACTAAAATTTCCAATCCATATAAATAAAAAATATAAATCAACAGTTAAATTATTTGTATTATTATATTAAATAAAAAATAAAATTAATTCATTTTTAAATACATTTTATTGAACAAAAATATTTGATCATATATTAATAAAATTCATGTCAATAAATTTCATCAAATAAAATTTATTAAATGACAAATAACTATATATATTTACTTATTTTCTCCATGGAAAAATTTGCATTGGTATTTTATGTATACAAGCGTTACCGTCGTTAAACCTCAAAAGTTACAAATGTAAATTCGTCTTTGCTGTCGTCGTTTGGAGCTAAACAGAGGGGTGAGAAAAGTTTCCCTCTCGTCTTAACAGAGGCACTTCTATAGTGAGGGTATGACGAAGACTAGGGGGATAACTCTCATTGTGATACTGTAACACTCTATATAACGTACAACTCAATATGTAGCTCATCGAAATCCTCTGTATACATAAATAAATAAATAAATAAATTAATAAATAAATAAATAACTTCATACATTTACATTTTGTACAATGTATGTTTGCTGTAAACATGCATTAATGTTTTGATTATATATTCGGTAAACATTCATTCATATTATAAACAATTTACTAAAAATATTCATCAATATAAATAATTAATTAATTAATTAATTAAAATTAATTTCATATATTATTTTATTTATTGAATTTTCATAATTTATTAAAATTTCATTCATTGAAATTTTTTACATATTGACGATGAAATTATTCATAATTTGTTTAAATTAATGCACAGTTAATTTTTGATTTGGATAAATTATATTTATATTTTATTTTTATATTTATATTTATATTCATAATTTATTAATTAAATTAAATTATTTCATAGATAATAAATTTTTTACTTCTAATTAAAATCAGCTTTTGTAATTTCGTGTGATAAAAATGGAATAATATTTTATTACAATGTACATCAATTGAAAATATTTTCAAATGTATCACACAGACAATATAAATATCTATACATAAAAAAGAGCATTGTAAAAATTTTTTACACATGTGTGTATTAACATTGTGTTAGTATATATTAAATAAATCTATCGATGAGAGCGTAGAGTTGAAATAAAGAATAATAAGAAAAAAAAAAAAAATGGAAATTGTATAAAATGAATAAACTGGGAACATTGAAGCTGGTGATGTACATTCAACTAAAATGAGAAAAAAAAAAAATGAATTGAAAGTAAAATTTCATTGTCAATCGCTCTACGATTTTTAACTTCATTTTTTACTCTGATGGTGATGATGCATTGTGATGTTGATGCAATAAAAAAAAATATATATATGGATTTTGCTTCGTCACATCTAAGCATGTATATTAATATCTTTTATAAATAAAACAAATGAAAGAAAAAAAAATGGCATCATGCTTTTTGATATTAATTTCTTTTTGAATAAATGTGCATAATATTTTATTCATCAATGCAGACATGTAACTAAAAAATAAAAATTAATATATACCTTTTTCGATATTATATTTTATATTTTTAATTAAATTAGCAAAAAAAAAAAATACATTGTATACCTACATATGTATGTAATAATAAAAAAAAATTCATTAATCACCTTCAATGTTTATTTTTCTTCGTCCACTGTCAGTTGCTTACTCTTGAGGAAAATTGAAATTATGCAAAAATATCACAACGATGACGACGGGTGGGATAAGAAAATGGAAAAGTCTATTGGAATAATCGTCTATTAAACGTCGCAATTGATTGATGATATTCCTATCCTGACCTTCCTTTCAACCATCAGCAGAAAAAAAATACTACAAAAAAAAAAAATCGTTATATCTCAGCGATTGAGTGAAAGTAAAAAATTACCATTGAATATATTTCAATCAAAATTGATTTTGCTTCAATTGTATCTTTGGAATACCTACATATTTATTGAATGAACAATAAAGAACGTCGACAGAATAAAGAAAACGAAATGAGAAGTGAAATAAAAATTGGAATAAGGGTATATGCATGTGACAGTAATTGTCAAGATGTAATGCCAAGGCAAGTAGACACGGTGGCTATTTGGCAGCGTCAACGAGGATCGTAACTTGCCACTCTCTGGCATAGAATTGAATGTATGTGGCGGTAGAATAGGACGCGATATCGTATGTACAAGGTTGAGCATACACACCAGTTGAAAAGACGAGAAGAAACGAGATGGAAAATGAGAGAGAACGAAAGGACAAAGTATATAAAGGTTATATTTATATACCTATATGGTATGCCATAATAGATGATATTCCTGGGCGGGTAACTCCCACGGGTTCACTTCCAACCCAATGAGGTGGGATGGAAATGAAGAACGAAAGATGTAGGAGAATGAGGAGGCGAAACGCATGCCACATAGATATAGAGAAGAGGGTATTGTGGTGGCAATTTTGGGGAAAGAGATAGAAGAAAAGGAAGAGAGAGGTTAAAGTAAACTAAAGTTGAGATCTAGGTATCTGAAGATGACATGCAAACTCAAGGGTTTATTGTTTAATTATTAATTGGGTTAATTTTGGATAGGTTATATTTTTTTTTAATTGTTTGAATTGGGAATTATTGTGATTGATTTTATATTTATGCTTTGATGATGATGATGATGATGATGATGGAGGGTTTTTTGAGGGTGTATTGAGAAGTATTTGATGTAATAAATGTTGGATAATGTTTGTTGGTTTGTTTGGTAAGAGAAAAAATTTATTAATAATTTTTTTTTATACTTCAAATTATTCAAGTTAATTTATTTTTGTTGAAACTATTTTTCAACATTTTTCGCATGATAACTCAAAGAGTTTTCAATATTTTTTTATTTTTATTTTTTCATACGTACATATATATTTAGAATTCTTTTTTTTATAAAATACTTAGTCAATTTTTATATATTTTCTTTGATAGAAATTTTATTTACAATTAGAAAGTGAAAAATACATAATTAATTTTTTAACTCCATAAATTATTCATTTTTTTTTTGGAATTACATCATTTTGCATAATTCAATGGTGACAACAGCAACATTTTTGAGTTTTTAAAATTCATTCATGTTCAGAGATGATATAATTCGAACTGTGACTAATTTAATAAAAGATAAATGTCTAAAAAAATTTTTTTTAACCTCAAAAAAAAAATAAATAATGTGTAATATTTATTTCGTTGAATTATTTTCAATATATCCATAAATAAATTGAGTTTTCAAACGCACTAAAATTATACCACCTCGTAAATTCAAATAATATTTTTTTTTTTCCAAAACATAAAAACTCAGTAATAAAAATTATTAAATATTTTTACAATATGTAAAATAGTTTTTTATATTCGTCTGTTATATTTTCTCTGTTTTTTATATTATATTATGCAGTAAATTGTGCGTTAAATATATATGTATGTAGTAGATCACACTCTGGCATACACATGGCTTTTGTCTCACCTCCCACGAGACATTTAACCGCGTTGTGTAAAGTATATTGGCATACCGTCGTATCTGTACTTGTCTTCCTCGCCACTTGAGAAGAGTCGTCCGGAAAAATAGGGGAAAATACGAAGAAGAAAAAAAAGAAAGAAAGGAAAGAAATAGAGGGACTTTAACATACCAACTAAATCGTCTGTTCGTTGTTGTCCCTGAGGGTGTGGCTGCAAAGGTTGTCGAAGATTTATCACACGACAAACGCGTGCCCCATCGATTTTATCTACTTATTCTTCTTTTACTATCACATCATATAACAGAGTCAATAGAAAAAAAATATTATGTACCTATACGAAAATTAATATTCATTATTAATAATAATTAATTGATATTATTTCAATTATCTTGACCTTTGAGACCTTTGAGAAATTTTAGTGAGAGAAATTAAGTAGTTTTTTAAGCAGAAAGTCAAATTTATTTTTATTTATTTTTTATATTTTTTTATATATTTTATATATTTTATTTATTTTTTATTTTATATATAGTATGTACATATTTATATATATATAGACACACAATTTTATATATTTATTTAATACATTTTTTACAAGAAAAATTAGAATTTGTTAATAATTGAAAATTGAAAATAAGTTCAAGAATAAAAAAATTTTTTTTTTTCGATTTGTCAATTTTTTTTTTAATTCAACAAAAGCTCATTATTTTGCTTAAATAAATTAAAATTTCTGTCTAGTAATGGAGAATAACCAAAATTTATTTACTAATATATTTTAATTTTTCTAAATCGTACATTCGAATGATTAATTTATTTTTTGTTTGAAATTTATTTGCGATGAATAAATAAAGAAAAAAATTTTTTTAATTCATTCATTTATTTATTTTTTCATTTTGTTGAGGAGAATAATAAAGGATGCATCGAATACCCAATGGTATCATACTGTTTTTCAATAGAATGTAATTTAATAGGGAGATGAGATCAAGTGATAAAATTCCATCAGAATTTTGTATAGAAATTGGATAAGCTTGACAGATTAGAATACTCATCGTGACAATTGTCGTAGATAATAAAATCAAAGAGATAAACGATCGCTGATGGATTCAGTCTAACCAGGGTAAGTTTCAATGAGAAATGCAAGAGAAAAAAATCAGATGTGAAAGCAATGATTATGTGAACGTGGTGTCGATTGGAAATAGGGAGTGAAATAAATTTATTCAGAAATTGTTAAAAGAGAGTTTGCAATCATCTATATGGAGATGATGCAGTGTGACATATCCAGGGGGAATCAATCAGTGATGAATGGATAAAATCAAAAAGTGATAGATTTAAAAAAGATATTACTTAATAGAAGAAGAAATTACATATATTTATTGTGGCGTGAAAATAGCAAGCTCAGCAAAATTTATTTTATTGCTGTTCATGAATGAATGATTTTCAAATGAACTTTTATGAATGTAAAATATTCTTTGACTTGCTGACATATTGAATGAAACACAGTTAATAAATTAATTCTATTAATCTATTCATGTAGTAAATTATGCAAATAAACAGATGGAACTGTTGAATATTTCACAATTATTAAATTAATAATAATAAATTTATTATGAAATATTGTTTGTATTTCTGCATAAATCAGAACTATGAAAATGTTTATTAATAAATAATTTTTTTTCCCCATAAATATTTGAATGTTGGAATTTATTAGATTGAATTAAAATTTTATTTCAACAATTTGGCTATTGAAATAATTGAATTGAAAAGTTACAGATTAATTTGTGTCAATAATTTAAATAAACACATAAGAGTGTGCTATTTTGTAATAAAAAGGCATTTTAATAATTGTAGTTACATTACTCAATTTTGTTTAGACTGTATAATTTTTATTGTTTAAAAAAAAATAAAATTGATTCAACATAATTTATAAATAATTTTTTTTATAGTAAATAAAATGAAGAAAAAAAAATCTGACATGTGAGTATTTTTTTATATAGCTTTACGAAAATATTAGCACACTAAAACCAGTTTTTTGATTACAAAATAATTTTTAAGATATCAATAAAGTGATTAGTATCGATTTAATAACAAAAAAGTCAAAATTTCATACATATGGAACTTTGAATTTGAATATCTTCAAAATGGCTGTCTCTATGAAAAAAGAGTAAGAGACCTTTTTTGTAGAGCGTTCAATTTCCTACAAGAATATGATCTGAACTAATTTTTCTGATCAGCAATTGTCGAGCTACAATAATTAAAAGAAAAAAAAAATTTTTTCTCTCATGTTATTCAAGTGGAAATGGAAAATTATGAACAGCCACATCTAAATATTGAAATTAAAAGCTCCACTCTGAACAGGCTTTTTTCTTGCACCATCCAGTAAGTTTTCAGCCTGTTTCTTCGATGAAAACAAAAGTTGCCTAAAAATGGCACACCCTAATACACATATTTATCTCATCACGTAAAATTTATCAAGCAAATTATTAATCTGTCTCAATTATTTTATTAAGCTTGTAATATATTAAAACATAAATTTTTATTATTCATTCCTCATTCGTGTATGTGTGTGTGAGATAAAAAATATCAAATCAGATTTGTAATAATAAAATAAACAAGACAAATATTATATTTAAAAAAAAAAAAAATCTAATAATCATTTCTTCAAAATCAATATATTAATATTTTAATTTACGAACGTGGAAAATTAGTTATCAACATTCTTTCGAATTTGAAGATTGACAAAGTTTTACAAAAGACGCTTGGAACTTGACGCGTATGAAATTCAAAGTCGCTACCGGAAACTTAAACTTATAGTTATATCTTTCATGGAAAACTTTTCGCCCTAATTGGTCAAATGTCTTTTCACCTGATATATAAATATTAAATAGTTAATTCAACATTAATGAGATAATTTAACATCATATATAACGTCGTGTATTTTCTAATTAACTTTTCAACATAATCATGTTGAATAATCAACTAAAAATTAATTTGAAAATGAAATTCGAAAAAAAATTCAGTATCCTAAAAAATATATATTTTTAAAATTAACTTTTTAAACAATACTAAACATTGTTTGGGAGATATTAGGGTCTGGTTTAAAAAAGTTTTTCGATGTAAAGCTCGTTAATGCGTGACATAAACGAGAAAATATGTTTTTTGTTTGTTAGTTCATTTTTTTTATTTTTATAATTCAACAGCGAAAAAAAATTGTTTCATTGTGCTTGCTAGCACAGGCTGACATACAAAACACACCCGGCGACACATTTTAAATCTCTTTTTTTTCCCACGTCCATTTTCTTCTTGGCACATACTTTTATATATCTATATGCAGATAGTGTGTGATGTTGGGCTGTAAAATGGGGTGCGCGAGAAACTGAAATTGAAGCGGATGTAGCGAATCTAAACTTTTTGAGTCTGCAGGTGAAATGAGCGTGACACAAAGTCGATTTTCTTTGGGAATGAAAATAAAAATAGAAAGAAAGAAAAAACAGAAAAAGAAATGTTTGAGTTTTCGAGTTGGATAGCGAGAAGAATGGCGAGTGGAGGTTGGATGCATCACAGTGGATGTACTGGAAAAGAAGTCGGTGAACAGGAAAAGAGAAAAGGACTAAGAACAGAATGTGCGGAAACGTGACAACCTAAAGTTATATAGTGAGGCAAAGAAATTTTCGTAAAGGCTGGTGGTGAAATCCATTGGTAAAATTTGCGGAAAATCCAATTGCATTATCCTCCATGTCTGTGCATAATTACTTCACTGCTAATGAAGTCTCTCTGTTGTATGGCGCAATAACTTTCCAAACGAGAAAATTTGTCCTTTATATCTAAACTAAAATTGTTTGAATTTTCCACTATTTTATTATCACCATTATAAAATATATAAATATTTTAAAATTTTCTACAAAATAAAGCTAAAAATATTGTATATTATACACATAGATATTTTTTTTTATCCAACATTAATCTCACGCTGTTAATCAACGTTGTTTTTTTTTTCCCCCTTTCTAAATTATTAAAATAACGTTGGACTAATTAAATTTGAATTATTTAAATTGGCGTGTCGAAGCGTGAATAAAAGATAAGTATAAAATATAGTTATATATTAATGAGATAATAAAAACAGTGAAGAGATAAATAAAAAAACTTATAAAATAAAATAAAAAATAGTAAAAGCACTTGACGATTTTATCGTTACAATTTTTAGAACCTCGATATATTTATCCAACATTTTTTTTTTTTTTTTCATTTTATTACACTACTAATATTTTATATATAGTTATGCAAGAGTGAGCACGTCAGGTATACTGAGATACTGATGCAAAAAAAAAAAAAAAAAATGACATATTGTAATTTCACAATGTACACGCAGATAATACAACAACATAATATAAAATACAGTTGTATACAATATGCACTTATATATCTTCACTTTGTTTTTATTTATCCACATTGTATAATGGTGGTATTATTTATGCAAAATATATTTTTGCTCTGCACACTATATATATATATATATATATTTAAATATATACAAGCAATGTTCTAGCAATTTATGATATGGGCTTTTCACGATGTCACACAACATTGCCCACAAATATATAAATATATCTATGTATTATATACGCATATATATACTCATTTTCTTGCCCCATTTATGACCTTGGAAATGTTGTTATCTTCAACATGTCGTTGAGCACCATATTTATGTAAAAAAAAAAAAAATAATATTTATATATTATAATAAAAAAAAATTGAAAAAAACGAAAAAAAAAAATAACATTTTTTTTTTACATGAAAAAATTCAATCAGTATAGAATTAAATTTATTATGTGAAGCATGAAGGACCAATTACATTTTTCGATGACATAGCTTCTATCTCATGCATTTATATTATGTGTATGTGTGTGTGTGTATAGAAATTTTATGCGCGTGACAGAATTATCTGTGAATTACTGTAGATAAAGAAGGCAAGTCCTTATAGTGTAAGTTATTTCTTGTCAAGCTACCCTAATAGTTTCCTTACGTAGCATTTCATGGCCGAAGAAGCGTAAGCCGTTTCACTATAGAGCCATTTTATCACTGAAAGTCCATTATCGCACCCTCCACTCTTCTCTAGCTTTCCATTCTTTCACAGTATTTGATATATATGAGTTGGAAAAATGAAAAAATGATGGAAAAAAAAATGGGAACAAAGAAACGATGGAGAAAAAAAGACCGAGAACTCGTGTGCATTATCCGCATAACTTAAAATTCATGTTCTACTTTATTTTTTTAGTTTAACCAGTTCTTTAACGAAATATAAATTCATGGTGTCCTTTTAAGTTTGAATATTTGGATTTAATATTTAGGGTGAAATTATTGTTTATTTGTGAAGTAAAATTTCGAAGTTTTAATTTTTTAATAAAATTTTTTTGTTGGTTTTTAATTTAGATTGCAGGTTTAAATAAGATTGAGATACATTGAAGAGTGTTGGGGATTCAAATGAGGTGCTTTGAATGTGCTTTCAACGTCAGATTTTTGTTGTTTCATTTTGCAATACTCTGCATTTGACATTTAATGTTGGTTAACGGAGATTGAATATTTCTGAAGAATGATGTTGAACGTTATTAATTTAACAGTAATTAATTTACAGTCAATTCAAAATTTTTTTTTACTTACTGTAGCTGTGCTTGAAATGTAAGTTATTACCCCAGATAAATTTCTAAAATAAACAAAATAATTAACGAAAAAAGAATTAGAAAAATATAAAATAATTTCACAGAAAGAAAAAAAAATTAATATAAAAAAAATAAAATAATAATAAACAGTATTATATTTTATTCCCTAATTTTACAATAAACTGCAATATAATTTTGCATATCATCTTACGATTCCCTAAATTATAATTAATAATTATAAATAAATATTAATATAATTTCTAAAGAAACTTTCACAAATTTCAAACAAACTAATTTATCATATTATCAACGACAAATCATAATAAATTTTATTTACCAATATATAAACACAATAATCCAACAACAGATTCATTAAATTTATCATGCAACAATTTCCAATAAATATCAACTATCAAATTGTAACAATAAACAAATATCCATAAAATTATTTCGTCATTAACTTGTATTAATTCATACATTCGATCGTGGTTGCGAATTGAGTGAGTTAATTTGTTTAATAATAAATTTAAATTATCCTATTATTAAATGCACAAGTAAATCATAATATAAACAAAATGATAAGTGGCAGAACGAAATTGACTGACACGACAGACTTTCTGGGGATTTTAGCCAGTTCTCACTGCTGAATTGAGGTTGAAAGAAGAAAAAAAAAAAGATAAAAATTTACTCACACGAGCACACTCGTTCAGTCTCATATTGTACACTCCATTGGTTAAGTCTCTCTCACTTCAGTAATATAGTATATATATATATATGTATACTTTTACTATTTCTGCAACTGTTAAACTCACCCTTCGCCACTGCCTTCATTCTCCACTCCACCACACTGTTCAAACCTTCATTTAACAACCACCGCATAGCGTATTCAATTTACTCGAAACGGGTTTTCGAGGCTTGCTGCGATTGTGTAAATTTGTGTGACATGAAACATATTGCACGCTCATGTATATAACTATATGTGAAAGTTTTGTGATATTGTCATCTGAATTTAATTGCCATGAGCAATTGAACGTGTAAGTGCACGCTCAAGTGCAATCAACTTCCGTTTTTAACTAGAAAAATTTTTTTTTTTCTTTTTTTGTTTTGTTTGTCTGTCTTAAGTGATAATTTTTTTTTTTTGCTTTATTTTCACTCATTGGAAACGTTCCAAATAAATAAAAGTCATTGCATTTGGAGTAAAAGAAACATTGAATAGACAAATATTTACTTCGGTGATGGAGACTTTGTTAAAGCTACACAGAATTGTAGAGGGTGGTTTATATATGTATATTGCGGGTGGTTGGTTGGTGGAAGAGAATGAGAAAGGAATTCTGGGTATTGCGCCGATTTGGCGGCGTGAAAATAATTTAGTGGTTGCGCCATATTCATACCAAAGTTTTTGAGGTTTTGAATAAGTTATATCACAACGTAAAAATTGTTGCGAGTGAATTAGTTGAATGTAAAAAAAATTTTTTTTTGATATATCTCTTTTTTAATTGTATTGTAATTGGATTAAAAAAATTATGCAGTGTTGTATATAGGAATAAATTTATAATACGGATAAATTATATAGAGGAAAGGATGCAAATTTGGCATACCACTTTTTGAAAAAATCGTATTAATCATGGGTTAAGAGATGAAAAAGTAAGAACCGCATTAAATGTTAGAGAAACTTATATTTTATTTAAATAAAAAAAAATGAACAGCCTCGGATTATTATAAATAGGATAAATTTTGGTTTAGTCATAAAATTGCAGATTGGCGTGGTTTAACCAATGTGAATATAATTTGGAATAGGGTATTCCAAATTACAATCACCTAAATAATCAACTTTAATTAACT
Organism: Microctonus brassicae; assembly: GCA_918226075.1. Classification (NCBI taxonomy): domain Eukaryota; kingdom Metazoa; phylum Arthropoda; class Insecta; order Hymenoptera; family Braconidae; genus Microctonus; species Microctonus brassicae. The sequence continues at coordinate 5,160,203 of OW445483.1, forward strand.
ATATAAATATCTTTAAACTTAAATCTCAACTATAAAATTTAAAAAATTCAACTTCAAGCTTATATCTAAATCAATTATATTTTTTTGTAGTCTTTGCAATAATCACAAACGTAGCAACCTGAGCCATATTCCAAATTAGCAACATAACCATTTGTAACCTAAAATATTTTTATCATTTTGTGTTACGAATAATTTCTCAAATAAGCGCTGATTTTTACAACTGAGACACTTAACTATAGATTTGTACAAATATAAACATATAAATATAAGTTACACTCAAGATGCAAACAGATTTATCACTTACTTTGGAAATTTTCTAGATAGCACTTTCACTTCGATGCCGTTTATCACAGCACTATCAATATGGTTGCTTCTAAGCGATGCTCAATTGGTTTGTTAATACTCACACTACATAATACTGGTATTCGTTAATGGATGGCGTTTTCCTATACTTTTATAATGTAATATTCCAAATTACTAGCAGTATTCCAAATTAGCATCCTTTCCTCTAAAATAAATTGTAGGATATATTTTATTTACTACGAAATCATTTAAGAATATTAGCAGCTATTAATTAAATTTATTTGCCAGTGTTGGATTGGTAATTACCACAATTGTTTGGAAATCAGTCTTTGAAAAGAGATTGCTGGACATTGTAAAGATAAATTTTCACCTTACTAGTAATTAACTCTGGCTTGATGTAAAACACATGCTACCAACCTTGTAGGAAATGAGGTAGAATAAAAAAATAATAAATACAAAAAATAAACTAAAAACAAAAAAACCGTAACAAAGAGAAATTGACTTAGTCGAACATTAGTATTATTTTTTTTCTTCCTTCTGTAAATTAAACAAACGAGTCGGATTCTGGCACAGTAATGAGAACTCGTTTGTATTATGTTGAAAGAAAAAAAAAAAACAAAAATTTCACCATCACTCACGTGAAACATGGCTGACTTGTCTTGAAGTAATTAACTCGTATGTCAGAATTAACTGCACAAATGTGAATAATTTTAATATGGATATTCACTTCATATATTTTAATTTTATTCATCTGTGCAATCATATGAAATTAAAATCTACACACATATGTTTAACTACACTGTGAACATTTTGAAAAAAAAAACAAAAAAATTTGGTACAATTTGTAATAATTAAATTGGTCGATAATGAAAGAAAAAAAAATGGATAAATCAATTTAATTAATTTTCAACCAATAAGTTAATAAACGTAACTTTAATTAGGAAAAAATACCACTGAATATTTTTTTTTTCATACATTATAAATTAATTTTTGTACAATATAATCAAAGTTCAGTATATTTCCAATTGACTTGAGGCCACAGCAATCAACTCTTTTCAATCCTGAAATTGCAATACACAATTCACAAACTCTTTGTACTACATATCAATTGTTCGATGTAATGTCTATGTATATGTACATATGTATACATATACGTATTATATATATATACTTTCTCGGTGTTAATGGTCAACGATGGAATCGAAATTGGCACAAGCCAGGGTCGTATATCGCATAAGAATAGCAGATCATCAGTTAATATATTTTTTTTTTCCCAGAGCGAGTCATAAAAAAGAAAAACCAAATTATCGGTACAAATTATTGGTTTTTCAGTTTAATTTTATGATTGTGAGACCACTCACTTCAACTTTGAGTATACATAATAATCTATAAATATATAATACATATAAAAATAATTTTTGAAGTTATATAGCTTTAAAATTATAAATTGCAATTGGGTTTTTATAAAATTGTGGGAAAACGAGTAATAATGATTTAGAAATATGTGTTAATAGAGCATTTAATTATTAATTTTGTTTGCATTATATCTAAAAAATTAGCAATATTGTAACATGAAAGAATTGTTCAATAAGTAATATTCATTGTTGAAAACAAATAATAATTAAATTCACTTGCTTTAATTAATTTGTGCTTTTCAATTTACTGATAATTCTACCTTTAATAAAAATTAAACTTGCGAATATTTACCATCAAAATACAGTTATATACTATCGAATACACAGTTCATACATGTCGTGTATCGTTTGCATACAATATGGGCTGGGCAAAATTGATTCTATTGTCAGTAAAATAGGTCAACGTGGTTCACAAGAAATCACATGCTAGTAAATATTTTGCTCGACAAAAAATTCAATAATCAGTGAAAAATTACTAAATTGAACAAGAAGAAAAAAAGCATTTTCACCTTTAATAAAATCAATGTATATCAATAAAATAATAAATCATATTCAAATATCCAGTAAAAATTTTAAACAAATATTACTCAATGTTCATTAAAAAATTTTTTTATTTTGTTAATTTACATGAATAAAAAAACCTCTCTCTGTAAAAATATATCGGTGGTAAACGATCAATAAAACCAACATTTCAGACAAGTTTATTGGCTACATGCAAGGGAGTTTGATTTTACTGAAGCTTTTTTTTTTTTTTTCTTTTTTCTCTCTACATTTTTTCTTCGATCTCGCCTCTATCCTATACACACTCACAACAACTGAACAAGTATTTATTGGCGGATCACTAAACTAAACCCACAAAGGCCATAAATACAACGAGCGAGCTCTTGTCTCGTTTCCATTTACATTCTATTATTTTATTTTTTCTCCTCATTTTGCTTATAACAATTTTCTTCGTCCTCAAATCAACACAACAAATAACCACATTGAATGTTATTCATTAAAAAAAAAATTATTACAATTATAAATCAGAAGAAGGGATGCTAATTTGAAATACTGCTGGTAATTTGGAATATTACATTATAAAAGTATAGGAAAACGCCATCTATTAACGAATACCAGTATTACGTAGTGTGAGTATTAACAAACCAATTGAGCATCGCTTAGAAGCAGCCATATTGATAGTGCCGTGATAAACTGCATCGAAGTAAAAGTGCTATCTAGAAAATTTTCAAAATAAGTTATAAATCTGTTTGCATCTTGAGTGTAACTTATATTTATATGTTTATATTTGTACAAATCTATAGTTAAGTGTCTTAGTTGTAAAAATCAGCGCTTATTTGAGAAATTATTCGTAACACAAAATGATAAAAATATTTTAGGTTACAAATGGTTATGTTGCTAATTTGGAATATGGCTCAGGTTCCTACGTTTGTGATTATTGCAAAGACAACAAAAAAATATAATTGATTTAGATATAAGCTTGAAGTTGAATTTTTTAAATTTTATAGTTGAGATTTAAGTTTAAAGATATTTATATAGTTAATTAAAGTTGATTATTTAGGTGATTGTAATTTGGAATACCCTATTCCAAATTATATTCACATTGGTTAAACCATGCCAATCTGCAATTTTATGATTAAACCAAAATTTATCCTATTTATAATAATCCGAGGCTGTTCATTTTTTTTTTGATTTAAGTAAAATATAAGTTTTTGATTAATACGATTTTTCAAAAAAGTGGTATTCCAGACTTGCATCCTTTCCTCTACATTTATCATAAATATTCGAATTAATTAAAGATACTTTTCGACATTTATTCACGTCTATTTTAATTATTTTCATTAGCACCACTAATCAATTAAATATCTCCAACTAATGAAGATTATTTGATGATATAGCAAAATGTAGTTGAACTACTGTGGCAGTAGTTTTTCTACTTATGTCCCATCTAGATGGCACTGAAACGCTTCGTTTAATGTATATGTATATACATACTTGCATATCGGTAGATGTAAAACCATTTAAGCCCTGTCTCGTTATCAGATCACGGCTTTTCCTCAGCAACGTAACGCTTAACTTGCTCGTTCCTGACGCTTTTTCGCCCATACTAAACATTCACAACACCTACTATAAAATCGCAGGCGTCTTGGAAAATACTTTACCCCCATCTCACTAATACTTTTACTGTGAAAAATGTATGTATACATATATACATTTATAAATCCATGAGCTTGTATATTTCATCCTCAACAAAATTCCTTTTTCTTCCCTTTTACTCTATCCGCTCACTATCTTTCTGCACATTTTCTCCCACGACATTTTCATGAAACAATGGAATTTATCTTATATAAACCCAATTTCAGCGAAATTAAATTACGCTATTCTTGTCGTTTTTGTTTCAAGCTTGTCGCATTTAACCAATTTTATATTTAAATAATCATTATACTTTTACCCTACATTTATCTACTAATCTTTGTGCTTATATATTAATATAATAGACAGAATCGGGAATAGAACAATATTTTTTTTGGCGTTAAAAAATAAAAATAATAAAAAGATAATTCATTTTTTATATCATTCGTAATTGAATAAACGCAACTTCACTTAATATTATCGGAATTGCTAGTATTTTTTACTTCTTTTCATAAAATCTGCCCTTTATAACCGGAGTGCTCTTCACATGTTTGAGAGTAACAAAATAAAAATGGTAGAGTATTAATAGTAAAATTAATGGACAGTATTATATAGAACAGACTTTATACAGTAAAATAAAAAATTAAAAAAAGTTTTCATAAAATTACGATGATATTTAGTAAAGTTACGCTAATTTAATTGAAAGTAATTTAAAAAAATGTCAATTTTTTTTCTGCTTGGAATTCAAAGCTTTATATAATATTATCAATTCATATTTTACTTCAAAAAAAAATTTCCCAACAAATCACTATTAAATTCCGAGTTCAACAATTTCTCCCAAATTAATTATCTACTGCAAATAAAATGAATCCAATTTAATTAACACATTGCAAACAAAAATTTTTTAACTATTATAAAATATTCAAATTTGTCATTCTCAAATCTCCAAAAATTTTTCATTATTTCATTTTTTCCTCGATTCCCTCTGCAATCTCCCAACTACATATTATTTTTTTTTCTTATTCCTCCTCGCTCATATATTCATCTCTATTGCTACTCCATATATTTACATCACCATTGAATAAAAATAAAAACAATAAAAATAAATATTAAATGTACATTGTGTATACATTACTGATGTACATCATATAATTCAACTTTTACGTTCAGTATAAATTTATCATATCTATAATTGAACGATATTTATTGAGTATACTTTTCATATTTCCCTCTTTATTTTATTTTATTTTATTTTATTTTATTCTATTTATTTATTCATGTTTTTATCTTTTATTTATTCATTTATTTTGCTTTTCTTTCATTATTACAACAATGAAAAAAAATAAATAAATAAAAAGAATATCATTGTATACGAGGTTACTTGTTAATCCAGCGTGAAAATGAAATTGACATGCAAACTACGCGATCCACGAAATTACGTTTCAGAGCGTGCTTCCGCAGTGTGTGACCGCGCACACGCGGTGTATTCACCAATATATATACATAATACATATATATTGCAATGCGTAAGTCAGTAAACTATTGTTGTAGTGGACATTTCGGGAACACGATACGCGAATATAATCCAAGCGAATTTATCTACATATAAACATAATATATAAATTATACATATTAGAGTGTGCCATTTTAGGCAACTTTTTTTTTTTTTTTTCATTAAAGAATCAAGCTGGGAAATTGCTAGACAACGAAAAAAAAAACGTGTTCAAAGCGAAGCTCTTAATTTTAATATTTAGAAGTTGCTCTTTGTAATTTTCGTTTTTCCATTTAAATAACATGAGAAAAAAATTTTTTTTTTTTTTTTTTTGATTTTTGTAGCTCGGTATTTGCTAATCAGAATGATTAGCTCATAACATATTCTTATAGAGAATCGAATGCTCTACAAAAAAGGTATCTTACTCTTTTTTAATTGAGACATCCATTTTGAAGATATTCAAACTCAAAGTTCAATATGTATGAAATTTTCATTTTTTTGTTATTAAATCGATATTAATAACTTTATTACTGTTTTAAAAAAATTATTTTTATTCAGAAAACTAGCTTTAGTGTCTTAATATTCTCCTAAAGCTAACAAAAAAAATTATTTGTTTAATCAGATATTTTTTTTTCTTTATTTTATATCAATTCTAAAAAAAAAAAAATAATTAATAACTTATGTTGAATGAATTTTATTATCATTTCCTAAAATTGCCTAAAACTGGCACACCCTAATACATATAACTAAATAAAAATATATTATAAGGGAGTAACAATTGCGTTAGATAATTCTCCGTATTCCCATCTAAAGTTATCTTTTTTCTTATGTATTTATTCTTTATTGTATTTTATTTTATTTACTATAATTTTATCTTCATCAGTTTATTTTATCTATTCATTTTTTTTTTTTTGGCTTCTATAACTTTCTCTTGCTCTGACGAGCGATTGTTTCTCGCTTTCATTGTGATATTTTCGTGTTGGGTGGCTTGTTCGTATACGGAACGACATCGATCGACAATGTTGTTACATTGGACACCTAGGAGACAGTATACAGACATTGGGAGACTACGAAGCGTGAAATAGAGATAATGACTGGCTGGCCAATCAACTGTTAATCCTATAACTGTAGAATATTGAAGTAATAAGAGCTGGGGGTACATACAATTTTATATACTCTTTATTGTTCTATTAAAATTTATAATAAATTTTTTTTTTTTTTTCATTTGATACAGTGTGTAATGTTGAATTTTTTTGTGTTATTAAAAATTGAACGAGCAGAGATAATTAATTTGCACGATAATAAACAAAAGAAAATTATTAGTTGTATGAAATAGAAAAAATATTTATTAATTAATTAGTTTCTTGACAATATAATTTCTGTTATAATTAATTTTTGTCATGTTCTTAGAAAACGTTGAACAAATAATAATTTAATTGGGTGATAGTAAAATACTGAAATCATTGGATTGAAAATTATTAATTACGTTGAGAAGTGAATAAATTAATTAAAATTTTGAATCAAATAATTTAAAAGTTTGTTTATTATTCTTAAGAAAAAATAAATTCAATGTTGGACAATCGTTATTTATAGTTTGATATGAAATGAAATAATAACTGAAAATGTTTATACATTTTTTCGAATATTTTTAATTATTATTGTAGTATTATATTATGAATAAATAATTCAGTATATCAAAAACAGATATAATAGATATAATATAATACAAATAATTATTTCGATGCATAATGTATTACATTTACTGTGTCAGCTTTCAACATATTTGAACCTTATAATTTGAAATGTCAATAATCCATTCATTCGTGAATTTATATATTTCAATTTGTATACCAAACACATATGGACCACAATGTAATATTAATTTCATTTATTAAATTCGACATTAATAGTCAAAGTATTTATATGGATTTATTTCACACGAAACAAAATTTAAAATGGAAGTAGAAAAAAAAATATTCGTGTTAATTTAAACAAATTATTTTTGTACTGTGAAAAAGAAGTGTTTTTATTCGATTATTATTTTATTATAAATTTGAATATTAAAAGTTCAATTTTTTATAAATAAATTCGGAATTCATTATGGAATATTGAAGTCATATAATGCAATTTTATTGATCAAAATGTCAAGTACGTCACGATTCGATATGGATTTAATTAGACATATAGAACACAACTGATGTGAAATGTTAATAACGTATTTAGGATTAATATAATTGTTGGATATTATTATAAATATTTATCATGATATCTGCAAACATTTCCGGATCAAAATCAATATAGACTAATTAATTTAGACACATTGCAATATCAATTTTCAAATCACAATATTATGAAAATAAACAATTAATTGGATAAAATAAATTGAATATATAATTATCGAGTAAATGTATTTACATGTAGAAAATTATATTGTTTACAGATTATCAAAGCCACACAATGTTCATTTGGAATAAAACAAATTGTTCTATTCACAACAATATTCTCATCGTTTAGTAATTCAAATTAATTGTTTAATTAATTAATTAATTAATTTATTACAATAAGACAAAAGTTGAAATGTTAATAATTGTACAGTGTTTCATAAATATCTTCCACAACAACGAATTTAATTAATTAATATAAATTATCCTCATTTACAATAAATAATTGAAAAAAAAAAAAAAATTATGAAAAAATTAAAACATCATGTAAAATAATATTTCCCAATACTCTATAAAAATATTTATATTGTAATAAATATATATAAAAAATTTGTAAAACTATACAATTAACAATTTTCTTTTTTCATATAAAATAAAATAAAAATTATATCAAACAAAAATATATATAAATATAAATACTATTCATATTCATTAATTTTATACATTAATTATATATATTAATAAATATTATTAATATATAATACTTATATAATAATAAATAATTCTAATAATTATGAATATTTATTAATATATATATAATTAATAATAAATATAAATACACGAATAAATATAATAAATATATTTATTCAATTTATTATTTCATTTTAATATTTATGTAAAAATACACACTGCAGCTAACATAATTTTACTTCGATACAAAAATATATACTAATAAAAAAAATTGCATATGTATAGCAATATAGTAACTGGGAGACAAGTGTGTGTACATGTAATATAAAATGTGAGGTAAAAGACCAGTAGCCTTGAGTACATACTCTCTATATACACAGTCGCCGATGGCGTAGCATATGTCGTGTAGTCAGTACCGTGTTTCACGTACATCAACAACGTGATTTCCATGCATACGATCTACTATTTTCCACGTTGAAAAGCCTGCAATGTCCTCCCTCTCTATATATACTAACAGCCCTCTGCGTAGTATCATGTGCACGTATAAATTTTTTTTTTTTTTCTTTTTCTTTCACTTGTCATGTATGTATATAAGCTGTGTACACATGTGTGTATCAGGGTTGTGAACGAACATTTACGCGTGTTCTGTGTGCAGAGGACAAACGTAGAATGTCTATATACATTGAAGAAAGTAGGGTGAAATGGGGATGGATGAGGGTGAAATAATTTACCTTGATATGAAGAGTAAAAAATAATTTTTTTTCTTTTTTATTTATTTTCCTATCACCCAACGACTAATTAATCAACTTTACGAATTATGTATAATCAATGAATAGTTATAAATTATATTATTGCAATTGGACAGGGTTAAACAGGAAAATTGAATTTGTAATAATAATTACAGATAATTAAATATTTAAATTGTATTAATGATTGATTTATTTGTTTATTAATTTAATATTATGTCTTTTGTTTGGATATTGTTATCAACAAATTAATGTGACGTTATTAAGTTGGTTGTTTATAAAATGGAAATTAATTAAAAAAAAAATTAATTAAACAAATGAATTAGGGAAAAAATAAAATTACTTTTGAATATATTTTGAAAGTTATATATAAAAAATGAATAGCAATAAATTATATTATTGCAATTAAGTAGCTTCACATTATTTAATTCATTTGTTTATCATTATAATAAATTATTAAACACATAAAAAATTGAGTTTGTAATAATAATTACAGATAATTAAATATTTAAATTGTATTAATGATTGATTTGATATTATGTCTTTGGCTTCGATATTATTATTAACAAATTAATGTGACGTCAATGAACTGGTTGTTTTTTTTTTTATCTGTAATTATTATTACAAACCCAATTTTTTATTTGTTTAATAATTCAATATATTGATAAAATAATAAATAAAATAATGGGAGGCTGTTGCAATAATATAATTAATTATTATTTATTAATTGTCGATAAATTCCAAAATAAACTCAGAAATAATTTTTTTTTTATTTCTCTAATTATTCGAATCATTTTCCATTATATAAACAATTAATTTAATGACGTTACATTAATTTTTTAATAGCAATATTGAAGCAAAAGATATAATATTGAAATAATAAATGAATAAATTATTTATTTATACAATTTAAATATTTAATTATCTGTAATTATTATTACAAACATAATTTTTCATTTGTTTATTAATTCAATACACTGATAAAATAATAAATAATATAATGTCAGGCTATTATTCAATTACAATAATATAATTTATTATTATTTATTGATTGTACATAAAATCCAAAATAAACTCTGAAATAATTTTTTTATTTATTTCTCTAATTCATTTTCCATTACAATCAATGAATAACAATAAATTATATTATTGCAATTGCACATCGTCACATTACTCTATTTATCAATTTATCATCGTATTAAATTATTAAACTAATAAAAAATTGAGTTTGTAATAATAATTGCAGATAATTAAATATTTAAATTGTATAAATAAATAATTCAATATTATATCTCATGCTTCGATACTGCTATCAACAAATTAATATGACGTCATTAAATTGATTGTTTATATAATGGAAAATTAATTAATGAATTAGAAAAATAAAAAATAAAAATAAAATTATTTCTGAATTTATTTTGGCTTGAACAATTTTACCTCTACTGTGCCATTTTGCCCCACTTTCCTATATGTATTTACTCTATTGCATTCATATACATATATACATGTACATATATGGGTAGGTATATACGTAGATAAATATATGATATAAACGTGCGTTGGATGATTATGTGCTTACGATGGTGCATCTTAACAGCTATGCTATCACTAAATATGTATGTAGATATGTAATGTACATGTTTGTACAGGTTTACTGATGCTTTAGACGAATAGACATTACGACGTGCTTCAAACATGTGCATGTATATGTTTAACAATAAATGAATCAGATATACATGCAAGTGATTATTTGTTTAAGATGAATGAGAGACACGTATAAGTATATCTAATGTCATTATAATTTATATAATTTTCGTTCATGTTATTAACACAATATATAATTAAAATAATTTTAATTAAATTCAGGTGATGAATTAGTAGATGATTTCATGAGTTATTTAATAAATAAATTAAATTTAAATTAATTTTTGTGGTTAATTAAAGACACAACGAATTAATAATTTCGAAAAATTTATTTATGTTTTTTAAATATATTATAATTAATTTTAATTAGTTAAAAACTATGTAATTTATATTTATAATTTATTTTTTTAATTGTTATATAATTAGAATTTCATGGGATATTATTTGTTCTTTAAGATCATTTATTTATTTATTTGTTAATGGAATTTTTTTTTTTTCAATTTGTGATATATTTATTTATGTTTTTTAAATATATTATAATTAATTTTAATTAGTTAAAAACTATGTAATTTATATTTATAATTTATTTTTTTAATTGTTATATAATTAGAATTTCATGGGATATTATTTGTTCTTTAAGATAATTTTTTTATTTATTTATTTGATGGAATTTTTTATTTTCAATTTGTGATATATTTATTTATTTTTATTTGATATGAAGTTATTGAGCTATTTAATAATGTAGAGAATTTGAATACAATTTATATTAATTTATAGGGTTAATTATAGTTCAAAGGTTTTGATTTTGATTAATAATTATTAAAACTTTGCCAATATTCGCAAATAATTTGTCTTTCTTCATTGATATTGAAATATCTTTGGTGCTAAAGACGATATATGTATATACACATTTATATATAGCATAATCATCTTCGCGATGGAGATATATTATGCATCTCTTGAAGTATATGGTAAAGTTTGTACAGAGTCGGATGATATAAACTTGGAATTGGTTTGTCGAATGTGGTCTGGATGCTTTGAGCCACGAAATGTTGGAACTGAAATATTTGTTGAATTTTAGCACAACATACGTTACGATTTTCTAGATAATATTAAATAACTATGCACAAATTATCGTGTATTGAAGCTATTTGATAGCAGCATCTGTTTGTGATGATATAAATTAATTGAATTAATAATAAATGCATACTTCATATTATGAGAAAATCAAAGTGAAATGAAATGCTTTGTAAAATATGAAAATTTCAATTTTGCCATTACCAAAGTTGTTATAATAAATGTAGAATTTTTTTTAAATATAAAAACAAAGAGAAATGTTAATAAACAATTAAATGTATATACAATAAATAAATTATGAATAATTTTTATTTATTTCCTTAATTGAATATTATCATTAAATTAAAATTAAAATAGATGAAATTTTTGGAAATTTATATTTAAAGTTAATTTATTTAATTGGTTTTGTAAAAATTGTTGTGCATTTATTCAAAGGAATATATTACGAAAATTTACTTTTCCACTATATTTCTATTCCATGTTTTATAATTTGTTTTATTTTTTTTTTTTATAACAACTTCTACGAAAAAAAAAAAAAAAAAAAAAGTTTGCACCAAGGTATTTCAGCATTAACAGCGTTCACGCTCATTGTTTCACTTCTCGAGAAACAATGCGTTTGTATGTTGAAAAACGCAGGCCCTACTTTTGTAAATGAACAACAAAAAAAAAAAAAAAAAAAACTAACAACAACAACAAAAAAAAAGTAGCGTCGAAATTTTTCAAAGCTATGAAGTGGCTGATGCTTTCGTGCCGATTGAATTCGTGCTTGAAGAGCTCTCTCTGCAAGTTCTTGAAATGAAAAGCTTCCAATGCAGGTATATATAGTTAAAAGAGTTGAGATTTTATTCAATGTTCCTGGCTTTTTATTTATTTATCTATTTATTCACAGTTTTTTTTTTTATTTTTTCAGCATTGTCGATTGTTTTCTCTTTTCTTTTGCCTCAAAATTCATCAGCGGATGAAAAATTGAAACAGTAAATTTCAACCATCTCTTCCATCAGTAACGTTTACAAGAGAATATAAATAAATAAATAAATAAATAAATAAATAAATAAAATATCAATATCTAAAAAGTAATTGGTATAAAGAGAATGGAAAAATAAAAAAGAATTCATTTTCTAATTTTACATCATTGTCTATAGCTTGTTAAAAATTAATAAAACAAAACAATCCAAATAACAATAATGAGGAGTACAAAAGTAATTTGATTAGAGATAAAGTAAATGCTAAAAGTATAACAATTATGTATTTTATTATAACTTTTTTATACTGAAAAGTATCAGAATATGCCATAAATTATTTGTTAACTTTTACACTTGAATTTATTCTTGACTTTTGCAATTGTACGAGACATAAAAATAAACAATGAGTTCTAATATTCATAAAATAATATTTTATAACTCGTTACAAATTTAATTTATAAGACAAGTTGTAACAAAATCCTTTTTTCCAATTATTTGTTTCAATTTTGTACTGAAAGTAATAATAGTTTTATGATATTTTCAAGACATTCTTCGTTATTATCTTATTTTTTTTTTTACATACTGTGTAAAAAAACACACGTTCTCACAGGTTTCGCATACGATATTTCTTTTTCCCTCTGAAGAATTATCCTCTACACATAATTCTTTCTCTTTTTTTTTTTTTTTTTTTTCTAGTAATAAAACTTGTCTGTTTGGTGTTCATTGTCTTCGACCAAAATGACGACCCAGTTTATGTCTCTTCTATTTTCTTTCTCTTTAGTGCTTTTAGCAAATTGCCTTCCGATGCTTCGACAACATTCGCGTGAAACGGACAAAGAAAAGTGTAAAACTAGGCCGTTAAAAATGGTACCGTAACATTATATACACAGGTATCCCACGTCGTATAGGAATAAAAGGACTGTAACTTCATTTTTATAAATTTAAAAAAAGCAGAGTTTAAACTTTTAAATCTTTATTAATGGTGTATGTGTATACTACAAAAATAAAATAGTTGGATAGAAAGTAGAGAGTTAGGTTTAAGAGAATTTAGATCCACGCCTTGGCTTTTAAAGTGTAATGAATATTGAACTTCAATAAATAATTTAATTTGTGCATCAGGAAAAAGAAAAAACTATTTAAAATTGAAAAAAAGATTATCAATAAAACAAAATTATTAAATATTATCTATATTACCACTAAAAATTTGTGTTAAAAATTTTTTTTAATCGTACAAAATTCAAGTAAAAATATTTATACACTAAATTTTTTATTGTGTATAAATATTTTTACTTTTGATAATATTTTTAGTAATATATTTAATTTTTTTTCTCAATATAATGAATTAAAATCCTGCAGTTATTATTTTTTTTATTAATTAAATAATAAATATTAATTGAATTAATATTGATTTAAATTTAATTATTTGAACACCACTTTATTATTCTAATAATTATTTTTTAATTCATCAATGGATGAAAATGATAATTTTATTTAAAAAAAAAAATTCATTCAATCATACTTTTTTTTTTTTTTCGTGTACTTTATTCATAAGCGACGATTATAAATAAAAGCGTTCAATTAAGAACGCATGTTTGCTAATAGCGTGACAGAATTTCTCCACAATACACGTGATTATTTAATATATTGATTGATATTAAATAAATAAAAAGAAATTTCACTTTAAGGCATTGCTGTATTAATTTTTATTCCTTTTTCTTTGTTTCAGTACCTCGCGTTGAGATAGTTGATGAACATGGAGCAACTGCTGGTGACAAATTTTACAAAGCAGGTAGCACGATAGAGCTCAAGTGTGTTGTGAGCAAAGTGCCTCATCCAACTGGCTTCGTCACATGGAGACACGGTGCTCGAATGCTGAATTACGACACAATACGTGGAGGAATCAGGTAAGGAACTCACAGAAATTTAATTATTCAACTTTAAGAATATTCATACACATACACAACATTTATTTTTATATAAAAGTATTTTTTATTTTATTTTATTTTTTTTTTGTAGTTTGTTAAATTTATTTGAGAAAATAAATAAAATTATTAAATTATATATGAGTCGAATTGTTTCAGTATCAATGTTAAAATTCAACTTATATTTATGCAATTTGCATGGAACGATTCTAATTGCTATGATAAAGAATGGCTGTGTCCACTGAATTCTGAGAGGTTTTCATTAAACTTCTCATTGGTATGATGTGTAAGTGTGTATGTGTGTGTATGTGTGTGTCAGAAGGGGCTAAAGGTCTCTGCAGTGTGGCGACGTTCATACATAGTATGTGACCTAATTGGTTATAGCTCTTGGAATTCATGAATTTTAAGTGAAGCCGAAGAGTTCGATTTGAATATATAAATTTTTTTTTTTCTTCATTTTATTCATTTTTTTTTCTTTTTTTTTTTTTTTTTTTCATATAACGCTTCAGGCGTTTCAATCAATATTAAAACGATTTGTCGCTCACTGTAAAAACAGAAAACCACGACGTTCAACGTATTCGTTAATTAAATCCTACCTTCAATTTAAACTTATTAAAAATCTAAAAATGAATTAATCGAAACCGCAGGAAAAAAAAAGACGATATGATTTTATCTATATTAATTTTTATTCAAATATCGTCACGATTAACGCTTTAGATAAAATTTATTCCATTTTATATAATTGTAGGAGAGACATTTAAACATTTTTTATTAATAAAAAAATCATAAATGAAGTAAAAAATTAGAATAAAAATATTAATTTAAAAATTTTTAAATATTAATTTTAAGATTGAAAAATTTTTACAATCTAATAAAGTTATATTTCTCGTCACTTTGCATTTGAATCTTCAATATAATCTACAATTATTTTCTACAAAATACAGTATTCACAACTAATAAAAAAAAAAAAAAAAAAAAAAAAAAAAAACCAGTCCAGAGAAAAAAGTGATTAAAAAATAAATATGTAATAAAATAATAAACAGAATTTGAAATAAACTAATTCATCAACGCCATAGCATTTTCTATAATAAATCGAGTAGCTTCGAAAAAAAATAATTCCACAATATACATTAATTATTGACAATAAAAAAAAAATAAAAAACAGTCCAGAGAGAAAAGTGATTAAAAAATAAATATGCGATTAAATAATAAACAGAATTTGAAATAAATCAATTCATCATCTCTATATTATTCCCCACAATAAATCGAGTGGCTTCGAAAAAAATAATTCCATAATATACATTAATTATTGCAAATAAAAAAAAAAAAAAAAAAAAACTTCATATAAATTTCAATCAAAACAAAACGTCACATCAATAAAATCATCAACAAAAAAAAAATCAATACACCCATACACTCTAATACATTCCAAACATTTATTCAACATAGTAGTCTGACCACACAAATCATCCATCTACTGCCACTCGCAGATTTCAAAAATTTTCAAACAAAAATTTTTTTTTCCACTGTCAAGATTTTTCCAAGACACTCAATTTGACTCTGACATCAATTTCATCACCAACTTTATCAATTCATTATAATAATTTCGTATATTTACATATGAATAGTCAAGAATATAAGCCTTATATAATCAATTGCATCTATATTCCATTGCATTCATTATTACTAACGCCCATTGCACACATGAATATACACAATTCTATTGCATACATAAATACATATACATATGTATATTGGGTGTGGGTTGTTTCACGAAAGTTCGATGTTGCGAATGATATGGTGGACCCCTTTCCGCCAGCTACATCTGATACAATGTAAAATTTTGTATATAGAACTAGAGATAGGTATACAAACATATACCAATATAGACTTGTACCAGAGCTTACGCTGGCGGCAGGTTTGTGCATCGACTCTGACTACCTATATTAAATCCCAATGCGTTTTACAATCTATCCATATATATGTATATTGTATGTATGTATGTATGTATATATACAATGTATATTGATGTATATAAAATACGTGTGCAGCCGTTTGGTTTCCCAAGCACCAATGCAGTATCGAAGTCGTTTCACGTACGTGTGAGATACGCTCATGTCTGGCATAGCCAGTTTAATTATTGTTCCATTGTGGTACTATTGGATATGACGGACATTTGAGAATGATGGGCGTTGTATAAAAGAAAATTCACAGTTTTAACATCGACGTTATACATTTCAAGTGTCATGCAAAGTTGATTGTTTTATTTTTATTTTCTTAGTTTTTTTAGTTTTTGTGTTACTAAGCTTATCAATCACTGGTTGAATTTTTTATTGTTAACAATGATGTGAGTGGTTATTTTTTGGGGGAATGGAAATTTTAATATTGTAGTTGGGAGTTTTTTTTTTTTATGTCTTTTATGAATTTTGAAGTATTTTATTTTGGGAATTTTATTGGTAATAATGAATGATTTTGATGGATTAATTTTTATTATGAAATTTCTTTCACTTCATTGTCGAGTGTTTAAATATGATGAATTGAGTGGGTGAATTTGATATGCACTGATATTGGTGTGAAAGAAAAATATAGAAGAGATAAATATTATAATAGTTTTGCATAGTTAATAATTTTGTGTGAAAGTAAAGTAAAAATTTATTTTGGAATTTTTTTATAGTTATTTTCAATTGGAATTATGTTTAATTAAATCAAAGATTTAATAAATATATTACAGATCATTTGTTTAAATTAATATACAAAAATTTAATGTCAGATTCAACGTCAAATATTAATAATTTTTTTGATATTAATAAATTTTTGTTTCGAAATTTCATATTAAAATTACATTAAAATATTTTTAACATAATTTTTTAATAAACTTTTATGTAATAATTTTTACTATGTACTTATACTGCATATTATACAATTAACAATAGTTGTTATATAAAAAAAAATTTAATATATTATTCGTAATAAAAAATTTATTTATCATAAAAATATAAATGTGAATGATTGAATTTTTTTTAAACATGAAATTATTATTTTCATCCATTGATTATAAATTAAAAAATAATTACAAGAACAATAAAGTGGTTGTCAAATAATTAAATTCAAATACACATTAATTCAATTAATATTCATTATTTATTTATTAAAAAAAAAAGTAACAACTGCAGAATTGCAAACTAATTTATCACACTGAGAAAAAAAAAATAATTTTCTCAATTTATTAAACTATTTATATTTGTGATTTGAAATTATACAAACATATATTATTTAAAAGTTTGTTTGTTTAAGAATTTATTTATCGTGTCAAATATTTCTGGGGTTTGGTTAGCGTGTGGCTTTTCAATCGAATGATTCGCAAAAGAGAATATACGATTTTGTAATATGTGTAGATTCAAAGTTGCAAACGAGGAGCTATATAATGGTCGGATTTCCCGAGCGATATCTCTGAATTTACTGAAATGGTTTTCAATTGATAAACGTGATTCCCGTGTCAATGTGAAAATATATATGTACAAAATATGTATGTTAGTCTATTGAAATATTTTAAACATATATATTATTTGAATTCATATATTAATAATGCATAAATGAAATATTTACGTTAAATAAATAACAAGATTAAAAAAATAATCTTTGGAAATTAAATTATTATTCAAATTAATATATGAGACAAATTGACGTAGTTAATTATCAATAAAGAAATTAATATTAATTATATAAAAATACATAATTTATATTTACATTTTTTATTCAATATTTTTGTTATAAAACAATGCAATTAATGTTGTGTATAAAAGAAATATTTACAAAATAATCTTTGGAAATTAAATTATTATTTAAATTAATATATGAGATAAATTGAAGCAATTAATTATCAATAAAAAAATTAATATTATTTATATAAAAATTTATAATTTATGTTTACATTTTTTATTCAATATTTTTGTTATAAAACAATGCAATTGATGTTGTGTATAAAAGAAATATTTACAAAATAATCTTTGGAAATTAAATTATTATTTAAATTAATATATGAGATAGATTGAAGCAATTAATTATAAATAAAAAAATTAATATTATTTATATAAAAATTTATAATTTATATTTACATTTTTTATTCAATATTTTTGTTATAAAACAATGCAATTAATGTTGTGTATAAAAGAAATATTTACAAAATAATCTTTGGAAATTAAATTATTATTTAAATTAATATATGAGATAGATTGAAGCAATTAATTATCAATAAAAAAATTAATATTATTTATAATTTATGTTTACATTTTTTATTCGACGTTTTTATCATAAAACAATGCAATTGATGTTGTGTTCTTTTGCCAAGAGGTCAGTTATACTTTGAAGAAAGGCTGGATGTAAAGTTGCACTTAAAGATATAAGTCACGTTGACTTATACTACTGCTGGAGTTGCGCCACAGATTTTATATTATATTATGTAAATATATCTCCTTTACTGAAGGTAAAATACAATGGTTTCGTTTTTTTTTTTTTTAATCATGAAAAAAGGAGGAAGGAAAATAAATAAGAAGAAATATCTGGATTATTAATATAACTTCGTGTAATAACTGTTTTACTTATTTAATAATCTTCAAGAATTTTTTTTTTTAATTTTTACTATTTTATATCAATGTCAATATTAATACTTTATATTTAAACAGAAATATTACTCGTTTGATGTCTCTCTATTGTTGTTGATATTCGATACAATGAAGTTATTAATATTTATTATTATTGCAATGAGAAAATAATTTTGGAAAGTTCAATTAAAATTGTATATTTATAATTGCAATTAAATATTAAAATTAATATAACAAATATTTGTTTACTTTTGTAAAATAGATTGTGACAATAAACATTAATTATTAATCCCAAATATAAATTATTTTAATTAATATACATAATATCAAATAATACAAATGAATTTGATTTTATATAATTTTTTTTTTTTTCAGTATTGTAATTTTTCTTTTTGAAATTTTATTAAAATATTTCCATTTTTAATACGTTCAATAGATGCATTCATACTGTACATAATTGGTGTAATAATTCAACAGTCATAGATATAATATTCAGATCTTAATTAGACAACTGGACTGATGAAATATAAGTGATGAGATTTTAATATAGTCAGACTTCGTTAAAGCAAACGTCAATGAAGAACTTGTTATGTAAATAAACTACAATTTTTTGTTGTAAATAATTTCTCAGCTCTTCACTTGAACTTTGCATCGGTTTATTATATTTAATATATCATAATTGGTATATATTTTTTATATTTATTTCTTTTGTGATGGCAACAGAAAAATCGATCCATTAAAATATTCTCTTTTATATTTTTATTTCTTCAATTCAAACAAGTTTATTTCAATAAGTTACAAATTGTATCCACACAATAAAGTGAGCCTTTTTTCAATTACAAACCACGTGACTGACCTGAATTAACGAGATCAAAATGAGTAATATAAATGAAATACTAAAAAAAAAAAATATTGAATTAAATTTGAAGAAAATTATCGTAGTAAAATCTAAATTATCGGATTAATCCATTATTAAATTAGGTATGCTAACATTAAATACTCTCCCTCTTCTTCCAATAATATAGTTTATGATTCCTCATCATACATAAAGTTCAACAATTATTTTCTAATTAATTATATCTCATTGTCAAACGAAAAAAAAAAATAACATTCGACCACTGACATTAAGTAGAAACTAAATATTTCCTGTCACGATACATTCACATTAAAAAGCAAATTATTAAATATTAATCGATCAACATTCAACGACAATATATCACGGAATAATTAAAAAATTACATAATAATTATTTGAATAAAAAAATAATTTCTACAATAAAAATTTTTCAAAGAATTTTTGAGAATTGAATAATATTAATTATTACTTCAAAATTAAAAATAGTAATTAAAAATACTAATTCAAATAATATAAACATAAATAGTTATTCATAAATAAACCTACTCTATATAATAACAATTAATAATTAAACAAATAACTTTACTACAAGTAAATTAACGTTCACGTACAATATTTCGTGGATTGAAATAAATGAACTTGTGTACTAGTACTGATATGTATATTCAAAGGAAGATTATTATTAAATTAAATCATTTTGTTATGCACTTTGATATACATACATATATATACGTATGTATATAGTACTATATATACATTTATATGTAGTTATTACTATGTATACGAGAAAGTTAGACAAAGTTATCCCTCAACAAACGTATACTTATGGACAAACTGTTACCGCAAACAATCTCACGACTCCTTTATTCAACATTACTCGGTCATCTGTACACGGTTTACTTCTCGTTCTTCTCTCATGTGTCTCAGTGTCTTATTTGGCGTCACGAGGTCAAAGGCAAATGGCTCGGAAGTCGTCGAGCGATACGAATTGTGCGGCGCCATATCGCACTGTGAAAAGTTCACAGTGTTTCTTTTATGTGTGTTACACGACATAATGGTTAACGGAATAGTAGATACATTTATGTAACATCAGGCGCCAAGTTAATTGTCCAAATCACTTGACGCTGTTACATTGAATTTATATTATTTTTATTGTAGATTTAGATTTATTATGAATGAATGGAAAGAAAAAAAATATTTATCCACTTTTGGAATTTTTGATTTGGAAATTTAATTTTTTTTTATTCAACTCAAAATGTCGTTTGATTTTAGATGTTGTTTGTTTTTATTTTAGAATAGTTATTAGGGTGTAGTGTGAGATGATGAGATGTTGTTTAATTATGTGAAAAGATTATGAAAAATAGTAAAATATTCAATTTATAATTCGCATGAAAATTCATGTGGGATTTTTATAAAATTAAATATTTTAGAAATATAAAATATAATTATAAAAATAAATAGATAAAAAATAAAAATCTATTATGTATTGATTTAATTGTGAAATTCAGAAATTTTATGATAGAAAAATATTATGTAGAAAAAAAAATAATATTAGTTTCTAATAAATATTAATTGATTAAAATTAATATTTTTTTTTTTAATATATTGAATATCGTTGTTTTATTTGATTTTTTTTTTTCAATAAAAAAAATCAGAGCGTATAATTAATCGATAATTATTAATTTGCGTGAATGAATCCTGAAAAGATTTTTTTCCTGAAAAAAAAAAATAAATCTTCACTTCAATCGAAAAAATTTCATCTGAAAAATTAATTCAACTCTTCATAAATTCGTTTTAATCTCACAAATGTTCCATAGTGGTTTTGGTAATCAAATTTAAATTTTCAAATTTCACAAAGAATTATATATGAATAAAAATGATCCTATCAACGATAACATTCCTTCAATTATTTTAATTTTTCCTTCGTCTCTTTCATCCACAGAATAAATTAATTTCGAATATTTACATTTCATCTATTAAACACTCTACAATTTATGAATTTTATAATTGCAAGTCATGTTGATTACAGATGCGCAAACGTGTCTAAGCATACTATTTTCGAATTATTGCATTTGCTTGGCAGTTTATCATAACAATGAACATACACTTTAAAAATATTGAATAGAGTTTCGTGCAAGATGCTACTTGCTTGTGGCTATTCTTTGGCACTTGTCCAAAATACTAAACTCTCTGATGTCAAGATTACAACTACATTTTCAATGTTACAGTTTCGATAAATATGTAATTCAAAAATAATCGTTGTCCAAATCCTATTTAACTTTTAAAGAGATTTTTGTGAGACAATCAAGTTAATTGATTATTTATTTCAATTTATTCATCCAAAGAGAAAAACAAAAATATTATCTCATGATATTCAACTAGATAATATTGATATGATTATTTAATTCATCAAATTATCAGAAAAATTTAGAAAATAAATTAAATTCGCATTAAAATCAATTTTTTTTTCCACAATAAAAAATTAATTTTTCATTATATTAAATTTATTTTCATTAAATTATTTTTTAGTTAGTTATATAATTTATTAATATAACGTATCAACAAATAATTCATCCCCTATTCACTGTATTATATCGCGATTTGAAAAATTAAATAACTCAACAAATAAATCCAAAAAAAAAAAAAAAACTAAAATGTATTTAATTAAAACGAGTATTTATTATGAAAAAGAATTTCTACATTTATTTTTCACGTTTATTTATTCATTTATTTTGAGCTTATATTACATTAGATAAAGCAATTATGATACCTTTAATATCATCAAAGAAAAAATTATGAATGGCCTTTGATGTGTGTTTTAATATATAAAAAAAAAAAAAAAAAAATATACGTACAATGCACAATTGAAGGAGGCAGTGTGAATTTGTTCCATTCACGTTTGTGGATAAATAACGATGCTTGCCACCACCAAACAATTAATCGTTCACCGCTGATTGTATGCAATTTATTGCTGTAATTTGGTCGGAAATAGTCGAGCAGCAGTAGCATGCTCACACATACATAAACGTACATGTAGTCTACAAACTTCACCAACACGAGTATTTTCATTTATACACAAATATATATTCCGCTACTCAGATTTATTGAGTTTATGCCAGCAATCATTTATATTTGTTTACTAAAAAAAGATGAATTATGCGTCATTTTTACTGAAGAATACTCAACAATAAAAAAAATTTATAACAATGAATAATAAAAAAAAAAAAATTAAATTTATAAAATTTATTTTCTCTTATTTTATATACAAAAATATAAATTTAGGAACGAATCAAATATCAAAAAATGAAACGTTCGAGCACGTCACTGTACAATAATAAAACAAACAAACAAACAAAAAAAATAGAAAATGAATAAAACTAAAAAAATAATAATAAAAATGAAAATCAAGTGATTTAAAAGCACAGCCACGTATTTGAAAAGCGAGATAGACAATTGAAATTCATCCAAACTGTTAGCTGTAGAGTTTTTGTTTGAATGCGCGTTTACAGTATGGCAAAGCGAGAGAGTGCTTGATAAAATGAATTTGCGCCATACCCAGACGAGAAATGAGAAAGAGAAAATATTCTCTGAGACTACTGACCCACGTTCAGGATGATTTTACAGCATCGTCGGGTTTTGAGAAGGCTGGGTAGATATAGAAATGGTAGGTCAGGTGGACCAATATGCGGCATCTGGCGTTACATGCTTCAAGCTTCGCATAACAAGCTACGGATTTGGTGGTGTTCGCTGATGGGAAAAGTTGTTGTATGCAAGCTCAGATGTATCCTTCTGGGCTTAAACATATTATATTCGTCCTTCTTGGCTTCGATCTTCTGTTCTATTATTTTCTAGAGTGTTATATATGTACATATGTATTTATATAAATACATATAGGGATTATGGTAATATTGTATAACAATATAATAGAAGAGACGTAAGCCAAACGTGAATGCATTATGACAAGACGATTTACAGAGACAGGAAAATGTAAATATTATACAGAGTATGATATGAAGATTTGTAATAAATCAAATAGCAAATTAGTTTGATGAATAATAAAAAGTTTATGTCATATGAATTATATTTGATTATTTATTTTTGATAATAGTTATTTGAAAATAGACATTTATAAAATGAAAATATATTTAAAAGAATATTTCGTTATTTATTTATTTATTTATTTATTTACGTATATATATTTTTTTTTAATTTGGCTTTATGTTTTTCAAGCAAATGATTATTCATTTTGTGTTTTAATTATTTTAAATATTTTATTATGGTATTTATTATTGAAATGATATTTCGTTATTTATTTATTTATTTATCTTTATGTTAAGCTATTATTTTAATTAGCTATTATTTAATTTGAATTTATAAAACAAATGATTATTCATTTAGTGTTTTAATTATTTTAAATATTTTATTATTGAAAAAATATTTCGTTATTTATTTATTTATTTATTTAATCATTTCTTTTAATTGTCTTCATGTTCAGCTATTATTGTAATTTAAATTTATAAAACAAATGATTATTCATTTAGTGTTTTAATTATTTTAAATATTTTATTATTGAAAAAATATTTCGTTACTTATTTATTTAAATATATTTATTTTTTTATTTGTCTTTATATTCAGCTATTATTGTAATTCAAATGTATAAAACAAATAATTATTCATTTAGTGTTTTAATTATTTCAAATATTTTATTATGTTATTTATTATTGAAAAAATATTTCGTTATTTATTCATTTAAATATATTTATTTTTTTATTTGTCTTTACATCTATCTATTATTGTAATTTAAATTTATAAAACAAGTGATTATTCATTTAGTATTTTAATTATAATAAATATTTTATTATGGTATTTATTATTACAAGTATTATAAAATAAACAAAGTACGATAATAAATTTTAGCTACATCAAAGGTAAATAGCGGAGATGGTACATTATAAACGTGTCATTACCTGTGTGTTACAGGAAAATTCTTGTCATTTATTCACATAAGCAAAAATGCTTTCTATATGTACATACATACATATATAAATGTGTATGTATTTTCGTGTGCGTGTGTGTGTAATATTATAGGACAATGCGGTTATCCCAATTTGGTGATAAAAACGAAAATATCTTGTAAGGGGATATCATAATATAGCCTTCGGAAATTTCACGTTGATAACATCACATCTTTGTATATAAGTATTAATACATGTATGTACATAATAAAAAACATTGATCGACCTAGCAAATTTTTTTTATGACAAAGACAAGCATTTATATATGTACCGATAGTCGTATGTGATTGTAATATACAGATTAAGCTAAATTTGAGTTGTTAGTTTATAACAAATTTTATTTTTTATTATTATCATTTTTTTTTTTTACTTTTTTTATGTCTTTATTCGATCGTGATTATATTTATTTTTTTTCTTTTGACTGTACTGATTATCTTATTTCGTGGGTTTTATGTTTATTGGAAATTATACTTTGGATTTGATGTGAATTTTATTAACTCGGTAAAAAAAAAAAATGATTTTTTTTTTTATCGAATAATTTTTGGTGATAAATTTTTAAATATTTAAATTTATTCACATTGATTGTATGATAATACCTATGCTTTTATGTATAATACCTTTAGTATATTTCATGTATTATATAGCTGCATACATACATATGTTATTTTATTTATATAATATTACATCAATTGTCTTCAAAGTAAATTGCATGAGACGTTCGTGAAACCTTGTGAGGAAAATTATCTCTTGCACTATGAACATATACTACCTTTTTGCTTAACTTCACGTTTATATATGTGTACTCTCCCTTTACATAAACGTATATATGTGTATATATTACGTTAGGGTAAGTAGATAGAAGGTAGAGGGTCGTAAGTGCAACGTAAGGATGCACTGAAGATATTTTCCATAATGTCATTGAGTATATCTGAAAGTTTTCTCCTTTTCTTTAATGACAATATATTTTTCATACATGAACTTTTGTTATTATGGATTTTTAGTTTATATCAACTTTAAACTTTCGACCCACTTTGTGGTATATTATTAAAACGAAAAATTTCCACAGTGTTCATTATATTTCGTCATAACAAATTTAATTTAATCGAAACATGGAAAATAGACATTTATAAAATAAAAAAAAATATTTGAAAAAATATTTCATCATTTATTTATTTATATATTCATTTTTTTATTTGTCTTTATGTTTAGTTACTATTGTAATTTAATTACTCCATGTTCATTCAACATAAAAATGAATTTTTCACGTTTTGACCACTGTCAAAGTGCACGTTAGTAATTAAATGTGAATTTTTTTTCTCGCTCCTTCGTATTTATTTTTTACTTTTCTTTATGTTATTGCTAAATTTTTTTTTTTTCTCACTGACGTACATTCTCTTATTCTTTGGTCTCGTTGTAGTAAACTGCATTGAGTATGATTAAACAACCCAACTTGCTGAACCCTCCATTTATATCCAACGTTTCAGTGCACGAGCAACTGTTCTTCGTTCACATAATTTTTCGTTTTTCATCCTTTCGCGTATTTCTACTTGTACGTGCGTTACAATATATTCGCTATGGTAGTGTGAAATTACTCCACTCAGCAATGAAAGAGTATATATAGATACCGCAAGATGAAATATAGCCCAATAGTACTCGTGCACTGCATATTTTCATTCACGCAGTGTGGAAGAACATTTTTGCAATGTTATCTTATCACAAAAACGCTCTTTCAACTGTCACAATAGTGAACGTCATATCATTCCTCGCGAACTTTCATACATTCAAATATTTTATTATAGTTGTTTTAGTTATGTAGCAGTATTTATTAAACATGTGTTGAAAAAATAAATAACAATTCAATGGAATAATAATCTATTATTTAATTATTTTTTATTTCATTTCTAGATAGATTTAAAAAGAAACTAAAAATATATAAATGTAATATAATAAAAAATAGTAAATATAGTTTTGATTAGTTAAATTTAAGAATATTCAGTTTATTAATGTTGTTTTTCTTTGGAAGGAGGTATAAATTTATTATGAGATTTTTGATATTAACTTTCCTCAATGAATAATATTGTAGATTCAACTTTGTAATATAATTTTATTTGCGGGTGTATTCATCATGAAAAGTTTGTTCAGATCTCATTTTACGTGCTATTGAGCTTGGTTTGTAGAACGCTAATGAATATATATTTACATACATTAAAAAAAATTTATTTTTTCTGTGAAATTTATCGTCGATTGATCTGTAGCATTAAAAAGGGTTTAGTTATCCCGAAATCCTCTCATTAGCGTAAAGGTCCTACGAAATCCAGGAATATTATTATCAATTAGAGAATCGAGTATATCAATCGGATTTGTTCCTTTCATCGTGACATTATAAAAAAATATGCAGTAAAATCAAAGCTATGATAACATGAATGTTTGGATTATTTCGCATTTTTAGTAAGCTGGTCTTTCATAGAACGCTAATTATTAGTAATTCCTATTGTTTATTTTTTATGAATAGAGGAAAGGATGCAAATTTGAAATACCACTTTTTAAAAAATCGTATCAATCATGGGTTAAGAGATAAACAAGTAAGAACTGCATTAAATGTTAGAGAAACTTATATTTTATTCAAATAAAAATAATGAACAGCCTCAGATTATTATAAATAGAATAAATTTTAGTTTAATCATAAAATTGCAGATTGGCGTGATTTAAACAATGTGAATATGATTTGGAATAGGGTATTCCAAATTACAATCACCTAAATAATCAACTTTAATTAACTATATAAATATCTTTAAACTTAAATCTCAACTATAAAATTTAAAAAATTCAACTTCAAGCTTATATCTAAATCAATTATATTTTTTTGTAGTCTTTGCAATAATCACAAACGTAGAAACCTGAGCCATATTCCAAATTAGCAACATAACCATTTGTAACCTAAAATATTTTTATCATTTTGTGTTACGAATAATTTCTCAAATAAGCGCTGATTTCTACAACTGAGACACTTAACTATAGATTTGTACAAATATAAACATATAAATATAAGTTACACTCAAGATGCAAACAGATTTATTACTTACTTTGGAAATTTTCTAGATATCACTTTTACTTCGATGCAGTTTATCACAGCACTATGAATATGGCTGCTTCTAAGCGATGCTCAATTTGTTTATTAATACTCACACTACATAATACTGGTATTCGTTAATGGATGGCGTTTTCCTATACTTTTATAATGTAATATTCCAAATTACCAGCAGTATTCCAAATTAGCATCCTTTCTTCTACATTTGTATATCTTCTGATATGTCAAATAAATAAATACATATAAATATTTTGCTTTGATTTTCACTCTGAATAATCATCCCATGTGAAAAGCGAATAAATATATTCATTTTATCAAACATTTTTATTTCAATAAATAAATATTTTTAATTAATAGATCAATTATGCTTTTCAATTTTACCACAACTTAAACGAAGAGTATATAAGCATTCATTCATTACCAAAGCATCTGCTATACAAATGTTATATAAATACAAACATTTATATATATTGTAAATGCAAGTTTGGAAAGAATTCTGAAGTTTCATTTACTGTTAGTTTAAAACTGCAAATAAAAATGGCAATGGTGCTCTTTTTATGTAATACAAATATGTATGCTGCTTGTATAAGACTGCACGTATCAACCATGTAACAAGTCGACTCACTTCGCGGTGTCGTATTTAAATTAAAATTTTCTTTACTGAATTGAGATATTTTTTTTTAACTGACAATTTCCGAATTTTTTATCTTTTATTTATATTTATTACTTTCCTCCATATTTTGATTTGAATTTTGCAAATATTTAATACATTTCAGATGCAATTTAAAAGTAAATCCAGCAGTGAAATGTCGACAAGTGTCACGCGAAGTTATTTTTATCATTGAGATGATTGACGGCAAATGTGTGAGAGAATATTTCAGACCATCTCATGTATAGTATTGCATGTCAATCATTCTGTTATGCTGTCAATTTTTCTAATTCGGATTAAAAAATAAGTGAAAATATATCTTTGTTATAAAATTTTATAGAAGAACAAAAAGAAGAAGAAGAAAAAGAAAAAAAATATTAATATATGTTTGATAAATTGTTCAAAAGTATCTTCAAATTTTTATACAACGATTAAATTATTCATGATAAATCGTTGATAATTTTTAAATTGCGATAAATTAATTTTTATAATATTAATTAATTTCGGGCAATGTGTTGAATAATTTATATATTGGCTGTTTAATTTTTTTCTTCCCTCTTTTTTTTTTGTTCGTACAAATAACGACCGAGCGCCTCCCTTTACAAATTTGCATGATCAAATCACCCGCCATTGCAGAAAAATTTCGTATCTGTCACAGCTTGACGAACATTGTGAATGCATATTTAAAAATTTCTGTTTTTTTTTTTATACATACATAAAGTTGACATGAGAGTAGCGTAAATGTCACTCTGGATGTTCGTAATAATATTTTTACGTACATGGATTTACATACAATCATTCCATTGAATTCAGTGATTTATAATACAATGTTTCAATAAAAATTTTCAGCCAGGAAATTGATATTTTTTTTTTATCAAAATAATTTTTATCACAACTCATAGTTTATTGTCAATAATTAGCATTTATTTATTGTATACTTAGTTGGATTCAATATAAAATATGAATAATAATTTATATGAATTTATATTTGTTCATCCTTTTTCTAGATTTTTTTGGAATAATTTTAAAATTAGTAAAACACTTTGACGAATTTACAATGATTATTAATTAAGCTTAATTCGACATGGATTCACTTTGATGAAGATAAAATAAACAATGAAAAAGGAACACATATTAGCTGCTTAGTCATAAATGTTTGTGAATAGAAATCTCGTAGGGATTTAGCTTTCTCACTAATTGAAAAATTAATCCAGCGTATTTTCACCGAGCTTGATGACATTGTCTGGCATATACTGCGAATATTATTTTCACATTGACATTTATATCCTGCGCAGTTGAATAACAGATATTAATATAAAATATTATAGCAATAAAATTGCATAAAATTTATTCAGTGAGACAAATATTTAATTTTATTTTGGCAAAAATGCTTATTGATATTAATTCAAAATTTCCCCAAGTAATTATAATCAAGGGAGAATTTTAATTTGATTAAAGAAATGATTATAATGATGGAGATTATTTGAAATAAATAATTTAATGTCTTTATTTGTTAGATATTATTTATTTTTCACGAAACTAATATGATATATTATATTCAAACTAAATTCCAGAATTTAAACAGAATGATTTGTGAATTTTTCTATAAAACAAATTTTTTTACATTCATATTTTACAAATAATATACTACACAGATTTTACTTTATTTAAATTTTCATGGACAGTTAAATTCTCTCAACATTTTCTATAGAATTTATACTGAAAAGTTAATAGTTATAAGTTATTAATAGCCAACAAAAGAGCTTGAACATGAATTAATTTGTGAAATTTGATTCAAAAGCTTCCATAACTTTTGAATCGTTTGATCTACAAATTTCTCTGGGCAATATTTTCTCATAAAGACTCTAATTTTCCATAATATGGTTTCAAAATTATTATTTCAATGGTCAATAGTAATAATTTCAATTCGATATAACATGGATTTTATGTTATTAACATAATTATTGCCTTATAAACTGTTTCTAAAATTTATTTCAGTAACAAGTATAAAACATGTGATAGATTACAAATCAAAGTCAAAATTAATAATAGATCGCAATATCAAAGTTGTTTTATAAGCGGAAAATCCTCTCTAATCTTACTATCATTTTACTATTAAAATTTGAAATATATATGCATGCATTTAGCTGCAAAAAATTGCATAAACGCCATTGTGAAATTCCGAATGAAAAAAAATTTTAATTTACAGAAAAATCGTTCAAAATTATATAATTTTCCATGAAGGATTAATTTTTCCTACATTTTCCATTACAAATCACTAACATCTTTCCGAAAAAAAAAATGAGAAAATAAATTTGCTTCAACCAGTCTTATATTTAAATTAGGGGTCCTACTTAGGCGCTATATTTATGTTTACCCTTCAAACCACAAAAATGAATTGAAGAATATCAGAGGGTAAGGTAAAAGATACTGAGAAAGCAATGACATTATTTCGTTACATTCTAGAAATGTAGATACATTTATATTCATATAAATAATAAAAATGCAAATATTTTCTGCTTGGACCTTTCAGCGATTGAATTCCTGATTTATATACATATCGTTGTCTATATGAAATATTTTAGTTCCATGAGCATAACTGTCCAACTCGACACACATTGCAATGAATATAAATTCTCTCAGTGTACCATTTAGTCCGTAAAATCGCTACGGTCACTGTTCTCACGTTTATACCAGCGCACCATCATGAAATCCTCGTGAAACGGCCTTTTGCTGTCTGTTTGCTTAGTGCGATCATATATATACATATACCTCGTTGTGACCACTCTGCTACAAAGCCACAGAATGATAGTATACTTGTGCTTTCACTTAGTTCAGACATCGTCACATACGAACCGGCAAAAGAAAAATAAATGGAGAAAAAAAAAAATAAGAAAATGATATAAGAGAAAAAGAAACTAGCTCTTTCATTCGCATTTCGTTGAAGAATATCTACTCACCAGGCGAGAAGTTTGAATTATATAGTCCATAAAAAAGTTTGCGAGCTTGCTGCGATTAAGTTAGCGAGATAATGTATAGTTTTGTAACAGTGTTGGCTCGCAGGTATTTGCCCGATCTCTCCTGTTGATAGTGGCGGATTTTTCCACTTAGAGTCTTTGCATTACCAGCACCATTTTTTTATACACGTACTAAGGCCATATGTGCCGCATACATGCACAGTTTTTGGTGATTTGTTTGTTTCGCAGCAATATTTTTAGGGGTGAACATCCTAGTTACTGCATGCAACATATTGTGCTGTTAAAAGTTTTTCAATTTTAATCTCATAATTCATTTGATAAAATTTCATGTAAAAAGAAATTGTGACAAGTTGATAAGTTTTAATATTTTTTTGAATGCCAATTTAGTTGATGAATATTGTTGAGAAATATAGAGGAAAGGATGCAAATTTGGAATACCACTTTTTAAAAAAATCGTATTAATCATGGGTTAAGAGATAAAAAAGTAAGAACTGCATTGAATGTTAGAGAAACTTATATTTTATTTAAATAAAAAAAATGAACAGCTTCAGATTATTATAAATAGGATAAATTTTGGTTTAATCATAAAATTGCAGATTGGCGTGGTTTAACCAATGTGAATATAAATTGGAATAGGGTATTCCAAATTACAATCACCTAAATAATCAACTTTAATTAACTATATAAATATCTTTGAACTTAAATCTCAACTATAAAATTTAAAAAATTCAACTTCAAGCTTATATCTAAATCAATTATATTTTTTTGTTGTCTTTGCAATAATCACAAACGTAGCAACCTGAGCCATATTCCAAATTAGCAACATAACCATTTGTAACCTAAAATATTTTTATCATTTTGTGTTACGAATAATTTCTCAAATAAGCGCTGATTTCTACAACTGAGACACTTAACTATAGATTTGTACAAATATAAACATATAAATATAAGTTACACTCAAGATGCAAACAGATTTATTACTTACTTTGAAAATTTTCTAGATAGTACTTTCACTTCGATGCAGTTTATCACAGCACTATGAATATGGCTGCTTCTAAGCGATGCTCAATTTGTTTATTAATACTCACACTACATAATACTGGTATTCGTTAATGGATGGCGTTTTCCTATACTTTTATAATGTAATATTCCAAATTACCAGCAGTATTCCAAATTAGCATCCTTTCCTTTATTCTAAAAAAATTTACAATGGATAAAATTATAATATTGAATGAATATTATTGGTTAATTTTCGATGTGTGTAATTATTTGTTCAATTCAGAACAAATAATACAACACTTCTCCATCAAAAACATATGTATACCCCTTTAAAAAATTCGAAATGTTTCATAAATATTATTCAATGAATATCTACTCCTCATATTGCATCATTTGGTTATAGATTTTAATGCACAGAATTTGATTCAATAATAATTACATATAACCGGAATGCTTCTATCCAGATAACGTAAATGGAAGGATTGATGAAGAGTGGGTGAGCGCTTGCGAAAAAGCTTTTTCCTCATACTACTTCGCTCGATAAATTTATCAGCAATATTTGCGCACTCACTTGTGCGAATAGTATGCACATCGGCCTATACTTTACTCATTGCATTTGGCTCGTATATATATCTGTCTGCGTTCTCATATTGGGTTGGTCATATAGCGAGGAACGAGAGTAAAGTGAGTCATCCACCAAGCGGGATTTTGGCTAGAGATGTGCGGTATCAGCGGAACTCTCATGGAAATCGAATTATTCGCTTAGCGCCACTGTGGCAGGGCAATTTCATGATCGAACATTTGGATAATCACGTCGTAAAGTGCCTGGATAAATGCGCGTGAATGTGGAACAATAGGAATAGTAACGAACCATTTACCACATACACATGTATTGAATTTAATATCTTGTTTCTCATTTATTGCAATAATTTTCGATATTTCGGTTGATATTAAATTAGAAAAGTGTTTAAAGAAGGGGAATAAAATTGTAATAATCATACATATGAAGATGTTTATGTTTTTTTTTCTTTTCAATGGAATATTTATTAGAATGAATATAAAAAAAATTTATAAAGTTACGTGATAAATTTTCAGATCGGAATATATGTAAATAAATATAACTTTCAATAAAATTTGTATACATTTTAAATTTATTTCTTGTTTCCAAATCTTTTTTATTTATTTTTTTTCCTTTCAGCCACTTCAGTTTGAAAAAATTCGTTTCAGTACAATGAATAACAATAAAGTCAGGGTGAAGAAAAAGTAATGTTATGGTAGCAATATTTTTCTAGGTATTCTTTTCTTTTTCATTTGTTTTTATTTTATTTTCCTGGTTCACTCACAGAAAAACCGCTTACCGATCCTTTTCTCAAGAGAGAATGATAATTCACATCAAGACAGCTTACACGTCACGCTTGTCCTCGCACGTTTCATCCTTTATTCCTCTCATTTCATCACTCTGAAAATGTACAGCGCTATTTTTCACTATGTTTTTCATAAATAAATATAAAAATTGGTAGAAATTTTTTTTCCTTTCAACACAATTTTATATATCATTCTATTTATTATTTTATGGTTTTTATTCATTTGAATATTATTCTCAATTTATTATCATAATTTAATTTTTTTTTTGTTTTTTTTTTCCAACAAAAATTAATGCATTGGAAAAAAATTTGTTAAAGTGCTCAACTTTGTAAATATTTGGGACATTTAAATATGAATGAAAATAACCAAATGTTGTTTCACTATGAATCATAAGTTCAGTATGGAGATGATTATATTTTTATAGTTTCCATAACAATAAATTTCCTGAAGTGCGTTCAAATATTCTGCATATTTCCTACAACTTTAAAATTTAATGTTTGAAATAAATTTTATTACAAGTACCTCGAAAGTAATTCATTACAATAAATAAACAATGTACATTATTTATTGGCCCTTTCGGTTGAAGAAGAAATTTTTAAAACAATTTTTTTTACATCAAATAACTAATGTAAATTTTAGTTATTCACAACGCCATGAAAAAAAAAATTACTTCACATTCTGCATTATAAAATATGCATTTTTTGCAAAAAAATTTTATTCTCCAATTGTTTAAAAAAAGTGTATTGAACAAAATATCAAAAATATATTCCAACGATTTTTAAAAAGAAAAAAAAAACATCACCAAATTTTAAAAATCTTTTCAATGTCGAAAAATTAATTAAACGAATGTCAAAAAATTTCATAATGAATTCTCACGTCTACTTAAATCACCAATGAATAATAAGTAAAATTCACTTTAATAAATTATTGTTCATAGACCTCCAAAAAAAAAAAAATAAATAAATAAATAAAATTAATATAAAACACGAATTATTCAAAGTTCTGAAAATAATTATTTGTCCTATATATTCCAAAATAAAATTCCAGCATATTATAAAATAAAATTTTACTACTATTCCTCATTTATAACAAACTTTGCTATGAAAAAAAATTACAATATCGCTCAACTCGTTAATAATATAAATTTTGTTTTAACATCCACATAAATATAACTCGATGAAAAATATTTTTAACCTCATTTTAATACAACGGTATAATTTAAAATCTAAAATCCTGTACGTACACGTTAAGTGCACTTTTGAATCCGAATTTATGCGTTTCATTGGAGCTATAAGTGCAATAAAACAGCGTGCTATAGGTTAACAGTTACGAATACATAATGCATGCAGAGCTGCTCTCTCTGTAAATGTGAAGTAACGTGAAAAAGTAAAAGATGTATAATGCCGTATATAGTTTTGGTGGACATGAGAGCACGCGCATGGATCGTCCGGGTAGCAAGTGCCGCTTTGAGAGCTTTTAAGCTCAGCGTTAAGCTGGGATTTATTTCTGACCTGTATGCGCTGGCAAAACTATTGTCATGAGACGTTACTTCAGTACAGTGAAATAGTTTGGACTATTTATTTGCTACCAAAAAGATAGACATTTTAGCCGACTAACGACACTACTTCATGGAAACCTACCCTCCATAGTGAAGAGAATACAATGTCCAGATGCACATTCAGTTGCAATTTCAACTAACACTTTGTATTGTGTATTTTACGTATAGAAAATCTTATGGTATTGTTATAAAAGTTACACTTGAATAAATTTGCATATGGACATTATTACTGTAAAATTTATATAATTTATATTAATCTGGATTTAGATTTTATTATTGTTTTAATTTAATTTAGTAGGTATTTTGAAATTTATTTAAGATATTAAATTGTACTAGGTGAATTTAATTTTTATTATTTAAGTTTAATTTTATTATTTAATAATTGGAAAATTTGTGATGTTATATGATTTTATTTTTGATTTGCTCTCTTTTTTTATGAGTCAATTATTGAGTTGTTATTGTTAGTGATTATTAGTAATTTTTTGAATTTAGGAAATTGAAATTTGGGAATTTTATTTTTGTTAAAAGAACTAAATAATATAGAAAATTTGATAGATTTTGTTTATATTTTTCTCAATATAAGAAAAATTATAGAAATGAAAAAAAATAATAATAGATAGAAATTTTTTTATCAAAAATTAGAAACTTGAATTCAAAAAAATTATTGACAGTATTTAGTTGGTGTCTAAAATAAATTAGATTATTTGTATTATTTTTACCTAATTAACATTGACTTTTCAGTAGTGATTGTAGTAAATTAATAATTTTAGTCGGAGAAATTGTGAATATTTAGAATTTCAAAAAAAAAAAAAACTTTGCGATAAAATTAATTATTTGTAATTTAAATATACGAGAATTTACTCTTCAATGCAACTTTTTTCCATTAAAATAATGCAAAAGATTAATTGATATACACCAACAGTTTTTTTCGTGTAAAAAAAAAAAATACTCAAACTAACAATAAAAAAGCTAAATAAAGAAATAAACCAATGAGTAAATAAATAAAAAGATTCAATTTATTGTGAAGTGCAACTGAAATCCGATCTACCGATTTTCTATTCAAGAATACTCGAAATGCTTCAGTGTCATGTTCAATGATGGTAACAATGACAAATACCAAGAGTGTTTTCATACACAAAAAAATACTTGGTGTACACTTGTCGTCTTGTTGAACTAGAAGTATAAGAGAACTCAAGAAAATTGAAAATGGAATTAAATTTGGCTGGATGTCGAAGACTTGAATCAACTTATATCACAATTGTACACAGAAATGTTTCCAAATATTATTACTAAATATCATCCAAAGCTTAATAAATAATTATTAATAAATATATCACTTTAGCTATCGGATTTTAAGATTATTCAAGTTTATTCAGTCACAATTTAGTGAAAATTTCAATTAAATTACAATATTGAATAGTTTATAAAGTTTCAAGAAATACTCAGTACTTGCATACATGAAAATGTACTTCCTTATGATCCATACAGTTTGCATAAACTGAGATCCTATTGGTCCAGTTAAGATGCATATACCGAAGGTGTCACTTGCCAAAACTTTGATTTACTCCAAAGTTAGAATTCGTGACGAGGGTTAACCAAAACTTTGAAGACAATGTCAGAGTAGAACCATTTGCACAGAATGAGAAATTGTGAAACAGAGCAAAAGTAACAGTAGCATCATGAAATTATGATAACACTCAAAGAAATAAATTATTTTTATGGTAACTGTGAACAATAATTATTTAATTTCACTAATAATTCAACAATTTATTTTTTATTTTCAATCATGAATAAAAATCTATTTATTATATTATTAAATACAACAAGGATTTAGCATAATTAATATCCTCATTACAATAATTAAATTTTAAATACTTATCTAAATACTAATAATTATAATAAATAAATTTATACAATTATAATAAAATATTAATTTAATATAATAATTAATTTTTTTTTATTTTTGTTTTTTTTTTTTTAATATAATTTAATATTATATAATAAAATCTAATAAAATATAATATAATATAATAAAATAATATGATAACAATAATAAAATAAATAAATTGAATTAATAAAAAAAAAAATTTTCCATCATAATTTAATATAATAATTAATTTATTTTTTATATTTGTGTTTTTTTTTTCAATACAATTCAATTTTATATAATAAAAATTAATATAATATAATATAATGAAATAACATAATAATAATAATGATATTAAACAAATGATAATAAAATAAATTGAATAAATAATAAAAAAAATTTTCTATCATAAATACAAATCTAACAATTATATTAAACAATACAATAAAGATTTAGCATAAATAATTTCCCAATTACAATAATTAAATTTTGAACACTTATCTAAATACGAATAAATATATTAAATAAATTAATACAATTATAATATAATATTAATTTAAAACTGATAATTATTTTTTTTTTATATTCATTTTTTTAAATATAATTTTATATAATATAATAAAATTTGATATAATATAATATAATAGAATAATAATAATATCAATAATAATGAATTTAATAAATAAAAAAAAAACTATGCAATAATAATTATTTAGTAAAAAATCATATTAATAAACATCATTAACATGAAGACAAAAAATTCTTCTAAACGTCGTAATTAATAATAATTTTTATGATTGTGATTAATGTAAAATTTTTCATTTTTTAAGATAAATGAAAATAAATATTAATATTTTATATCAACATTCACGTTTGTATTTTTATATTTTATATATTGATCATGAGGTGAACAGGAGTTAATTCTGTTTCATTATCATTCAAGTTGAATCCACGTTCTAATTAAATTTACTTCACTCTGAATTGTCCTCGATATTTCAGTTAAACGTTTGATCGTACGACAGCTAATGGACATAATCTTGTTATCGGACTATTGTGGTGTGAGTGAGGCAATTGAAGGAAATGCAGAGCAAGATGGTATTGGCTTAAAGGCACACTGATCGATAAATCGAATTGAATATACTATTATAATACATATATAAATGTGTATTGAGGTATCAATATTATACATATATATTTTTATATATCTATATGTATATTGATCTTGATACATATATTTATAGTGTGAATATGTAACTGCAATGATTCGATTTTCCTGGGAAATGAGATTGAAAATGTAAAGCAACAATGAATGGCACAATTTAACTATTCAATAAATATTCAATTTAACTTTTTTTTTTTTTTTTTTTTTGTTCAATTTTTTATTCCATCATTTTTGTGATAGCAATTGAAAAGTCGTGTCAACAAGTCAAGTTTGATGATGCGATATTTAAGAGACGACAAATCCGATTATGGATATTTAAATTTTATACTTAAACATCTGGTGAAATAAAAATAATGGTGAATAAATTTATAATAATATATTTTCTATATGGTATAATAATGACTACTTTTTTTTTAAATTATACTCTGAATTATAATTAAATAGATCTAATTCATTTTTAATTTTAATTATATTTATTGTATTTATTTTTCGGGATATTTTAATTAATTTTAATTATAAATTATAAATCAAATTTTAGGTTTATCAAATTATTAATAAAACTAATTACTATTTTTAATATGAATTATAAATAATACAAAATTAAAATGAAATCGAGTTGAAAAATATTTTAAATATTTAAATTATCTATTGTAATTATTTATTATTTTTATTATTATTATTTTAATTGCCGTAATAGAAATAATTTATTTTTAAATCTATATTCAGGGGTGAAATAGAATTATATTGTATTTAATTTTTAGATATTTATAATTGAATACGTACTTTCTTTTTTTTTTTTATAATATTTTTGATGTCTTATTAATTTTATGGAGTAGGTTTGATTTTTTTATTGACATTTTTTCGATATTTACAACGATGAAGAAATGTTGGCCAATTTATTCATTGACACAAAATCACCTTGACCGCGAATTTATTGGCTGACTGAACACAGTGCCCATTGTGACAATAAACTTTTGTAAAATCGATGTGAAGCGAGAATTTACTGTAAATGGAATTGTGCTATTTCGTTTGGAACCATCCAGCGATTCGGAAGAATTGTAAACGCATATCTGTCATAAACATTCACAGAATACCTGAATTATTTTTAATTATTATTAATTGACAGTTTATTGGTGACAATTATTGTTTATTATCTCTTATTTGTTGGATTATTCAATTACGTTAACAATAAAAATAGTGATATAATATTTTTTATTAAAATATTTGTGCACACTTGAGAATAATTTGTTTTAAAGAATATTTTATATGTATTTTTTTTATCGATTGAAATGAATAAAATTGAATATAAATTTAGTTTTATTTTTATATGAACACTTTTAAATTTTTAGTAATTTTATAAATACAAAAGAGTTCACAATTATATTCATACGTCTTTGTTATTATAAAACGTCATTAAAATTTCACAATTTTATGATAGTAGAAAGGCTTTGAAATAAATAAAATTTTCTATGGAATATTTTATCTTTTCAAAATTTAAATTGTATTTATTATAAATATATTGTGTTTATAATATTTGAAAAATTTCTACGTCTATAATTTTTTATTATTGCACTGACATATTATTTGAAGATTGAACTTTGATAAATTATTTCATTCCGATTTTAAAATGTCACGAAAACCAAAAAGAAAAAATCAGTTAAACCTTTAAAAATTTTTATCATATAATTCTTTGAATAATTATTAATCTGGTGAAATTTTGAAGTTTTTTTTTTTATCTAAAATCAATAACTCGAGCAAAAGTTCAACATTATATAGATTTCATCCTCGTGTAAATTGAAAATTGAATCCAAATGTCATTTTGTAATTTTTTATTATCGATATGAGAGTTACAGTAACTTGGAAAGTTTCAAAATTTTCAATCCATCCGTTTTCTGGAACATGAGTTGACGAATGTTAATCACAAGCTAGACATCCTGACAAATGTCCTTGAGGATATTAAACAAATGTTGACACTTTTAAAACTTAAAATATAATTCGCAAAATAGTTAAACCTAAAAAAAAAAAAAAAAAAAAAAACTGAAAAATTAACAAATATTAACTATACAATATTCTACAATTAATAATAAATTTATTCCATAAACAAGTCTATCACCTATATAAAAACAAACGAACAATTAAAAAAATAATTATAAACACAATAAATAATAAATATTTTAATAAAAAAAAAATTTTTAATTCATTTTTTCTTTCATCCACAAATTTCGATTAATAAAACAAATAAAAAAAATTCACGAATACACTTTCACATCGTCTGGATATACATATATATTACACACAATTGTATAAGGGTAAGGGCCAATTTAGTTGTGTGGAGGGTCCACGAATTTATTGCTTGATATTACATTATGCAGCAAGCAGTAACTGTGTCAAGCAAACTTGGGGTCAAACTCACACCGAGGCGTAAACCATATAAGGAGTTTGCAAGTTAGATTTGTTCATGGTAGATGGAAGATGGCGGAAGTAGAAGTTGAGGGAGTTGTACACATACAATATAAATAAATACACATACACATACAAATTTTTTAACACTGCATTAAACATAATTCACGTACGAAAAACAAAAAGAAAAATAAAAAATAAAAAATATTACAATTGTGAAATAACATAAAAATTTTTCTTACTGTTGCATAATTTTATTTGATTTAACCTGTGCATGAAGAATGCAGCAATGTAAATAAAAATAAATTCAAGTGTCACTTTAATAGACGGAATATAATAATAATAATAATAATAATAAATAAAAAGAAGTGAACAAACAATTCTACCAATTCTTCAATATGAATGTAAATAAGAGCAAACAATGGATATTGCATTCGTATTGCATTTGTTGGAGACAATTCTAGAGAATTGTAGGAAAGATATTTTTTTTTCTTTCTCCCTCTCTCTCTCTCTCTCTCTCTCTCTCTCTCTCGTAATTCCAACTCGATGCATAACGGGGGCTCATGTGCCTTCAAGCACACAACAAAAATACATACGCAGATATATGTATAACAACGATTGCACGTAAAATATCTTTATAAATTTTTTACCAGGTATGGTCGCAATGAATGTAGTATTTTTCTGCGTTTGGTAAAGTTGGGAATTTAGTGAATCGTTAAAAGAGTAATTTAAACTAACAGAAAAAAATTTTTTCTTATATTTTATAATAATTTTCTATTTAATCATTTTTATCTACTTAAAAATATTTTATCTCATTTTCTTTTGATTTATTTATTCAGCTTATTTTTTTATTGAATTTATTTATTATTTTGTATACGATAATGTAATAAATATCTTTTTGTATTTATTTTGATATTAAGATATTAAATTATACAGAAATTATTTATATTTTAAATATAAATATATGTTTATTTATATATGTATTTTAATGGGTTATAAAAGTGAATTTGAATTTGAATTTAATTTCAGAATTGCTTTTATTTTAGTGTAGATATTGTTCGTTCCTTTTGTCTGTTATGTATACGAATGAAAGGCAAAGTTTCTGAGTAATTAAGCGAGAGATGAAAACCTTTGGTACTTTATATATAGAGTTTTGCGTTGTGGAGAAACTCTCGCGGTTGCTGAGAATGAATCATGGATGGGTGAATAAGAGATGTGTAAAATAAAAAAAAATTGCAAGTAGTATAGTATATAGTACAGTAAGAGAACGTCAATTGCATTGTAGAACTATTGGATTGATTTGAGAATAAGCTTTAGTGAAGTGAATTTATTTTTGTATGAAAGAATATGAATTGAAAG
This sequence comes from Microctonus brassicae, assembly GCA_918226075.1. Taxonomy (NCBI): domain Eukaryota; kingdom Metazoa; phylum Arthropoda; class Insecta; order Hymenoptera; family Braconidae; genus Microctonus; species Microctonus brassicae. The sequence goes on from OW445483.1 coordinate 5,202,645, forward strand.
TTATTTAAAATTGAGAAATAATTATTTTTTTAATTATTATAAAACTCCAGCCAATTTAATAATTTCATGAGAATAATTTTTAATTGTAAAACGATTGAATGAATAAATATAATTGTGGTTGAACAGCAATGGAATGAAATGAAATTTGTCAGTAGATAAAAAAATATATTATTGCAATATTATTTTTCTTTTAATATTTAATTAAAAAAATTTTTTTAATCTAATAACAGAATAAATTAACATCTCACCACCCTAATAAATATATTTTCGCAAATGTTTTACTTTGTCACAGACTCTCCAGTGTATTAAAATTAAAATAAAACCAATAAATTTATTCAAATGAAAATAGATATTTATTTCTTCAGATCAATACAATAAATAAATAAAATTTATAATTAATATTATGAAGTAAAGTATTGATTTAATGCGCAGTTTATATACATGAACTATTGTGCAAGTAGATAAAAAATAGAGGAAAAAAAAAATACAGAGCAAGGGTGGGATTTGTGGGGCTTGAAAAGTTCGGGGAGTAAAAAGATATGGCCGGAATTAAATTTCCCGTAGATAGAAAAACTACCGTAGTGGTATGCAGGTTCTCTCATGCGTTAGATTACAAATGGTATACCGTGAAACATGTATGCAACCTGAAGGTTAGAAGAGAAAAAAAAAAATTAGAATTTGAGATATGCTGCCCACTATACCACTATTACCACACGCGTGGTATTTATTTTTTGCCATCAGTATTGGAATTATTTTCATTTCGAATAAAATAAAGTATACTTTTCGTATAGAATATTAAATAACTTGAATGCCATATAATAAATTGAAGGGAAATTATCCGTTTCTAAGAAAAGAAAAATTCTTTTCAAGACTTAAAAAATAATAACTTTGAACAAAATAAAAATCAATTAATTTCTGATGTAAAGAAATATTTTTATAAATGTTTTTACAACAATAAATAAATATTATCATGATGAAAAAAAATTCTTTAACATAATTTTGAGTTAAGAAAGGATCACTAAAGTCAAGAATATTTTGTTTATTGTGAAATATAAATATTAAAATCAATAACGCAATTTTTTTTCTATTAGTAAATAAAATAATTTTCTAATCATTATTAATTAATATTATTTATATAATTTTAAAAATTTTTCTTTTCCAATATTTCAATTTATATATAATAACACAATATAAAATTGTATGCCAGGATAAAAAAATATTTATATTACAGTGGATATAAATGTCTGGTCGAATGTAAAATGTCAAAATATTTTATCGTTCAAACGCAGCAAATGTAATAAAAAGAAAAATATATTTAGACGAAAAATAAAAGGTATATAAAATTCAATATATAAAATTCTTCAGTTAAATATTGCTGGTGGATAAGGTAAAAGAAAAAAAGAACATAAACAAAATAAAAATGCACCAATACGATGCGTCATTGAATGCACCTGAAATCGTAAAACCTCACAGTGGTATAGTGTATGCATAGTCAGACACTAAGTTTTGAATGCGCTTGAACGAATGGGATACAGAGAAAAAATAGCGTATTTTCGTTTTTGTGAAGTGAAACATCTTGTAGTCGTAAGCCGATTTCGTAGGATATTTTAAAATCTTCATGCAATATAAAGAAACAGTTCACAAGAGAAAGTAAAAGAGAAAACGATGGAATAGAATATTTCATGGCGGTGATATATAAAGATATTTTTTGTAAAATGTATTTATAATTTAAATGTATTTTATTTTCACGTAAAGCGATTTAACATCCAATAGAATTCGTTATATTATACATGTCAAACTAGGTGTTTCATCTAGTTTAATTTATTTTATAATAATTATTTTACTGCAATAATTTACTGCACTACAAATAATATTATATAAACTTTGATATATTTCACACAATCTTGATAATGTTTTTCATCATAAATTTAACTATGATGCATTCGGGATAGTTCACATAAATTCTGTAACTACTGTAAAGAAAATTAATATCAATTCTCTAAAGTGGAACAAAATTTTCAGCGCTCTATCTCTTGTTATCTCGCGCGTTCTCTTAGACGCAATAAATGTGTGCTCTTTTCAAGGGTCGTGAGCTAGCGAAAATTCATGCTCACTTGCTTCTCATTAACGATCATTATACTCGTTCACTTGTTCTTTTAAATTAGTACTTACCTCTTTCTCTTTTTTCACATCTAATTACCTCGGTTTTTACTTTTCATTTTACATTTACAAAGAGTTACTAAAAAATAATTGGTCCTCATTGTTATTGCACACTCTTTTTGCATGTGACACAGGGGGTGTGTTTTACTCTTACAAAGGCACACGACTAAGTCTCGTTGATAGAATAAACGTCACCGTTTTTAATTCTCACTGACAAAAAAATAAAAATTTAAAAGCTGGTTCAAGACAGTTTAAGAATTCGTTTTTTTTTTTTTCAATAATTACAGATTGTATAATTTTTTATTAACAGAAATGTATGCACAGAGATGAAGTACCAGTGTGTAATCACGTAATTGAATTAAATTATAATCAGTAGATATAATGTTAAATGATTTAAATATCGTGAAATTTATTTATTTGAAAAAAAAACAATAATTTAAAAATAAAATATTCGAATAAATTTATTGCATTAAATTAAATATTATTATTTAGTTCCAACTATTAACATTAATATTTTATTATTATTTATTTATTTTATCATCCATCTTCAATACTTCTATACTACCATTGATATTAAATTTTTTGCTGGAGAAATAAATTTTTTACAATTATTAAATTTCATTTTGAAGATATTTTCTTCATTACTTTTGTGTCAACAATTTTTATTTGATATATTAAATTTCGCTCACGGATAAATATCTATTAGACAAATGTTTACAATCACAACTCCGTCAACATCTCCTCATTCCACAGCAATCCCAATGCCCAGTAGCTATAACTTCACGATAGGTCGTGATTGTCTCTGAGGAGAACTCGGATTACTCTCTTAATCCGGTTTGGAGCATAACGTTCAACCGCTTAAGCTTGTTGCTTTTATCATCGAGATAAACTATAAGCCATCACGTTGACGTCAACAATGAACTTTCTCATGAAATAATAACGTTTGTAATTGCAATTAAAAATATATAAATAATTTATATTTAATAATCAAAATATAAATTTAATACTGGAAAAAAATATATACAAAAATTAATTATTACCTTATTTGAAATATTTTATTTTATTTTTGTATCAAATAATTGTATTAAAAATTATTTGTATATATGAAAATTTTATTCTGACTTTATTTATTTATTGAAAGAAAAAATAAATGAAATCTAAAACAATCTTCATGATAATAATTATAAAATTCTAATCGGAACAAATGTGCCATAAATAAAACGAGAGACGAGTAAACAATATTCTATATAAGTTATTTCTCGAACTACATTATCATTTTCGATGTCAAAGGTTTCTATATGTATATAATGTTGTGTTGTGATGTAAGAAAAGCAAATAAGAAGGAAAGAATGAGTTTTGTGAACAGGAGTGATGGTCGCATCACGGAGCTTTGTTCGTGACAACTCGACAAGAAATAGAATACAAAATTTAATCAGACCAAGAGCTGGTTAGTGCGCTATCCATTAAACTTATACGCTTCCTACTGAGATTGATGTCACAATATAACGTATCTATATACAGTGGATATAACAGAGAAAGTAAAAAAAGATAAATGAAAAAAGAACTGTATATTAATAAAATAAAATAAAAGTTGAATAATTAACAATGAACGAAAATGAATTGATGAAATAAAATTTGTGTCTTTTATAGTTAATTTATTTATTTTTATTATCGAAATATAATTCTGCATTAATTTTCATAATTAATTATTACATATATATAAATATTTAATATTTATAGATTATTCAATTAATCAAATAAATTAAATAATATGAATAAATAAAATAAAATTTGTGTCTTTCACAGTTAATTTATTTATTTTTATTATCGAAATATAATTTTGTATTAATTATTATAATTAATTATTATATACATATAAATATTCAATATTTATATATTATTTGTCTTATATTATTCAATTAATTAAATAAATTGGATAATATAAATAAATTAAATGAAAATAAAAAAAAAATTATTGAATGAATAAAAAAAAATTTGAAATTAACTTTTGTATTAAATATATATATTATATATATGTTTGTGTATTGAATTAATAAATTAACAAAAGGAATCAACAGTAAACCTCCCACTCACACGCATAAATAAAATATATGTATATGTAATACGCTCGCATGGCCATTTATAAGGTTAAGCTTTTGCGAGTTTCAATTCAACTGTCCTCCCAACGAATACAAAACTCAAATTCAACGCCCCAATAGTGCACGTATGCTTTCTGTTTCAGCGTGAAGACCGACATGGGCGCCGAGGGGGCGGTATCGCGACTGTACATAGCAAATGCCAACAAGAAAGACAGCGGAAACTACAGCTGCGCATTGGCGGATGTCGCTGCGACCACTGTCTCCGTTCACGTACTTAACGGTATATATATCCATTTTGCGATAATGCATCTTCGTTGTTATACTTTTCAGTTATATATGGTTGCCTGTCGCTTTCTCTCTCATTTATTTATTTATTATATCGTTGTTTTTTGCTATTTTTTTTTTTTTCTATCACTTTTTCTCACTGCTTCATATACACCAGAAGGTTAAACTCTGCCCACTGAGCACTTTGCTGATGTGATTATACTTTTAATTTTTTTTTTTAATCTTTTTTCTCATGACGATCTTCTGTTTCTGAGATATTTATTATCATGCACTATTTCATGTGCCAAGTATCTAATAAACGTTTTGCTATTTTTTTTTTATTTTTTATTTTTTATCACATATATATCAGAATGTGTCAAGGGAACTTTGTAAAATTTTTTCTGATATTTTTATGATGTATTTATTATATATGATATTGTTATATAATTCAATATATATTGAAATAGGAATTTTATTTGGTTTAGTTAAATTTTATTTTATTTAAAATTCCTCCTGGCGCGGCCTGGGTCAATGGCTGCCAGGTTTCATGAGGCGTTAATATATTTTATTATTTTATAAATTTTATTATTTTGGACGCCAATTGATTTTGTCGAAGAATCAATAAACTTTCAGACTTACTTATTTTGACGATTATTTATTTAATTTTAATTTCGACTAGCCTATGTCGATCTGAGGGTAGATACCGCCGGATGACCCTTTTGACCAATATGATGATAACTGATGAATTTGACGAAGTGAATAAATACGTGAACGAATATTACACTTAAGACGATCACACACAATTTGGATATTACATACAGATAATTTAAATAAATTTTCATACACAATTATATTCGATCTGACTATTTCAATGTTTAATGAATATTAAATTCAATTAATTGTTTAATGTTTGCTCAATGGTTGAGACAGAAAGTATAAATTTATATAAATCTTTAACTTACAGTTTGGCTTGGTTTTACAATTATTTCCTTTTGACAATTATTCCAGTTCTTTCCAGTATCTCCAAATATTATTACAATGATTTTCAAGATATTTCAATTAATTTCGACAATTTTCCCTTGACTGAATATTTCTTTCCAGACAATGACTTTGATATAATTCGTCTTTTACTTTGACGATATTTTTGTAAATTTTACTTTTACTTTTATAATACTTTTTATATAGATTTTATAATTTTGCTTTAACGCGAATACAATTTTCGGGCGTCGACTTTACAGGTTGGCTCGTAGAGCAGAAGTGATTTGATTTTCGTCTAACGCTCGTTCGTAGGCCCATTGTCCCTTTGTCTCAGGATCACGTGATCCTCATGTGTTGACAAGTTGGTGCGTTGACCGTTGCAGTTTTCGTTAGGCATCCTCTATCCTTGTCTTGGGCATTGGACTCTGCCTTGAGATGAACTTCTCCCTCGCACTCATGGTGTCGTTTTATGTCGTCTAGAAATATTTTATTCTCGGCAATAATTGCCGAATTATTAATATCGTTTTACTTTTATTTGTTTCATATAGCCAGCCAGGAACTGTGTTATAATTTTTTCGACGTTAACAATGAATTTAGCTTGTTCAGATTTACATTGTCATTTATGTGAACTAATGACGAAATATGATTTTGACAATTTTTATAATTTATTTCGACGATTGACGCCCGAGAACGGTATTCGAGCGTTATAGGGAAGGTTGACAATTTTTCCTGTCACATCCTCCTCCCTCTGACCTTCACGTACTAACGCGAGAAAAGTTCTTGGAAAAATTCTCGAAATCAAATTTTAATTTCGCGACTAAATTCACAGTTCCTGTCTAAACCATTTTTATATTTTTATTCATTAGCGAAATTAGCAAAAGATAAAAGCAAGAATTATTTTACAGTTACATTGCTAGTGAGAATTTAAATTACCTTTTTCATGATGATAGGACAATGAATGATATGGACAGGTTTAACTATTACAATGACAGTTTTAAATGAACACAATTTATTTTAAAACACACACATGGATAATCTTGGATTGACAATTACAATGACAAACAATGTTAAATCTTTCCATGATATCGACAAAAATATTTTAATGAAAATGAAAATGAAAATAGAAATGAATAATTATTCTAATAATGGACGACAATCATCAAAATCGATTGACATTTAAATTGACAAATCGTAATGAGTTGCGTCAAAACTACTGAGATTATTTTAAACAAAATTTTAAATTGCCAAGTGGCAAAAAGAATATCATCCTGTCAAACTTCAATGGATGATTCTAAACTATAATATAAAAGAGAAATTTCAAACGAAGAAGAGAGATTAATTTTTATCAATAATTAGCGAAAGGCGTAAGGCATCAACACGACTGTACACGCTCTTTCAACTTCAACAACTATTTATTTTCTTGCTGATTGATGTTTGTATTTTGTCGGTATGACGATTTTTATTTCTTCTCCGTCGTCAAGCTCTGGACGTTCTCTTATAATTTCATCCAGCGTTTTCTTTGTCAATGGGTGGACCAACGCACGCATCGCTAATTGACGCTTCTCTTCCGATAATTGTTCCATGGTTGGGACATTCCGATTTGCTACATCTGGAGCAATCGACAAAGCGTTTTCCCTAATTAAAAATTCACGTACGCGGTTTGGCGTGTCATTGGGATCGTCAAATTTGGCTTTAACGCGTCGCTTCAATACTTCTACGCCCTCATTGACCAGATATTTGTGGTCCGCCGGGATGGCCCATGACGGCCAGGTGGCGTAATTCAGCCGTAACCAATCGACGATGTCCTTGTACCGAATGTTACAGTCCGGGCACTCTGGGCAATACAGACTTAGGTCTGTTCCACAGCCTACACACAATCCCAAGGCTGCCTCATGTTCTATTCCATGCGGGTAGACGCAATCTTTCGTGTCAAAGCCATCGGCAAAGCATATCTGACAGAACCCCGGTCTGTAAGGCAACTTGCAATCCCTTGCGTGATGGGTATAAGACCGGCAATTCACACAGCCTTGCACTCTCGCCTTGCCAGCCTGGGAGACATAAGTTTGAGTCCCTCTTGTCACCGTCTGACTATCTTTCCGTGCCACTAGCATTGCAGCACGCTTGCAAATCAGATCCTTTAAAGCTTCGTCCGAAAGCATTCGGCATTCGACGAAGTATAATGGCTTCTCTGGCCGTTCTCTGACGCTTTTTTCCAAGCCCAATTCGCCTAAAAACTCCTTGAACGTTGGTGGTCTATATGCGGCTGGACGCACGGCTGTCGATGGTGCCAATTGTGCGCGGTGGTCATCGGTTGTCAATAACGGGCGATTTGAACCCTTTAATTTTTCTACTTCCTTATGGTCTTTCGGAATTCTATTTCGTTTAAGGTTCTCAGCATGCAGCTGATTTGGCGTAACTCGTGTCGTCGTGTGACCCAACTTAATTCTGGGTGGTGAACGACCCTTAATCTCTTTAATTAATTCAATCGCCTCATAACTCGGCGAAGATTCGTGCTTTCTCACATTTGAAGATTCGGTGATCGACGACCTTAGCGGTGGTCTCAAGCTCCTCATCTCCTTTTGTCGAGCTATTTCTTCGTTCCAATCCGACACCCTGGTCATTGGATCTTGGTTAGCCAATTTCTTTCCGCAAGGATCTTTTACCTCGTCTTTTGACGATGTTGCTGGCTTTGCGTTGTCGCTGGTTGTATGTTCAGGATTTTCTTCATCGTCCGACTCAAAGAAGCTCAATTCTCCCTTCTTATTCCATTTAGGCTTGACTGGACCCATTGCCTTATTTGACGAAGCTATTTCTTCTTGTTTTCTCTGTTCTAGAGCGGCTTCTTCCAACTCTAGCGCTCGCAATTGTTCCATCAAGAGCTTTCTTTTGATAGCGACACTATCCGTATCGCTTATGTTGTCGAATAAATTATCGTCTAGTATAGACGAAGAGCTCGACGACGGAGTGTTGATACCCGTTTTTTCTTTAACGGCGCGATCTTCAATGCTGTCGTCGAGTTCCGTTTCTTGGAAACTTTCAATTACTTTATTATCGTCTCCTGACGTAGCTGACATTTTTATTCGTCTGAAAAATATAAGTTTAATTAGTACGCAAACTACGGCGGGGTATTTTTAAATCTGCAACATAGTATTTCCCTAGCTTTTGACCATTTTTATCAGTTAATTCAACTACCATAGGACTTAATATTTTATTAACAATAGCTGGTCCCAAATATCGGTGTGCCAACTTTGCAGAATAACCGTCTTGCTTACTACTTAATTTTTTATTTGGATAATAAACTTCAGAACCAATAGTTAATTTGGCAGTGACTGATTTTTCAGAGTTTATTTTATCAAGACGCTTGTCCGAATATTTTTTCAATTCACTTTCGACTATATGTCGTAGTTCATCGATTTTTGATATACGATCAGACCAATATTTGACTGAGTCTGATTCAATAGGTTGTTGAACATCTTTTGACATTTCTGGAATATGTTTAATCTTCGCTTCTCTACCATGATTCAAATAGAAAGGCGAAATCCGACTTCCAGCATGAGGAACCGTATTATAAGCCAGTTGTATCTTTGACACATTTTCATCCCATTCGTTGTGCTTATCTTTTATGAAAGCAGCTAACAATGGTTTGATGGTTCTGTTCACTCGCTCAACTGGGTTGGCTTGTGGATGTGCTATTGGTGTTGTTGAATGTATAACACCTCTGGCTGTAAGAAATGCTTTTACATCTTTATTAATAAATTCAGTGCCATTATCAGTGACAATTGCTTTAGGTGTTCCCCATCGGTCAAATACAAAATCGAGTGCTTTTACAACTAATTTTCCCGTTTGATTTTTCACAGGAAATAATTCGACAAATTTTGTGAAAAGATCTTGGACGACTATTAAGTATGAATTACCTTTTTTCGAACTAATTAAAGGCCCCACTGTGTCTACTGACAATTGTGACCAAGGTAACTGCAAAGGTCTTGTTGTCAAGTGTCCTGACATTGGTCTTTGATTATTTTTGACTTTAACGCAAGTATCGCAATCTTCGACAAACGACTTTATGTCAAGTGACATACCAGGCCAGTAATAATTTTGCCTAATACGATCGTAAGTCTTATCGCGACCAAGATGACCTGCTTGTGGAGTCTCATGATTTTCTTTCATGATCTTTAGAACGTCTTTAGCCCTGACAACATGTTTCCAAGGATTTTCATCATCTATTAAAGCCTTAGCATAATCTGGTCGATGATACCATAACTCATTATCGACAATTTTCCATTCCGGGAATCTACTTGGATATTTTTCGACTAAATTTCTTTTTGTTTCGTACCAATTGTGATCGCATATGGTTTTAAGTTGGACTCTATTTCTAACTGTTTCTTCGACTATTTCTTCCCAACCTATTGGGTCTACATCTACGTCAAACATTCTTGACAATGCATCTGGAGCTTCATTTAATGTACCTCGTCTATGTTCGACTACTAAATTATGCTGCAATAAATATATTGCCCATCTAGCAAGTCTACCAATTGGATTTTTCAATCCATGTAACCATTGTAGTGCCTGATGATCGGTCACTACTTTAAACTGCATTCCCTCGAGATAACATCGCAACTTTTCGACTGACCATACAACCGCCAAACATTCTTTTTCAGTAGTTGTATAGTGTAATTCTGCACCTCGTAATGGACGACTCAATACCTCGATTAAATTTTCTTTATCTTTTTCGAGATCTTTTTGCACGAGGATCGCGCCAAGTCCAAAATCACTAGCATCCGTGTAAAGAATAAACGGTTGACCAGGAATTGGTGTATGTAATACTGGTGCCTTTGACAATGCTTCTTTTACCTCTTCGAATGATTTTTGCTCGACTTCTGTCCACTTCCATGGGACTTTGGGACTTGTCAATTTATTTAATGGCCCTTGAACACGAGCTATACATTTTAAATGACGATGATACCAATTAACTAATCCATTAAATTGACGTAATTGTGTTCGATCTTTAGGAACAGGAAAATCTAGGATCGGTTTGATTTTCTCTGGGTTTGGACGCATTCCCCGTTCATCAACTATATAGCCGAGAAATTTTACTTCTTTGCACGCAAAGCTACTCTTCTCTCTATTAATTATTAATTTAGCTTCGCGTAGTACTTCAAAAAGCAAAGACAAAATAGAAACATGTTCATCCATATTTTGACTCACAACTATCCAATCGTCGAGATAAGCGAAGACTTGATCAGCCCATTTATTTGGTAATTTTCTTTGACTAATCAATTCAATTATTCGTCGTTTTAATTTGTCCATAAGGCATTGGAATGTAGAAGGAGCTCCTGTCAACCCATACGGCATCCTAAGCCACTCTAGTAGTCCTTTACCTTCGACAACGAACGCTGTATACTTCCTACTTTCTTTATTCATAGGAATTTGATGGAAAGCCTCGCTCATATCGAGAGTTGAAATTATTTTAGCGTGATGTAACTGTGACAAAATAGAACCCATCTGTGGTAGAGGGTACGCTGGTTTTCGTGTTTTTTTATTAAGCATACGATAGTCAATGCAAAATCTTAACCCACCATTCGCTTTTGGCGCTACCACAGGTGAACTTGCCCAATCACTTTGACTCCAAGTAATATATCCTTTTTTCAATAGACGATCGACCTCGTCGTTGACAAAATTTCTAATCGCTTCACTGCGCCTATAAGGTTTTTGTCGATGCGGAATTGGATCGTCAAGTTCTATAACATGTTCAATCAAATTTGTTACTCCCGTTGATTCTAGTTCAAACTTTTTAAATTCAATGTCTAAAAATCTCTGTAACCTTTCTGCCTGATCAGTTGACAAAACCTTACAAGATGTATGTGTAATATTACGATGTGAAAATGAGAAGAGTTGACTATCATCCCATAATGTCCAAGTTTGAGTATACGGATCGACTTTAACTTTGAATGCAAGCCAAAAATCCATACCAAGAATTAATTCTCCCGACAAACCCGGTAAAATACTAAACCATTGTGGCCCATAGACATTACCTATATCTATTATGAAGCATGTGCCCCCTAATGTCCTGACAACTGATTGATCTCCTAAAGAAACACCATTTTTCGCTGAAGAATCCACAGAAAGTTCTTTTAATTGAAATTCCTTGACATGATCATATGCCGACTGACTTAAAAATGATCTCTCACTACCACTGTCTATTATTCCTCTGAGTTTTCGACCAAAGATTAAAATTTCCACAGGAATTTTGACGGCTCTATTCGGTTCACCTAAGCCTGTACCTGGACAATAATTTTTTCTTTCCAATAAATAATGAAAGACATGCCCAGAAACCCCTGGTGGTCTCCAATTTTTTAATGTCTCATCGTCAAACTTCTTCAATGAATTTATTTCGACGATGTTACAATCTGCGCTATTCAAAATAGATAATTTGATCGTCGACTCAGAAACTTCAACCTGTTTTGATTGTTGATTTGAAACTAATTCGTCAGATGAAAATTCTTCCTCTAAATCTTCATCGACTTCTATATTCAAAGAGAGACAATTATCGACTAATGAATCATTGATTTGCAAAATTTGATCTACTTTTTCTTTAGATTTTTCTAAATCTTTAACCTCGTCAATCTTCAGGTTATTTTTTGAATTTTCTTTTGACTTTCCCTGATCAACTTTCTCTTTCTCCTCTTTTTCGCCCTCTGATACAGTAGTCTGAGGACTGATTACTGTGGGCTCTGATCGTTTCCCGACCATGATCGACAATCCTTATTCAAATGACCTATTTTTCGACAAATAAAACAAACCACTTGAGTGTCTGCCCTACAAGTACGAGCTCCATGGCCTTTTTCACCACAGTTAAAGCAGAAGAAATTGCTCATATCGCGTTGAGGACGAGAATTTTGTTGACCCTGGTCATTCTTTGAATTTGTCTGATTATTTTCGTTCGATTTTGATTTATAATTCGTCAAATTATTTTCGAGACGTTGTCTAACCAATGGTTTCGAAGCTGATTGCTTATTTGATTCCACTTTACTCGAACGAAAACTACGTTGTTCTATTGCATTTAGTTCTGTTGTTTTTTCGTCATCGTCTGTAAGTTCGTGAATTTCGACTTGTTCATAATTTTCATCGGCAGTATTTATTTCGTCTTGTAAATATTTTAAATCCGTTCGCGTTGTTTTAGATCGCGTATCTTTATTAAATTCGACTGATCGTTTAAATAAATAGCTTCTCTCGCTCACATAATGAAGAAATTCTTCATAATTATGTAGCGGTAAATTCATCAATTCAAATGTAAGACGCGGATTAAATTTAACAAGGATTTGTTTTAATTGTTCCTTGAAAGTTGGCGGATGCCTCATCCTTTCAAAGATCAAACGAGCTCGGCACGTAAACTCTGCCAATGTTTCGCCTTTGTCGAATTTCAATTCATTTAATTCGAGAAAAAGATCGCCGTCAGATTTTTTGACGCTCCATTGATAACGAAAGGCCCTTGTAAAGTCTTCCCATGTTCGCCAATTCCTTTTATTTAGTATGTACCAAGCACGATGACCACCTGTAAAAATACTAGATAAACATGGGACAAACAGATTTTTATTTATGCCATATGTTTGAAGATGATCTTCTAATAGCATGAGAAATTGTTCCGGGTCTCTTTCGCTTTTAGGAAATGTTAAATTCCAAGTGTTGACTATACGACCAATATTAATACCCGATGATATTGTTAATTCATCATTATTTTGACGACGTGACGAAAATCGCGATTCATTTTGGAAAGCCTGTTCGTCAATATATTCTTGACCATAATCGTCTAAGAAATTTTGACGAGCATGATTTCTCCTCCGTTGAGTAGGCTGAGAAAATATGTTATTTTCCGATTGACGATTTTGACTATAAAATTCGTCCTCGCATTCCGCTGACGCATCTTCTCGCGACAGTCTACTGCGATCAAACCTATTACTGTTTTGAATAGAATAATGACAAGAATTATCTTGCCGTGCGACAGTTTGGATGTCTGACTGTCTTAAATCTGAAAATTTAACTTTTCTTACTTCATCTGGCCAATTGAAATATTTTTGGCATTCCTGAAGAGAAACAGATTTTACTTTGGAAATAACTTGACCATTTGGTAACTCAAACGTCACTCTTACAATCGTGGTCAAGTTTTGATATGCATCTGGGTTACTTCTTTGCCCTAGACCATATTCATTACTCCCTACATTACTATTTAAAATATTAAAATCATTAAAATATTCATTACTATTACAAGAATTATTTTCATCAAACAATAAATTCTTTTTTCTAGACAAATTATTTCCCTCATTAGTTTGACAAGGAAATCGTTTGTCTTCAGGCGGAATTTCCATCGCCCTTTGACTTCTTCCTTTTGTCAAACTCTTTGGGTCCAATTGGCGGCACAACTCCGATGCAGGCGTAAACAAAACCGACTCTACATGGGTTGCGCCTAACATATTTTTTTCCCTTCGCGGCCCGTCGATCAACGACTTGACACGCGAATTTTCGACAATATTTTCCATATCGTCTTCATATATTACTTCTTTATTTTCATTATTTATTCTATTTCCATCCCTATTATTTTCAAAAGGATATTTTTCAAAATTTTTTTCATTTAATATATTGACTTCAGCGCTACGAGCCTTACTCGTTGTCTCCCCTCCCCCCTCAGACGGTAGGTTACGGTTTGACAAATCATTTGCTCTCTTTAAACTATCAAAGTTTCTCATTAATAAATTAAATTTCATATTTAAACTGTCGACTGCCCTTTCTAAATTAATTGGCACGGTGTCGCCTCTCAATTCTTCGGCTTGGCACCGTGCTTCATTTTGATTTGAAAACAGATCAATCTCATCGTCTGTTTCCTTCATTTCGTCTAATCCAATTAACCTTTGATTTGAAATAATTTTTGGTTTTGACTTTATTTTTTCATTATTTGCATTTTTTGTATTTCTTTTACGAGTAGCACCCTTTGCCTCCCCGTTATCTTTTGAAATAGAAATAGATTCATTTAAATTCGCGACCGAACTATCTTCCAAAGACGATGCGCGTTTATCCGATCCCTCCTCATTCGACATACTTCTAGTTTTTGGCGGTGAACGGATCATTAATATTGTCTGATTTTAATTTTGTATTTATTTCTCAGTTTTTAATTAAATATAAATTTCATTGAATTTTTAAATTGAAAATTTTGTAATTATTCGACAATTTAATCTTTATCGTAAATAGAAAAAAAAAATTTTATCATTCGACGATCTGAAATATCAAAAATGAATTGCACACAAAAATGAATAAATAGACATTAAGCATACAATAAATTAAACAAGGATCAAATAATGTACATAAATAAGTCACAAATAGCATATAATAAACGATCAATTATCAATGACAAATTCTTCAAAAGAGTTAATAAATAGACAAATATATTGCTGTATTGATATACAATAGCAAAAAAAAATTTTATTTTATTCTTCACTGAAATAAAAATATTTTAAAAGTTTATAAATTTAACTTAATTAATGAACGCACTGAGAATCGACTCAGTATTAATTCATTATGTCCAGTGTAATTAATTTAATTCAGCTTCTTTAAAAATTCAATTTTTCTTTTTATTTCTTTTGAAAATTTTTATTTTTATTCTTTTTATTTTAATTTCGTTAAAAAAAAAATTTTATTTTAATTTCATTCAATAATTTTAATTTTAATTTTATTTAAATTTGTCTAATAATTTCCATAAAAATACAAAAAAAAAAAATTTAATTCGAATAGACAATTTAAAATATTTGTTAAGACAAAATAATTTAATTAATAATTTACTTTTGACAATAATGTGGAACTGCACATAAATAATATTTTATCAAATAATTAATATTCGACGTAATGATTTTCTTAAATATTTGAAAATTTATTTTTGATTTAATAATTAGTATTTCTTGAAATATATTTACTGGAATGTTTGACCAACAACAAAAAAAATGTTTATTATTCTGAATATAAATTTCGGTTGAAAATTCCGATCTATTGTCTAAATTTATTGCCTGACCTTCAACGCGCTATAGCCGAGCAGCGTATACAGTCAGTATATCTATAGCGTATTTGTAAGTGCTGGGCGCCTAGCGACGGCAATGCACCATGCACTAATATTCACAGAAAGAAAAAAAAAATTTTACCGTTAAACTGAAACGAATATTTACTTGACAAATATTATTGAATTTATATTATTCTTACTTTGTGAAATTGTATTTCAATTTGAATTTAATTTACTTGATAAAAAAAAATTATCTTTTCGACGCACGTTACACTTTGCACGTTCGACTAATTATTATTTTTAAAATATTAATTTTTCACCAAAAATTTTGATTTTATTTTAATTTTCACAAAAATTTAATTATTAATAATTTTCCAACGTTGTCCCTGTTTGGGCGCCAAATGAAATAGGAATTTTATTTGGTTTAGTTAAATTTTATTTTATTTAAAATTCCTCCTGGCGCGGCCTGGGTCAATGGCTGCCAGGTTTCATGAGGCGTTAATATATTTTATTATTTTATAAATTTTATTATTTTGGACGCCAATTGATTTTGTCGAAGAATCAATAAACTTTCAGACTTACTTATTTTGACGATTATTTATTTAATTTTAATTTCGACTAGCCTATGTCGATCTGAGGGTAGATACCGCCGGATGACCCTTTTGACCAATATGATGATAACTGATGAATTTGACGAAGTGAATAAATACGTGAACGAATATTACACTTAAGACGATCACACACAATTTGGATATTACATACAGATAATTTAAATAAATTTTCATACACAATTATATTCGATCTGACTATTTCAATGTTTAATGAATATTAAATTCAATTAATTGTTTAATGTTTGCTCAATGGTTGAGACAGAAAGTATAAATTTATATAAATCTTTAACTTACAGTTTGGCTTGGTTTTACAATTATTTCCTTTTGACAATTATTCCAGTTCTTTCCAGTATCTCCAAATATTATTACAATGATTTTCAAGATATTTCAATTAATTTCGACAATTTTCCCTTGACTGAATATTTCTTTCCAGACAATGACTTTGATATAATTCGTCTTTTACTTTGACGATATTTTTGTAAATTTTACTTTTACTTTTATAATACTTTTTATATAGATTTTATAATTTTGCTTTAACGCGAATACAATTTTCGGGCGTCGACTTTACAGGTTGGCTCGTAGAGCAGAAGTGATTTGATTTTCGTCTAACGCTCGTTCGTAGGCCCATTGTCCCTTTGTCTCAGGATCACGTGATCCTCATGTGTTGACAAGTTGGTGCGTTGACCGTTGCAGTTTTCGTTAGGCATCCTCTATCCTTGTCTTGGGCATTGGACTCTGCCTTGAGATGAACTTCTCCCTCGCACTCATGGTGTCGTTTTATGTCGTCTAGAAATATTTTATTCTCGGCAATAATTGCCGAATTATTAATATCGTTTTACTTTTATTTGTTTCATATAGCCAGCCAGGAACTGTGTTATAATTTTTTCGACGTTAACAATGAATTTAGCTTGTTCAGATTTACATTGTCATTTATGTGAACTAATGACGAAATATGATTTTGACAATTTTTATAATTTATTTCGACGATTGACGCCCGAGAACGGTATTCGAGCGTTATAGGGAAGGTTGACAATTTTTCCTGTCACAATATTTATAGACTGAAATCCAGCATAATTTACGAATATATAAGGAAAGAAAAAAAAAAAACAAAAATTGTAATCGCAGCATAGTTAATTTTTTTGGAAATTATACATAATCCTAAATAAATCAGTTATGAATTGAATATAGAAAATTATCATGAAAAAATAACTCTTGTAATAATAATAAATAAAAAAAAATAATAGTAATAATAGTAATATTAGTAATAATAGTAATAATAATAGTAATAGTAATAATAGGGGTAATAATAATAATAATAATAATAATAATAATAATAATAATAATAATAATAATAATAATAATAATAATAATAATAATAATAATAATAATAATAATAATAATAATAATAATAATAATAATAATAATAATAATAATAATAATAATAATAATAATAATAATAATAATAATAATAATAATAATAATAATAAATAACAAGTTTTATTTTTTAATTCAATAATTGTTTATTTATTTATATTTCATTATTATTTTCACATTTCAAAAATTTTATTATTATATATTATTATTATTATTATTATTATTATTATTATTATTATTATTATTATTATTATCATTGTTGCTATTATTACTGCTGTTGTTATTATTTGTATTATCACTATTATTACTATTACTATTGGTACTACCATTACTATTACTATTACTACTCATATTATTATTATTATTATTTTATTGATAATAATAAAAAATAACAAGTGTTATTTTTTAATTCAATAATTGTTTATTTATTTATATTTCATTATTATTTTTACAATTCAAAAATTTTATTATTATTATTATTATTATTATTATTATTATTATTATTATTATTATTATTATTATTATCATCGCTGCTATCATTACTGCTGTTGTTATTATTTTTATTATCACTACTATTACTACTATTATTACTATTACTATTGGTACTACCATTATTATTACTATTACTACCCATATTGCTATTATTATTATCATTATTATTATTATTATTTTATAAATAACGTGTCAATCACAAATTTCATTTTAGAGTTTCATTTAAATTTAATATTCAAATTTTTTTCCTCAGTAACTCACCCCGATAAAACGAAAAATAATTTATAAAATGAAAAAACAAAACAATAATAGTAAGCAAATAAAAACATGATAACAACATGTATTTTAGATTAAAAGCTTGAGATAGACAGGATAAATTTTTATAAATATAGGTATCTATATATGTATATTTATAGTGGTTATGATGAAGGGCTGACTTTGAAAGCCAGCCACCCTCGATCATCCAACGTGATCAATATAGTTTTCCAGTCTTGTGCATGGCAAGGCAATTGATTCTCATTGAATAGCTATTCATCGACCCGTCTTCGACTACTGGTGGCACTTCGTTTTTCCTTGCCAATGCTCTTGCGTTTTACCTCCTTGAAATCGAATGTTCACGCGGATGAATAGCCAACAACGGCTGCGTGAGCTCTATAACTAATAGCGTACGGTGAAGCTTTTCATAGGAAACTGGTGATGACAGTTTTTCATCGTGATCGCGATGTTTAATAATGTTTAGTATTTTGTTTTTTATTACATTCTGATGATAAAAATATTGGATTTAGTTGAAAATTCATCTGGTTTATAACACATTTTTGTGTTTTAAATACTTGTCAAAGTAATAATTTTTAAATATAAATTCAAATTATATTATCGTGTTTTATAATTGTTCAAAGAGAATTGAATTTATATTTGTAATTAAAATTACGATATTTATTATAAAAAAATACGGATCGTATAATAGTTTATGTGTATAAAATATAATTAACGATGAATATTTATTTTTCGTATCTCATGTGAAAATTCAGCTTTGAACGAAAATTGTTTTATATTTTACACCAGTAAACAAATAAATTCAACATAAATTTTCCTATTATTATCCATCAGTAATCAATTCATTAAATAAATATTGCTACAACAATCAGTCAAATGATCAGTAAAATCAGTGTCAACATTCCAGAAATAATTTATCGTTTTATAAAATACCCATGAATTATTCAGAGAACTAGGACAATATTACTATCATCATCTTTACAGATAAAAATATGTGAAAAGAAAAATTGCAATATTTCACCGGTTATGTTATATTTGCATTTATCTAAAGACGATAATTTTATGAAATTCACCAGTGTGCATTTCGTTATGTTAGAAAATTCTCGTCACACTGTCACTATTTGTTTCACTCGTTATTCTCAACTTTGTCGAATAATGCACCATTTTTATATATTTTGTATGCAACATTCGAAGAGCATTTTGTGGAGGTCATATGCACACACAATCTGATCTGTATATACATATATGTATTAAACATACACATAAACAAATATAGATATAATATATCTATACGTGAAATATATTTCAGTAGGTATAGATAAAAGTTTTCAGAAAAATATTCCATACATATTCAGTCATCATTTTCCTCAATATTTTTCTTCTACTTTATTCACATCCCTTCACATACACATACACAAAGATATAATGTACAATATATATTTTACTGCGTTTATATTGAAGTAGAAAAATATTTTCTACTAAAAATAATATACATATTTCTGTTCTATCATTTCACATAAAATTCATGAAACTTTTGTATCCACAAAATCGTTTGGTAAGTCAACTTCTTTGGTGCAACGTTGATGGAAGTCAGAGGGTGAGAACTTGCTAAATACCGGCTTAAGTGTTAAACAAAGACAAAGACGGGGGGGTGGGTGAAAGAAAGAAAGGTTTTCAAAGCCTTGAGAATAAGGCTCAAGAAGTTTCTTTGGCCAGGGTGACATTTTATTATCTGTGTGAGAGAGTGCAACTAAAGACAAATGTTGGCGAATAAAATGTTTCAACTTTATTTGCCAGCGAATTTTTATATGTATACTATATATATATATATATATATATATATGTATATATGTGTGTGTATGAATAGTTGTAATCAAGTGAATAGTTCTTTAATTTAAAAGGTGGATTAAAAAGTTTTTATGAGGTCATTACGAGAAAATGTTAAGCACGAAATATGTATGAGACTGAAGAAATGAGAAAAATGAATATTATTAGAAAAAATATGAATAATTATATTTTTAATCGTGAAAATGTTGAACAAAGAATAAATATTCATGAATAAATTATAAATATTTATACCTGAAGGTACAATAATATTTAATAGAAAAAATAAAATGATTTCAAATCAATAATTTTATTATATAAATATTTTATCAAACAAAAATTAATAATTTGCTCTCAATTGTTTTATTCAAATCTTACAATCACAAAAAAATTAATCTCTAATATTCCATTGCATCAATTTCATTTAAATAATAATTAAAACAACAAACCAAAAATATTTTGAACATTAAAATAATTTATTTCAATAATTTAAAATCATAATTTATTGACTATTTATCAGACAAATAATTTTGTGTAGTGTCTTATTCACATAGACACTAAATTTAATTATTGTGTTAATAAATATATTACATTAATGACAGTATTAAACGACAGTGTTGTGCACGTGTGTATTTAAATTTGCAAATGGATGCACGTGACGAAGTGAAATTACATGACAAGTAATTAAAATGCGAGAAATAAATTATAAATAAATAAATTTACTTTGTGCCACGAATTTTGTCATTACGAAATCTCTCATAAAACTGAATAGATTCATGTTTACGAATATGTACATTCATATATACATATATGTACTTGATATATATTCTGTTTCTAACTACGTATTTTGGTTGTGTGTTGGTATAAGTAAAGACACATCGTCTCCAGTTATGTACATATACAAACGACAATATGTATGTAAATAGGACAATTTCATATATTATATGTTAGGTATATAATCCGCTTCTCTGAGTCTCTGCTATTTCCCTTCATTCAACAGTGAAGTAGAGAAAGCCTGAGATAGTCAGCCACGCATAGTCGCATCAAGTATATACTAAAGCGTCCTCCTATATACATATGTATATGTACAAATGTATATACATAAGTGACAGATTCGTTTACTTCTCCCTTGTGTATGATATGTCTAGTTATTTTATTCTCAAGAGTCTTTGCATTTTTTTTTTATCCAGTTTTTGTTTTAAAATTATTAATATAAAATTTTTTTCTTGATATTAATATATATATATATCAATATATTGATAATATAAAATATTTACTTGGGATGAATAAATGTATTGTTGGCGTATAATTAATTTATATGCGAGGAAATTGTGAATTAAATTGAATTATTTATTTCTGAAACATTTTATTTTTTATTTTTTGTTTATGTCTGAATTAATTTTTTGTTTTTTGCGGTTTGAATATTCATTTTTCGCGAGATATGCTGTGGTTATTAATTAGATATTATTCAGCGGATGAAACGCATTACTTGGGCACTATCTTTCATGAGCACCAAGCACCCAGAGGTAATGTTCACTCCACTTCCACTCACTCTTTCTATTCGATTCCATATTTATACTGTAATTCGCCTCATTTCTCCTATCTTTTTATCTTCATCGTCTTTATGAACTTCCAACACTCATTTGCTTGCACTTCATTCCCCTGATATCTGGATTTTTGTATAAAAGCAAAGGAAAAAAAAAAACAAAAAATATGAAGAATCTTTTTCATATTATTTTTTTTTTTTTTTACGAGAAGAAAATCTGCAAAAAAAAAATTATTATCCACGTTTCAATGATATCATTTCTTGCAATGACGTTACGCGTTTCATCCAGCTGCTCTCAAATTTTTTCCATTTACTTTTAGACATTCAATCATATTGATTTTCAACAAAGTGTCGATAGAATACATATGGTCTTGCACTTAAAGTCCAACATTTATCATTTAAATTGATTCTGTATTTGTTTCAATTACTAATTTTTTATATAATAATATTCACAATCAACATATTAACCCGACTATTATCACAATATTTTTATAATTAATACATATTATTAACTATTAATAACATAAATTATTGTCAAATATTTTTTCTTGATAAAATTTTTATCCAATATAAATTTACAAATCACTCAATAATTTTAGTAATATTCAATTTCTACACCTCAATTTTGTTATTTACAATGAGTTGATTTATTAATAAAAAACAATAATATTTCTTGAATGAATAAAAAAAGTGATATTAATAATAATTATCTTCTTTGAGCAAGTATAAGAGGATAAAGTCGATCTCGAGCTTTTGACCCAATTAAAATAATAATAATAATTTTTGAAGTATGAGAATTAAAAAATAATATATCTTGCCCAGATTAAAAATAATTAAATTAATAATGTACCGTTAGTATTGAGATAATGAAATAATTTTAGTATTAATCAAGCGAATAATTTTTTTCGGATTATATTGATTAATTTATTAATTATAGAAAATGTTGGATTCGAATTATAATTATATTTTGTTTATTTTCATGCGAATGAGAGAAGATCACTTTGATAACTATCATAAATAATTAATAAATATACGTTGAGATAATAAATTACGAATTTTTAAATTTATTAATTGAATTTTTAAAACTAATTTTAAATAAACTGAATTATTGTCTTTATTTAAATTGTGAAGAATATCGGAAAATTGTGAATAAAATTTTAAATTTGATGATTTCGAATGAAAAGCATTAATTTGTCGATTGATGATTTGACCATATTGATTTAATAATTAATGTTATTGATGAAATGATAAATTATGTCAAGATAAAAAATGACAATTTTATATTTATGACTTGTCAATCGAAATCTCATTATTTTTAAATCAAATCTCTCTGCAAACAACTCAACTAAACGCTTTAAAAACATCAAAAACAAACATAAAATCTGTCTTCAAGCTAAATTGAAAATTAAAAATCCAAATATCAAATACCAATTTTTTTTCCCACAATTTTATCATGAATAAAAACGTGACAAAACCTAAATTTTTCTATCAAACCATTTCGCCCACATCAGACAACCAACTCTCATCATAAAACAAGCAAAACGACAGTCAGACACATAGACATCCCTTTAAAACAATACTTTCCAATCTAAAAAAGAAAAATCGATCTCAAAAAAAATACATATAAAAATAAAAACTTGACAAATCCTACTTTCAGCTTGAATTAATAATCTCCTCATCTAAACGTGATGAAAAGTAAAAATTCCAACCGAATATGAAAGCGTTTGGAAGAAATATCACGTAGAAAAAAAAATATAAATAAATAAAATAAAAACCTAAAAAAGCCATGTTGGTTCAAAATGAGCAGTTTTTGGCCTAGTTATAACGCAAAACGAGACAGCTAGATAAAAGGGCGTCTACAACTTGAACGACATACAGGAAACTCGAGGCTGCCAAGGTTATTTCTCTGGGTGTCACGCCTGGTCCATTAATAAACCTCGCCTCAACCACCACCCTTTTTACTCTTCCGCCATCTCTTCGTCACTCCACAACCCCGAGAGCATCATCCCTGTTACTGGTGCTTCTCGCCCCATACTACGAGTATTTTCGCACACTATCTCTTACTCAATTTTTTTTCTTTTTCTTTCCATTTTTTTTTTTTTTTCTTTATTTCACTCGACTCACACCATTCTCTCAGTACAGTATAGGTATCCACAAGCGTGAGAAGTTTGCAAAGCCCTTCTCTCTTGAGGCACAGTTAACAGGACCGCTATGTATAATAACATAGAAGGAATCTCCCATGGGTGCTTGACAGCTCAATTTGCATACGGGCTTTTTTGCACGTGACCTCACGCAGCCACACTCGTGCCGAGAGTGTCGCTGCGGGTCAAATTATAATACGTAGAAGAGCCGTAGGATAAGATGAGACACTGGGGTAGAAGGGGGTGGGCTGAATATATATATTTTTAAATACATATATAATATTTATAAGAATAGAAAAAGGAATTTTATAAAATTTTGTTTGGATTATATTTTATATTATGTACAGTTTGTTTTTGTGTTTTTTAAATTGCGTATGTTTAAATGAGGTATTGTTTATGTTTATGATAGAGGAAGAATGAGTAAATAAATAAATAAAGGTTAGAAATAATAAATATAAATTAAGAATGTTTGGTAATTTTAGTTGGAATAATATTAGGGTGTAATTAAAATTTTAAAGTGACATAAGGAGGCAAAAGTTTAATTTTTATGTAGTCAATTACTAATTGGAATTGAAATAAATAAAGGAAATATATTTATAGAGACAAGAGAAAAAGGATTATACTGTATTTTATGAAGCATAAAAATTTTGCATAGATATTAAAAATTCGTGTAGTATTGAATTTGAATAGGAATATATTTTGAGACGGGCGAAAAAAAATCACAATGCATATTATAGTTGCGTATATATTACACACTTGTGTATGAATATTTATATAAACAAATGAATAAATAAATAACTGTAAACGAAAGTAAGAAATAAAAATAAAAAATAAAAAACAGTGATGAAAATCAATTTGTTGGCTGCGTATGTAAAATTGAAAAATGACAATGGATTTCACATGGTCATTCGCAAGTTTAGCTCTCTGTCCAATGTTGTAGAAAGATGTTCATCGCAATGTTGACCCGGTCGTGTGGTTTAACATACTCAACTGCAAAACTTATATATTCTCTGGTCGTTAAGCAAAAGTTGATCGGTATCGCTTGAGCAATAAACAATTGTAATCGTTGCGCGAAGCTCATTGGCATTGGGCCAACCTCATCTTTGCTCGCTATGCAGTCTCCACCACTTCTTACTGTACATGTGGTTTATCGTATACAGCGTACAAAAGGCTGCGAATAAGGTGAAATGGATCTATAGGGAAAACAGGAATAAATATAAAAAATAAATAGAAAAAAAAAAAACAGAATTATGATTTGATAAATAAATAAATAAATAAATAATTTTAAATATATACAGAGGTAATGAGATAAAAATTGTAAAGTAAAATTAGTTAAATAATTCGAATAATTTTTTACTTTGTTAGATAATTGTTTAAATATTTTTAAAGAATTAAAGAAAATTCTTTTTCAATGTTCGGATTAAAATATTGAATTAAAATTATTACTGAAGCAATAAGAATATTTTTTTATATTTAATTTGTTGTTAAGGTTCATTATACAATAGATAGTGAGAATTTATTTAATTGATAATTTCACCGTTGTAAATTAATATAAAAATTAATTTATTTGCCTCAGAATATTCTGAAGATCGTTGTCACTTCATTCCTATTAAGATTCACTATCTTTAATAATTAATTCCTTCATAATAAACCAATCAAAAAAATTCTCAAAAATTTTTTTATACATCTCAAAGGTACATTTAAACATTAGGAAAAGTTTAAAATTATTACACCAACATTTTATTATAAAAAAAACCTCCCAAAGTTATAGATATTCATCAACTAAAAAACTAGAATTTTTCCTGATATTAAAATAATTAAATCAATTTGAATTAATCGCGTTTAAATATCAAATAATAATTATCGAACTTTAATAAACTATTTGGTAACAAACAAATGAATAATTCTTCATCATTAAATTATTCTGTCCAATAATTAAACAAATGATACTTCATATATAATATTTACAAGTATCGTTTTATTTAAATCAACACGATACAAAAATATTTACGAGTTCAATAATTGTAAATTGTTAATGTAAACTTTAAAGTTAATGGTTATACTTTTGTTTACAATTTGTCTTTTATATTGTTGTTTGATTGTACTCAATGAAAATATATTTATATGATTGTTTATATACCTTTGGCATTTGGATTTAAAACAAAGTTCTATGTGTGAATACTGTCTAGCAAAAGTCACATGATATTCACTTGTATTTTAAGTCACGACGCATTATATATACATACATATTGATGTCTAAAGCTTTATATATATGTTAAAC
Source organism: Microctonus brassicae (assembly GCA_918226075.1). NCBI lineage: Eukaryota > Metazoa > Arthropoda > Insecta > Hymenoptera > Braconidae > Microctonus > Microctonus brassicae. The sequence goes on from OW445483.1 coordinate 5,228,727, forward strand.
GATCGATTTTTACTCGTTGAAAAGGAATTCTCTATATAGTTGCCTCCAATCCGCAAAGCCGTTGAATATTTATGCGTTTAAGCTGTCAAACGATGGAATAAACGTGAAAAAAATAAAATTCCATAAAAAAATAACAAAAAAACATAATCTCCCCATTTAATCGTGTCTTTGTAAATTCATTTCTTTTTTTTCTTTTTTTTAATATTCCATTTATCATTTGGAGATATATGATTTTATTATACAGTTCTATTCTGACCAAGTAATAAATTGATCATGATTTAAAATGAGTTATTCTTTTCATTTTAATTCACAATGAAAATTGTGTATTCATATCAGCATCATCAATAACGAAAAAATAATTATTAAAACGATGGGAAAATTAAATTTTAATATTGTAAAATATTTTCTCATAATTAATTTATAAAATAAAATCAATATTTAATTTAAAACAATTTTTTTTTTATTCAAGTGGGAAATTTTCCACATTTTCCAACGGAATTCAAGGACTAAATAAAATTTATTGGTATTCCTGAATAGTCAGCCTCAGTGGTAGAATTAAAAAAAGAAAAAAAGAATTTTTTTTTCATTTTAACACACTCAAATTCATAAAAATTTTTTTCCTTTACTTTACTCTATGAAAAAAAAAAGTAATGATAATATATGAATGTACATATGTGCATACATATATGTATTGTATAGCTGTATGTGTAAAAGAATGGTGAAAAGCTAAAGGCTTAAATGAATTATACTTTCACAGGATTTAAATTCAGTCCAGTGATTATTTTATTCTTGGTGTGTTGAGCCATCCAAACACTACCATAATATATATATGTATATATGTATACATATACATAGTACATCACAATTAATGAACTTTGCACTAAAGTTGGCAAACGGAATTTTTAAAAATCATATTCAAACGTTAATCTAGTATTTAAAAATGAAGAAAAGAAAAATTTTATTTGAAAGAAAACTTTGATTAAAAAATAAAAAAATTAACAATTTTAATTTTTTCATATGAAATATTATATGATGAGTATATTATATAATAATAAATATTGAAATATATAATTTATAAATAATAATATTGTTTATTGTTTCAGGAGAAAATCCGGCAGCAATGCAGCATGGTGCAAGCTCAACAATAAAATCTACACTTATTCTCATCATGTTATTAATCACATTAGCACTTTCTAGGTGACCATATGGCTCATTAAATTACAATCGTCAGTAATTGATTTGATATTAAAATCAATAAATATTATTGTTATATTATACACTACATCAACGTGACAAAAAAAAAATTGCAATTAAATATTATAAATTGTAATTAATAGTATGATGATAATTATGGGTGATTTAATTTTAATATTGATGAAAATAAAAATTATTAATAGTAATAAATGAATAAATAAATAAATATATTATTAATTAAAATAATAATAATAATTAATAATTAATATTTCGTCCAGTGTTTTTGAAGTGAATTTAAATATATTATTTATTTCTTTTTTTTTTTTTCTTTTATGTAAATAGAGCAACCCATTTTCACTTAAGCTCTTATTTATTTACTTTTGTTTCTTTATTTTTTTGTCCAGCATATTTTGTTCTCTTTTTCTCTCTGTGAGATGTGACATAATTAAATTGCAGCGTTAATGAGAATAAATAATATGCGTCGGTTATGCTTTGGACGGTGAGAAATTGTGGTAGGATGAAATAGAAAATGAAAACAAAACTCAATTAGTAAAATGCTATTGAATTTTCTCTGAACAATGGAGATACTTGGGCTTTATAACATTTACTCATTTCCTACCTCTCTGTCGCCATTGGTCATTGTATACAGACGTGTGTGTATCACATATTGTTGTGGAAAATGGTCATTTAATAAATTAATTTGAATGTAAATTATTCTCGTATCCACAGGGAAATATTTTATTTATGAAGAAATGTTTAATGTTTTATTATAATATTATTCAGCATGGAAAATATTCTATTACTGAGTGCATTGATGTTGGAATATGATACAGGATGATGAGGAATTTTGGCTTCACTTGAATATTTTTTATAACGTTACTTGGATTTTTGTAAAAAATTTTTTGTATTTAAGAAAAAGCACAGAAAAAATGATACAGTTATGTAAATTTGAATTGAATATTTAGGCTTGATGGAAATAATTTTTTTTTTTCTTTACTTTCAATGAAGCATCAGGAGGATATTTTTAAAAGCTTTAATGAAGCGCATTTTCGCTGGTTAAATTATGTAAAGGTCAGGAATTTATGCTCAATTAAATACTGATATTCAATTGGAAAGAAAAAATAAATAAAAATTACTTTTCTTTTCACTTTTTAATGGAAAATATAAAGAAGATAAATATCTAGTTTGTATTTTTACATTGAATGAAATGAAACGTATTCTTGAATGAAGAATAATATTTTTATTTCCGAGATTATTATTGAAATTTAAATATGAATATAATTTAATATTTGTTTGAGTGTAAAAATTCAGACTTTTGATTTGAAATTTAATTATTCGTAATTTATGCACAGCTTGAAATTAATCGATATAGTATGAATAAATTGTTGAATAACATGGAGTGAATTGTAAAAAAAAAAAAAATTAAAATAATGAGAATTTGTAATGAGTTCACGATAAAAAAATTGCGATAATTGCATTCAAAATTAATTTTTAATTTAGATTGAGGGCACGAAAAAAACAAACGAGAATAATTGAAAATTTTTTATTACAAATGGAAATTATTTGAAAAGTTATTATAATAAATAATTAAATATTGAATTATTATTTCTACATTTTGTAGCGTTTTTTTTTTTAAATAAAATTTATTTTCTTCGGTTATTTATTTGTGAAAACAATGAAAAAAAAAAAAATGGATTTTTTAATCATTTAGAAAATAATTTTCCCAATTGCATTATTTAAAATTTCACTCTCAGATAATAATTCAACTCAAAATAACTCATTTTTTTTACTGTGAATATTTCTAAATATTGTTTTAACATTACAAAATATATGATAATTTTTTTTTTAAATATTTTAGTTATAATTATTCTTTTTATAATTTTCATCCTCTCTTTGTAATGAAAGAATTCGCTTTGATGACTTTTTTACATTCAAAAATATTTCAATTACATTGTAAAATAATCCAAGATAAAAATATAAAAAATCATTAAAAATAAACGAAGTTTATAAATTGTTTTGCAATGAAATAATTTACATTATTTACGACTGGAAATAATACACAAATATTTAAAATTTGAATTATTCTTTGTTGTATTCACTATTAAATTCTATTGAAAATCCGAAAATTTTATTATAATCCAAGTAATTATTTACATCAAATTTATTCGAATGAATTCACAATTTCAACCATCCGCCAATTAACTCTTCTATTTACAGAAAGAAAAAAATTGCGTGAGTGTAGTAATAATAAAACATAATCGTACAATGACGTAATTAATATTGTTTTATTATATATTATAAATTAAATGTAAAGAAAAAAAAAAAAGCGATTTCGAATAAACGATTTAGAATTAAAAGTATAAATAAGAAAAATTTTGTCATAATATAAATAGAAAATAAATTAACAATAAATGAATTTAATTGAAAAATGAATAATATTATTAAGAGTTATTATTATTCAAATAATATTTTTCAGTTAAAAAAATTAAATGGTAATATTTATCGGGTCGCGTTAATTCTCCAACATATCACGAGTATTATTTCCCGATAGTGTAAAAAAATAAACTTTTAATCAGGGATAAATTGAAAATTATATATTATTTTGTGGAATTTAAAATATGAGATTATAAAAAATGAAATAATAATGTGCAATAGAGTTAAAATTAAATGGATAAAAAAATAAATAATAATTTTTATGCATAATGTATGTAATATAATTGTCAAAATAATTATTCTGATGAAATTAAATGTATAATTTAATTCTATCCTCAAGTAAAATTATTAATTAATTAATCAAAAATAAATTAAGTACTATGAATATTTTAGTAAAAATTATAACCCATGTGAACCAAAATTAATATAAAAATATATAACATAATGAATAAAAAACAATGTGAAATATATGGTAAAATAAGTAACGATGTTTTATTGAAAAATATTATTTGTAGTAAAATAAATGACATCGTCATAAAAATTATTATTCAATTATATAATAAAATCAAAAATAAATAAATTGTTTGTACATATATAAACATTACGAATGAAATAATACAAATAATTTTCAATTGTGTAAAATTAATGATTAATTACGACTTTTATTTTTAATTAAAATTTCGTAACTGAATATTTTTATTAATTAAAAAATTCAAAAATAAAAAAAGCAACGATTATTATGTATTGTTAATTATATTAGAGTTATGAAATTGTTTAAATTATTCGTGTAATTTATAGCACAGTGTATTCAATTACATTATAATAAATAATATTAAAAACATTATTACAGATCATTGGTACTAATAAATTATCATTAAGATAATAAGATTCAATTAAAGTATACACAGGATAAAAATAATATATTTAAAAAATCGTAAAACGAAATTGATTATTATTAAAATATCGATATTTGTTGTTCGCTATTTGTAACAATTATGAGGAGGAATTAAATAAAAAAAAACATTACTCGTACAAACTTTATTGTCTTTGTGTCTATTTTTTTTTTTTACATTGAAGAAAAATCTTCTGAGAAATTTCAGAAAATTAAATTTGAAACTGTTGAATTTATTGAAAGTATTGAATTATTTAAACATTAAATTGTATCATAATTTCATTCAATTCACTAAAAACCGAACAGATCAGAATAAAATATTGAGAATTAATTGTTTTAACGACACGACTTTGATAAAACAACCGAGAGAAAAATAAATAATTTGGTTAATAAATTTTTATATGAAAAATAAATTGAGTATATAATCAAATTATTGATACAACTCAATTATTATATTAATTTAATGCACAGTAAATAAACCAATCTTTAATTCATCATTTTAATTCATCCAGTTTCAAGTGAATAAAATAAAAAATCGATTTAAACTTGCCATAAATTATTTCCAATATTTTCAATTTTAAAAACATAATTTTCTCATATTTATCTCAATATTTTTTTTGTTCAATATGAATATACATTTAATGTAAATTTAATATATAGTAATGATGACATAAAACATCGATTGTAACACAGACTGAATAATTAATGGTGAATATGTGTGAGTGCATGACAAATATCAAAACAAACGCGCTTGCACTTTGTATTAAATCGGTATAACATCAACCAACGGAAACATCAATGCAGTGATGAAGTGTGCGAGTTCATTCACGCACAATTGTGTACTATATTTAAACGTACAGTGTCAACCGTTGGTCAACACGTCGACACAGAATGTCCATTACTTCATCAAACTCCCAGTCATTCTCGGCCGGATCAGTCACCCGCCAATTTGCCAACCATGACGTTGACATGTTCCACTTGAGCCAATAGTTCTGTTTATGTTTTGTGTCATTTTGTTTCTATTTATTTTTTATTTCAACTGTCCAACTAATTTTTATACACACATCATCACGGAATAAGTCGTGCAGAATTTGTCAGTTAACCTGATTTTATGTTTGTTCAATTGTGCATTTGTCTGTTTGTTTGTTTATTTATTCATCATTATTTATGTATATCGATTTATTTATATAAAGATATGAGAGTCTCAACTAATTATATCAATGCTAGAGAAAAATTACAGAGCCTGAGAAAAAAAGAAATAATTAATAATAAAAAATTATTGTGAAAATAATTTTTTTTCTAATTGCTACTTTTGATAAATATTTTTATAATTTTGTCATTTTTTTTTTTATTTATCATTTTATTTATTATTTTATTAATATAAATAAATTGAAACAATATTTTTTTTTTATATATTTAATGTTTAAAATTTATGTTTACTGGATTATAAATTTCTCAAATTAAAAATTTTGAATACAGAATAAAAATAAATTTGAAAACTGAAAAATATTTTTCATTACAATTTCAAAACTTTGAGAAAAAATAAATAAATGTAACCAAACAGTGTAAAGTAAATGGATACTGTTTGCCAGTAGATCACGTGATGTCGTCATTCAGCCAATTGAATCCCTGCCAAAATCATATTTTATTTTTTATCGCATTCCAAAAGCTCAATAATTTTTCGTGTTTTATTTTTAAATTTCACGTTCTCATAAATAGCTGTCGGATATGCATTCAATAACAAGGTCTATTTTACAACCATGTATATTATCCCATCCATAAAATATATAATAAACTATATCACTACCCAAAAAAATAAATAAATAAATAAATAAATAAATAAATAAATGTACAAATAAAAAATTTACACTCATCAAATAAATATAACAATTATAAAATAAATATTTATTTCCAATATAATAAATTTACTTCCTTCAACAAATTTTATTTTCTCAATGTATAAAATATTATAATAAAGTGTATAAATAATTAATATTTCATTATTTAATTTATGGCTTTATCTCAAATGATAAATTATGACAGTAGTTCAGTAACTATTCTCAGTTGAATTTCAAATATGTACTACTGTCGGCGCACTGTACATCTATGTCATGATTCGGGCGAATACATTTCAAGCTGCACTAATTAGTGCTGCCAAGATTATTCTGCGATGATAAGCAAGAGCCTACTAAATATCTTGCATAGTGTAGACTGTAATAATACTGTAGCATGAATTTAACCTCGTATTTTTTTCATTCCTTTTTTTGTTATCCTCTTCTCCACACTTTGAATTCACTTTTACGCTCTTTAGTTGTCTGAGAGATTTTTGCGAATCCAATTAGACACCTGCTGATGATACATGTCTGTCTTATATGAATTGCAAGCTTTCTCCAGCGAGCTTAAATGCTAAATGATACTTTCCACACCTTCTGTGGTTTATTCACTTCATAAGATTTTTCATTCTTTTTTTTTTTTTGCTTTGCTTTCTTATATATTTTTAAATTTTTAATCAAGCTCATACTCACAAGCTCATTACCCAGTACCCAGTAACATCGCAATATTAATGCAAGCATAATAATTTTTAATTATCCGGCGAGGCAAAATAATAGGTAAAACGAATTGTGATAAAGAGGCGAAAAAAAAAAAAAATATAAAAAGTTAAAAATAAAAAATTCTTGGCACTTGATGCCGAGTTTCAATGAGTCACGTTTAATTTCAAGATTCAATTGATGCAAGAGTCAACGAGAAGGGCTAGTTAAGAGAGAATGCGGAAGCGCAGTGGGGATTACAAGATTAATTATTTAAACCCCTTTAGGATAATGTCGAATTAATGAATACAGGAACCGCAATGGCACCGCGGTATAGATAATTCTGCAGTTGGGTGGTTCGATCTCATTGGTCCCACGACACGTGCCTATATACTCGTATATATATTAAATAAATTTATACATACGTAGTATATATTCTCTGGTATATTATTAAACAATGAAAAGTTCAATTGAGATCAATTTTATATCAGTAAATATTTAAGAAAAAAAAAAAAAATAAAATGTTCAATTATTTTTACACAATTGGACAAAGTATCATTTACAACCTGGATAATAATAAAAATTCTTATTTAACCATTGTTAATAAACCATAGATTACGCAATAGTTTGAAAAAGAAGTCGTGTGCACGTGCGAGTTTAAATGAACTCATGATTGCCACTGTAAAAGAGAAAAATCAAGAAATGAAGAGTAGAAAAAATAAAAAATATTAGGATTTTATGTGTAACATGGTCGTTGATGAAAAAAACAAAAATAGAATAAAATAAAATAAAATAAAAAACGTGGTCGACTTTATCCACAATTTCTATTTTCTATTTAATTTTCCCTTAATTTATTTATTCCTTTTTTTTAACATTTCACCATTTGCAAATTAAATGCTTAAAAGAAGAGTTCTTGATTTGATTTCAAGCGTAGCCAATTTCGTGATACTATTCTAACGCCTCTTAAACTAACCAACTGGACGTTTAATCTTAACCGATCTGCTATCCTTGTACAGCCTCAGTTAAATCTGTATAGATCACGTCTTTTATATATATCCATGACCTCATCGACTCTCACTCCCTTTTATTCACTATTTTTCCCTTCCAATTTTCTCTCTTACTCCACTTTTCTTCCGGCTTTCGTCTTCCATGACCTTTTTCCTTCCTCCAATGCACGTTTTTCCACTTAACATCGACAGTTTCACTTCGTCGTTCCACCCAGAGCTCCTTTCATTTCGGTTAAATCTTTAAGTTAGTTCTTTGGGTGTTGGCGCGTAGTCTTCTTTACCACAACTACTACTACTACTACTACCAACGACATTTTTATCTTAACGACTGTCCCCACCAATCGAAAGTTTAGTTATTATCAACGTCACGATTTAAGCACAAACAGTGCATAAAGTTTTTTGTTCAAAAATAATTTTACTTAAGAAATTTTTTTTATATCTCATAAATTTGAGACATTGAAATTTATTTAGGTTAAAAAATTTTCAAATGTCAAAATATGATAATGAAATGAATATATATACAAAGAGAATAATAAATTCATCGAATTTTATTCTGGAATTTAAAGATGATCGTGAGATATTATTATACTTTTGGATATTGTGCATGTGAATCACAAATTTATTAATACAAAGTAAAAAAACATTTGGGGAATCAAATTTTTTTATGTTTAATTCGATACTTGGTGTAATATGATATGATAAATATTAATTCATAGTGAATAATTGTTCAGTGATTTAAAAAATATTTATTCATGTAAATTTCAGTTATTTTTGTGAAAAAAAAAAATTATTTGCAGTAAATTATGTGTTTTGAAGGTATAACATTTTTTATTTAGATAGAAATTAAAATTATAATTTTATAATTACATCAGAATATTACAAGTTTTCTGTACTTTTTATAAATTTCATACAAATTTATCGATGAATATTAATTACTATAAAAAATTTTTAATCTTCATCGCGAAATTCTGATAAAATTTTTCGGATATTTAAAAAGTTATTCATCAACAATGTCATATTATTTAATTCATGAAACTGAATAATTAAAAAAATTTCAATAACAAAAGAATTATTCAATCAATCTAATTCAATTTTTTAATTTACATAATTTATTTACATTGTTGTTTATCATCAAATAATTAAATTACCGTAAAATATAAAAAAACTATATCGAATAAAATTCAATTTATTCAATATTTATAAGTGAATATTTTTCTTCATTACATGTCCGTCAAAGTCTATTAATCATAAAATATGATAATTTAACTGTGTTCAACTTTCAAATCTTTGTTGAGTGCACGACTCAACTCAGCTCATTAAGAACTACTCATTAATGGGTAGGTAAAATGAGATGGTGGTAACCTTCTGCAGTTTGTGCGCGTTACCGGTGTGCTTGTCTTTCCTAATCGGTGACTCTGATAACAGAACAGTCAACGTGCTTCGGTGAATTCACAAGCAATTAAATGAAATGCTTAATTAACTCTATGTCATCAAATTAATTTTATAATAAATTAATATTTTCAATTAATTATTTCTTCATGATAAATGTTTAGAAAAAAATTCAACAAATTTCTTTTCAGATTTCAAGAGTGCATATATGTTATGCATGAATATGTACAGCGAATTTGCAGCCTTTATATGTCGTTTTTTTAAATTATTTTAGTCATCTTTTGACTCTTCATCGCTTCAGAAATTTTCCTCTTAATTTTAACAGGAAAATTTTCATCAAATAATGACAGAGTATATGAAGAAAAAAAAATATCTGACACGTGAGTATTATTTTTTTTTAGCTTTACAAAAATATTATGACTCTGAAACCAGTTTTTTGATTAACAATAATTTTTAAGACAATAATAAAGTGATTAGTATCGATTTAATAACAAAAAAGTTAAAATTTCAAACATTTCGAACTTTGGGGTTGAATATCTTTAGAATGGCTATCTTTATGAAAAAAGTGTAAGAGACCTTTTTTGTAGAGCGTTCGATTCTCCATAAGAATATGCTATGGGCTAATTATTCTAATCAGCAAATGCTAAGCTACAAAAATCCAAAAAAAAAATTTTTTTTTTCCATATTATTTAAATGGAAAATGGAAAATTACAAATAGCAACCTCTAAATATTAAAATTAAGAGTAAAATCTTATGGCACATCTTAATATATATGTCAGAAGTAGTTTAAGATTTTGATACTGCCATTTAGTTATTGAAAACGGTCTAATAAAATTAATATATAAAAATGTCATCATTGACAGGAAATAAATATTTTTTTTCATTTGTTTATTTTATTTTTTGACATTATTTCACTGATTTTTTTATAGTTTCATACATTCATTAAGTTTCCCCATCATAAATACCTGTCAGAAAAATTGCCCTTGGCCCGAATCTCCCAATGTTAAAAGGAGAAATTGTTATCTGAGTATATGTAAATGTCTATAAGAAAAAAGACACAAGAAGTTTGTCAGAGGTTTTTATTTTACGTTTTACTAAGAAAAATGGGATAAGATGGAGATTGAAGATTTAGTAGGTAAAAGTGTACAGGCTTGAGAACAAAATAAAAATGTAAAGTTCTATCTGGTTTAGTACAGAAAGAAAAAAATAAATAAATAAAAAACTATACGATAAATGTAATCTAAAATAGGTAATAAAGAACTTGGATAAAAAAATTTAATAAATTGAAATAAACAGTGAAAACTATTTTATTTTAGAATTTTATACGAGTAACCAGTATCAAGATGTATGTAACATGTGTGAGAATATCCAAAATAATTTTAAAATTAAATATAAATTATTTATCAATGATAAAAATAAAGTTTTAATCATTCATATTTTGTCTTCAATTTTTCTTTTTCTTCTTTTTTTTTTGTTTCGTTTTTATGAGGAATGTGAAGGCAGCTATGGATATTACACGATGAGAGCTAAGCGAATGCATAAGGTATGACGGCACTATGAGATTTATTCCATGGCTGACGCAACCATTTCTTGGTTCTGTGTCGTTGAGACGGTATTAAACATTCCAAGCATTGCGATACCGTCTCTTGTGGCTTACACACAACGCGTTGATTCTGAATAGTACAGAGGAGGCATTCGTCGCTGTATAGGATCATAGATCGCTCGTACATTGCATCAGAGTAGACTAGAACTGTCAGAGCTGTTGCGCAAGGCCAAGCAAACAGAGAAAATATATCTGTAAATAAAGGACAAACTGTGAAGGAAGAAAAATTAAAAAAAAAAAAACGATGAGTTGACGGTGCAATGAGAATGTACTCAAAGGCTTTTTTTTATCCTTGATGTAATGTTCTTGAATGATATAAAAAAAAATATTCATTTAAAATAAAATAAATAAAAAATAATAATGATTTTATTTTGAAATATAAAATTTATGATTCATCTAAAATTCGGATTATTTATTATTATTGTAGGATTTTATTTCGTTTTATATTTCGGATTTTGAGTTGAATATTGGGACGTTTGAGGTATAGTGAAATATATATCAAAGAGATAATAATAAAAAAAAAATAATTTTATTATGGATTATCATTTTTTTCATTTTATTTATTTTTTTTTCTAATCAAAATAACTATTTTTTATTTTTTTTACTGGTATAATATTTCTACACTGATACCGGATGACGATACCATATTTTTTATGGTCGACACATTTTTATAAAAATAATGATTATGTAAAAAAAAAAATAATAATAATAATAATAATAAAAGCATAGTTATAATTTATTCATGATAAAGTGATGAAAGTAAAAATCATCTTCATAATTCTTTTGATTCGGTTTTTTATTTATTATCAATCATAATTTTTTGAAATTATTTTTACTATTACTATAATAAATATTATTATTTTATTTTATCAATGAAAATTTCTATTTTTTGTATATTTTTATTCGTCTTTTTTTTTGTTCCTGTTTTTTTTTTTCATCTGCATCTCAATGTTAATATCCATTACAAAATAAATATAATTTCATTTACAGTGTATCAATTGATATTTTATATGAAGTACATTTGTGTTTTTTTTTTATTTTTTTTTTCATATGTATAAGTGTATATACATTTGATAAATTGTGTGTGATACAATCTGTGCGATTGAACATTGTGAATTGAACGTATCCCAATCGCATATGGAATGCGCAGCTTGGAAATGAAATGAAGCGAAAAAACGACAAAAAGGAAAAAGATAGAAAATGATTGAAAAAAGAAAAGGAAAAAAAAATAGGGAGGAATAAAGTAATGAGAAGAAAAAGAAAATACGATGGATAAAGAGAAGTGGCGAGTTGGGAAGTCAAAAAGAAGAAGAAGAAAGAACGTTTGGAGTATCCGGCAAACCGGAGCTTTTACCACGAAAAGCTCTGTTCATGATGCTTTTCATTCTTGTAGTGGTCTCTAGTTTCTAACGAATGTTGAAAAAAATCTATCTTCTTAAGTTTCAATGGATGAACAAATTTCTTGGGAATATAACAAATAGTCCTCCTTTTTCACAATATTTATCTGATATTTTTTATTATTTTTATTTTCCTATAAATATAAATTAATATATTGAAATATATTTTCATGTGAAAAGGGTTTCATACATTTTTTATTCCTAATTTTATTCAGATTTTTCCATTTACATTGACAAACTTTGATACGAAATCTATAGAATAATTTTGATACATAGAATTTTTTAAAGCTCAATTGATCTCATCAATTTGATAGACTTAATTATTTTTATTTCTTCTCTAAAATAAAAATATTAATCCCCAAAGTCGACGGTATTAGAATATAATTTTTTTTCCAGTGAAAAATTCCAGATTAAAAAATTTCCTTCTATTTATAATTTGAATCAATAAATTTTCTAAATCTTCCCTTCACGTTGAATAAAATAATGAATAAAAATATAATAGGAATCAAAACAAAACAAAAAAACTCGTCTCCCTTCAGATAAAATCTTCAAGTTATCGAGGTTTTAAATTCTATATTCATGAGCTATTTCTATACAAATTCACCTACTTTATTTCATAGTTACTGTGAAAAATTCTACGTACCTCCATGACAATATGAAAGATACACTTTGCTTATATTTAACATCGAAATATTATCTATAAAAAGAATCTTTACCATCGCAACAATTTTCTTTTCATCCACTTCTGCAATACTTGTGCTCATTTTGAATGGCATTGTACACATTCTAGCTTTATACAATCGGAAATCAGTCCACCTATAACTATAACCAAACTTGTATACAATTTTTATCCCTAAATTAATTGCAGCACAAAATACATTCATAAATAATTATAATATTAAATTTATTGCCAATTAAAATTTCGTTGTAATCTACGGTAATAAATACTACGAATTTAGAAGTAAAATAAATAAAATAAAATAATACTTTTAATTGTTATTCAAAATATACAACACTTTATTTTTATCAATGAGAAACAAATTATGAAAATCGATAAATTGTATTTTTTAACCGAAATTTTTACCTGAAATAAAACCATTGGACAGTTTCCAAATATTCACCATCGGATTAGTAATCCTGCGCGGCTTTGTGTTACACTTCTCTCTGGTTCTTATCTGATATGGTTTATTGAATTATCAGATCTTTGATGTTGGCTCAATTGAGCTGAAATTCCTATTCCAATGAAGCGATACGCCATCTCTTGCAGCGTCACCAAATAGCAATTAATTATATACCTATCGATTATTATATTTTTCTTTATTAACCATTGACTAATCTGGCAGTGCCCCAAGAGTCTTGATCCGAACTGGAACATCAATACCATGAATTCAAGTCCAAAAATCATTTGAATATTTTTTAAGACACGGAAAATTAGAAAAAAAAAAAATTCATCAAAAATTTATTTTAATATTTTTTTTTGTATGGAAAATTTCGAAAAATTAATACAATAAAATGAAATTGATACGATAATTAATATATGATTATGATCTTGGTATTCAATAACAATAAACCTGGTTATTTATATTGAGTTTTTAATAACTATATGAAAATGTAACGATAAAATCTATTACAAAGTCTAGAGTATAAATTTGAATTACTATTGACAACAGCTGGGACAAATAGTCTGTTACATTGCTGAGAGAATTATGAAAAAATATCAAAATAATATTCTATTTTACTGCCCATAACATATACAAAAACACTTCATTAATATAGTATACCACAAATAATGAAATTGATGAAAATTTCTAGCAGAGAAAATAAAAAAAATTTTTTATGATTAAAATATTTATTTTCATAAATATAAAATTTAACAATGTCGTAATGTTTTTAACTTCTTACATTACACCTTACATCTTTGTCAACAGTGCAGAACAAGTAATAAAATTAATTCATCGGTGTGGTAAAATGTAAATAAAAAAAAAAAGAAATTAAAACCGTCTATTGAAAGTTCATGCATAAAATTTTTCATTATTGATCGTGTAGGCCTTGCGAATATTTTTTAAAAACTTATTTTATACATGTAAATAAATCCATAATGGTTGATGAAATAAATATTTCAACAATAACAAGGAAAAAAAAAATTCTATGATTATTATATATTACAAACAGATGTATAATAGTGATTTATTATTAAACTATGCTATTTAAATTTGACTGGAATTGTTAATTACTTTGTTCAGTGGTCCGTATTCGATGTGATGTCCACATATTTGGGGATTGTCATTCATAAATAAATAATTTCTAACCTTCGATGGACGTAATAATGGATTAGATGAATTGTGAAAAATTGGAACTGGGCCAATTTCAATAAAGCTCATGTGCATTCGAGAGTGAGACTTGACTAAATTACATGTCGTTTGTTGGTGATATTGTGGAATAGAAGGCTTTTGAATCGATTGTATGTTCCATTTTAGGTTGTCTAATTATCTGCTCTACATATAGGCATCGATAATAGAGAACAGTCATTGATAAATATCTCAGGCGTGATATGAAGTATTGTCGATAATAAGAACCTCTTGTGCAGTTTTGGAGGACATTTATTTAGTATGATGGTTCGTAGCAGAGTTTACTAGATAAATTTTGTAAAATTGTACTAATAATTAAACAATCGTAATTTTTAAAAGCTCTCCAAATTTTATATTCAGTACTTTCAACGATAAATAGTTATATAATTAAAAGAAATTAATAATTATGTAAGTGAAGAATTAATAAACAAATTAATTCAATGAATAATCTGAGAAAAATTTTTTTTACATTTAAATTTATTGAAAAAATAGTTATAAAATTAAAAGAAATTAATAATTATGTAAGTAAAGAACAAATAAACAAATTAATCCAATGAATAATTCGATAAAAAAATTTATTTACAATTAAAATCATTGAAAAAATAGTAACAAAATTAAAAGAAATTAATAATTATGTAAGTGAAGAACAAATAAACAAATTAAAGCAATGAATAATCTGAGAAAAATTTTTTTTACATTTAAATTTATTGAAAAAATAGTTATAAAATTAAAAGAAATTAATAATAATGTAAATGAAGAATAAATAAATAAATTAATCCAATAAATAATCTGAGAAAAAATTTATAATCAATTGAAAAATCCAACAAATTAGGTGGGGAAATTTTGTTATATTTATTTATTGCGATGATGCTTTTCATTGAATTTTGGTTTATAGTTGGCAAGAGAGTTAAAGCTCTATCACTAAGTGTGGTATACATATATCTGTGGGGACATTTATGAGCATGAATCAGACGATGTAGGGTAAGCCCATAGCAGATCGTGCATGAAGATATCTTGCGCGCGGCACAATACGATGCTGTTGTGTACGATGTTAATCCCGCGAGAGGGTGTGTGACCATATACTATCTATACCAGAGCACACTTGGGCCAGTTGATAGTCATTTTGATGTACGTGCATTGTTGGAATGTTTAGAAATTGATGACAATTTATTTGTTCGAAAATAATTACTTTTTTTTTCTTTTATAATTCCATGTACTATATTTAGAATTTTTCTCTTCAAGCTGGAGGAAAAATAGAAAAACCACGAGCACAATTTAGTAAAATTCTTTTTAGAAACAAAAATGTTTGAATAAATTTATTGAGTATAAAATAAATATTAATTGTTCAGAACAAATATTAATTCATTAAAGTAATTATCAATTGTTCAAATTAAAAGTTATTTATTTTGAAATAAATTTAAATTCGGTGAAATGTATATTAATTATTTAAAATAAATAAGTTTTTATTGATATATAAACAAATAAACAAATGAATATTAGTTATTCAGAACAAATATTAATTTATTAAAGTAATTATCAATTGTTCAAATTAAAAATTATTTATTTTGAAATAAATTTAAATTCGTTGAGATAAATATCAATTGTTTAAAATAAATCATTTTTTATTGATATAAATAAAGTTTGAAATGAATATTAATCATTACGCATAAATGTTATTTGTTCATTTATTCATTTATTTATTTATATATTTAAATCATAAATAAATGAAATAAAATTATTCCAGTAAAGAATTTGTGATTTATATTTAATATAACCATTTTTTTTTTAATATACTGAAAAAATATTCAATGAATTAAACATTGCACATTATTTATTGGTTATTTAGATACACAAAGTTATTAATCAAAATGAATTCATGGATAAATTTTTTAAAATAATTATTTATTACCAAAACAAATATTTAATTCAATACAAAAAATTTCTTTGATTATTTTAATTTTTATTTCTCATTATCTATATTCACTCTCTGCATTTTTCTTTTATTTTTCATGTACATACATATGTAATACATATACAGAACATAGTGACTGAATATTTGAGTTTCAAAGCTGCTGACAATGTTGACTAAAATTCAGAAGGCAACAGAATTCACATCTGCCACACACCCTCAGGATACTGCATTCTCGTCGTCTCTATTCATCAGTTCTCTCCTCTTCTTTTACCACACTCAATCCCCACCATAACCCCATTTTGGATCCACTGAACATTTAGTCTAGATAGACTTCTAATGTATATATGTACACTTACCATAGTACACAGATAATAACCCGTATGTGGAGACAGCTAAGAGAAGCACGATCTTGCCATGAGAAGAAGATGTTGGTATAAACTCTAGCTGTGTGCAACGGCGCATCTTATATGCGAAAGACGCCTAGGTAGTCTGCTCGTGACGACATACCCTCAGGCATATCTTGAGCCAGCATAAGCCACCGAGAAAGTAGTAGTACTTCCAGGATGAAGAGTTTAGTTTTTGGTGATGCTGCACAATATCAACACAAAATAGTCGCACATACTGTAAACGAAATTTCAAATCGTTGTAAAATCAACAAAAAAATTCATGAGAATTTTCCCCTTTTTCACTGCATTTACCAAATCATCTGATTATGGTTACTGTAAAATATACTGAATGTGATGTGATAAATAAATGAAATAAAAATATTCCAGTATAAAATTTGTGATTTATATTCAATATAACCATTTTTCTTTTTTTTTTTTAATGTATTAGAAAAATATTCAATGAATCAAATATTGCACATTATTTATTGGTTATTTAGATACACAAAAATATTTATCAAAAATTATTTATACATCTAATTTTGATTTTATTTGGATAAAGTGATAAATAAATATAATACTCAAAGTTTCATTTATCTGAGTCATGAATAAATGAATTAAAATTATTTAAATCATAAATAAATGAAATATAATTATTCCAGTAAAGAATTTGTGATTTATATTTAATATAACCATTTTTTTTAAATATATTAGAGAAATATTCAATGAATCAAACATTGCACATTATTTATTCGTTATTTAGATACACAAAAATATTTATCAAGAATTATTTATGTATCAAATTATGATTTTGTTTGGATAAAATGATAGACAAATATAATTCTCCAAATTTAATTTATTTAAGTTATCTTTCCAATATTAAACAACTGCACAAATGTCGCAATTCATACTCACTTCATAAATAAAACATATCAACAAAAATTATTTATCATTATCTCGTTAATTCGATGAATAATTTCTTAAATAAAATATGTTCAGCCAAGTTAATATCATTAACTCAGTTGGAATAGACCAAAAATAATTGGACAATATCGTTGATTATTGTGGCGCATTTTATGAAATGTCATAATATTATATGAATGTATATAGATGTACGCATGTATGTCATTTATATTAGACCCTCGGACTTAAGCTCACAGTAATAATAGTGATGGTATATTGTCTACCATTGAATTGCTCGTGTGATCGTTATGTTCCCATGCGGCGTACTATATCTGTCATAATACTTCCTACTTTACGAAATAGGCAACCAATTTGCTTCATGGCTTTGGATGCCCTACACGTGTGCTGATTACAAATGTATTCATTATTACTTATAATTTTTCTCTTATTCGATACGTCATGAAAGTAAAGATAAATAATGAAAGTAAACTTTAGTTGCGATGATGAATTAAATAATACACGATATGAATAATAATAATAATAATAGAATTAATAATTAGAAGTTATTATGGATAATAATTGAAATTTTTTAGTTGAGAAATAACGATGATTATTTAGAAAAAAACAATTTTTTAATTTATTTGATACATTTTTATCAAAGGAAATAATTATTAAAAATATCTAAGATGATGAATGAAATTTTTTTGATGATTTATATTGGCATAATTATTTGGTGAATGATAAAAAAAAATATTTGAGATGAAAATTTTTGAAATTAACATTTAAATTTAAAATTGGTGTAATTAATTTTTTTTTTGTTAGATTTATTGATCGGAAAAAAAGTTTGAATATTAATCAATTGAAATAATTAAGAGTCATTTAATAAACACTGGAATATATAATGATATATATTGGAATTTCAGATTAAAAACTCGAATATATTTTTTTTTATCATTTTCGTTGTGTCAAAATAAAAATTAAAAAATTAATTTACAAGTTTTTTTGAATAATTTTGTTTCAAGAATTTATCACAATGTTTTTGAGGACTAGAACTATTGAATTAAATAAAAAAAAATCAATTTTTTAGAAGTTTTAACAGAAACTAAGAATATTTTCTCAATTTAGTTTTTCACGTCGCTATTAAATATTGATGAAAAATGAATTTTCTAACTAGATTAATAATTAATATCCAGTTTAGATATTCGATCAAGTGAGTTTATGGGAAAATAGTGGAGACTGCAACGATATTCCTAGTTGTTGGCTACCCACCTTAAGGGCATGTCCAAACTTGCCTGGTATTAATGTGAGCTGGGTCTCTCGGTGTTGCGTTTAACTCGCACATTAAAGATAAGAGAGATTCACTGGGTGAGATTGTTCTTGAATGCATTTAAGCGACTAGGCAGCATTATATTTGTTTGAGAGTTTATGGATTAAATTATGTAAAGGTCGCGTAGGTGGTGGTGTGTGAATTTGTTGCAGTGCATGGTCTAAATGTTATTTCATTTTATAATAATGTTGTCAAGCATTGTATTGTGAGAAAATAATTCAAGAGCTAATAAAATGATTTTTTTTAATAATCAAAAAATAATATAGATTATACACTAAACCAAAAAATTAAAGGGTTGAAAATATTTCCAAAATTTTTCCGTGGTTTTTGACAGGCTGTATCTCAGTGAAAAATGGCCGTATCAAGTTTCCAAAAGAAGCATTTTGAAGCTCCAAGTCTCTAGTTTCCAGACCATGTAGCGGAAAAATTTTCAGAGCCATAGTTATTACGTGATCCTTAGAAATAGCGCAAAAAAAAAAAATAGTTGAAACTAAATAAATTCGTAAATTTTGTTTCTTTTTTTTTGAGTCCACGAACTTGGGAAAATTTTTTTTTAGCTGAGCCATCTATTGGATTGGATAGCATGTTTATTCAGCTAATATTTTGTTTTTTCAAAACTTCGATGCGACCATTTTTCACTGAGATACAGCCTGTCAAAAAATTTCGGAAATTTTTTTGACCCTTTAATTTTTTGGTTTAGTGTATAAAAGAATTAATATCAAAAAAAATAAATCAATTGCAATAAATTTATTAAATAATTATCAAGAATAAATAACTTACTTTGAAAGGAAAAAACAATAATAATCATTAGTTAATTACATAGTGGGAATATAAACAAAATAACAAAGAATAAATTTTTTTTTTAATGTGAATGAAGAAATGAAAATATTCAAGTCGTTTTTTTTGCATGACACATATTATATATATATATATATATATATATATATATTTATACTTATTTGTATTGTCTGTGTCACGATATTCATACAGAATATGTAGACGTATGTATACATATGTCATAAATTTGAGAAACTTTTTAGTTGTATGTATATAGTGAAAGTTCAATTTACTTGGGGTGGAACAATTCGATTTGTGCTACGATCAATCTTCTTTCGATTCTCCTGTGCTATGTTATATTCAACTGTTTTTTCACTTGGTGTTTTTATCATGTTCTATTTCATACTGTTTTTTGATCGTTCATCATTTTTGTATATGACTGTATATTTTATCTATGAAAGTTATTGTTTCGTTTTATTTATTTTCAAAATATCTGATGCAATTCATAATGATTAAGTATTTATTTGATATTAAAATATCATAAACTGTCTGACACTGAATTATAAATTAATTTTTTAATAAATATACTGCTCTGAAAAACTTTATGAAATGTGTAAAAATTTATTTCAAGTTTGAAAAATTAATATTTATAAAATTGAACTTTCTGAATTGATCTTTTGATTCGAATTAATAATTTGAATCATTATTTCATATCATTTATTCAAGACTGGATAAATTACGAAGAAATGTCAGAGATTAATTTATTTTTACTGTATTACTTTAATATAAAAATCAAAGTTTTAATTGATATAAATAACATTATATCGAATAGGGAAGAAAAATCATCTGAATTATCAATTGAGAAGACAAAAATTATTTAAAGTGATTAGTGTTGATTGAACTATGCATTTTATGAATTTATCTTTTCTGCAGTTTAATTACAATGATTTTGACACAGAAAAAATTTATTATAAAAATAAAAAAATTGAATTTACTGTAGAGCGCAGATACGTGTGAAATTTTCGATAAAACTTGTGCACTATAACTCTCTTATTCTCTCTTACTATCATTTTTTCACCCTTATTCTCTTAGTATGTTCCGGGAGTCGCTGATAAATCCAGCTTTTTATAACAAAGATAAAAAAAAAATATTATAGGGTGTGGAGCCAATGAAGTCAACGGTGTTCTACAGACTTAGTTGTGGACAAAAAGCTTCGCATCATCACAGTGAGGAAAAACTTTCAGTTGATGTCGTTGGAAAATAGTCACATTTATCTAAATTCCAAGATCAATCTTCAAGAGCATTATCGAAAGCCATAAGCATGATAATGAATATTTACTCTCTGTTATACTTACAAGTATAAGAAAAAAATATAACATAAGCAAAAAAAAAAAATAAAATAATATGAACAAAAGTCCCATGAATATTTAATCGAAATTTAACTGGATCTAGTGTTTTTTTTTTTTCAACATTTAAAAGTTCACAATGATGGTTAATGTCATTTGATAACATTGATGGAAGTTGAATAAGAAAAATGTAAAATGCACAAATGTCAAAGGTGATATCGATTCAATGGGAAAAACCACCTTGAACAAGACTTGAGCGATAGACCGAGTGGCGGTCCCATGAGCGTCAAAAAACGAAGCTAATAGTCTGTGAGTGCCATCATCGGTTCCCAGATGAAAAGCGTGGGAATAGTTGAAGTAAGAGAAGTGGACGAAGGCAGCTGAGATAGCAGGAACCAACTCGTTTTGCCAAAGAACATTCTCAACAAGAAATTCACCGCAGAAACTTTGGAATTTATCCAAACTGAATTATCGATTTGGTCAAAATTTCTATCTAGAAAATAAAAATAAGTAAAATACAGAAATAATAACAGTTATAATACAGTGAGATTATGCTATACATATATAGCAGGAAAATAATAGAAAAAAAAAATCAAAAATGAAAGAAAAATAAATATTATAGAATATAAAACATATCAATGGACTTTTCTGTTGCAGAGATCACATTTACAGAGGAATAGCAGCAGATGTCGAGGCAAATTCCATTATGTCAGTATAAAATACGAAAACGACTTGGAAAACTTCTCTCTTTATATTGAAATATTGATATATATAGTTGATATTGATCGTTGGTGATGTGAATTTACATAAAAATATTAAGAAAAATAGAAAAAATAAATCATAAAATTAATTGAAGAAAAAATGTAAATAATACAAATTTACAGATAATTATTAATGAATTATTTTATTTATTTTTACGTACTTAATAATTTTTAATTTTGCTATTATCGAAAGTATATTAGGTATTAATAAATGAAATGTGAGTAATTTAATTTTCAAGATTTTATAACTCTATTAGAACGTTAATTTTAAGCTATTTAAATTTGATTAATTGAGGATAAGATATATTAAGATTGTTTCTTATAATTAATCCCGCTATGAAGTTCTTAATTTATGTTTTCGCTCTATCTTATATTATCCCATTTTTTTTCATTATGTTACAAGGCTCTTGGACCTCTTTCTTATATTAAACAATTTGCTTTTCTCTCATTATTTTCTCTTCTTTATTGCAAAGTTATTCACATGTAAGCTACGAAATATCATAAGCTGTTCACTTTTGTTATATCACATTTTTTGAATATTTATTCTTACAGTACCCAAATAAATTTAAATAAACCTAAACAACAATACACTATTAATAAACAAATTTATAAAAATACTTACTCAAACATATCTCCAATGAAAAAAATACAACTACCTAATAAAATTATTCAGTTGTCATGGATAAAGTAAATAACATAAAAAAATTAACAAATAATATTAAATAATCCAACGATAATATATTGATTTAATAAATTGAATTATGATGACAGGACCATTCAGAATTTGGCCGCAATGCGGTCACTATTATTATCCTGTACGTCCACCAATGAGACGCGATACTATTTTGCTGTTTGCATTTTGTTTCGTCGTTTTGTCTTCCCTCAACATTCCTCTACTACGTGAATTGTTTTGTTATTCTATTTCTAGTAACAATTTTTATTTTATTTTTTTTACCCCAGGGCCGTTATTTACGTCCATGACGTGTGTGTCTGCCTGTATGTGTGCATGTGTGTGTGTGTGTTTATAACCAAGAATGGACACTCTGCGCTCGCGCGCCCGATTTGTTTTTACCGTTTCATTTTTTTCCACAAACTTTTTTTTCTTTTTTTTTTTTTTTTTCTCACACCACTGCATTCCATCACCCTTTATCGTATACACATTTTCATTCTATCTTTCTTCGTTGCTCTTACAACGCGCTCTCATCGCGTCCGCTCGAAAATTACAGTTTTCCCGGAGTTTCGTCGTTAAGTACAGCCTGCACATCCGCGTTATAATGTCAGGCGCCTCTGTCCCCACCGACAAAACTTACGACTCGACGGTAATACGTTTTCCATTACGCAGTTGACTGGAGCTACTCTCTCATGGAGTTTCCCAGTTGAATTTTTATATAGACACAGCAGTGAGCTGCGTTAGGAAAAAAATAATAATATATACATCGAGCGAAAGTGTCGAGTAAAGATCGATAGAAAAATAAATAGATATTTAGATAGATGTTTCGAGTTGAAAAAAAAGGTTTAGCATATGATCAATAAAAATTAATTAATGTGTTTAGTATAGTCTAATAGTGTTGGATTGGGGAATAAATTAAGTAGTTTTGTTAGCAATGATTTGAGTAGAGTTATTTGACAGAATTAATTTAGAATTTTTCTTTGGCAAAATAACTAAAACTATTGTGTTATTTTTAATATAATAAAATAATATAATGTAGTTTATATTATTATATATTTATTTTATTATATATTTAACCAGGCTTGAAAGTTTTGTTTAGGTCGGAAAATAAATCTCCGAAAATATGAGCTCTTAATTTTGATATTAAGATAGGGAGAAAATTTTTGTTTTTATCGTTAGAATTTTGTAGCTTAAGAACCCATGGACGGATTCGAATGATTGATATGTATTTTCATAGGAAATTGAACGCTCTACAAAAAAGGTCTCTTGTGGTTAATCGATTACTTTAACCATTTAGAAGATATTCGCATTCGAATCCCTGTGTGCTGATTTTAATAATTTTTTAATAAATATTTTAAATTTATCCATTCAAGTTATGAATGCGACTATCTTTTAAATGGTTAGAGTAATCGATTAATCACAAGAGACCTTTTTTGTAGAGCGTTCAATTTCCTATAAAAATGTCTGATTGATCATTTGAATCCGTTGATTGGTTCGTGAGCTACAAAATTCTAACGATCAAAAAACAAAAATTTTAACATAAAAAAAAAATCGTGATTTTTAATAAAATGGTATTAATTATGGATATCTAGGAATTTATTTAAATAAAGAAGAGATTATTTTTGAACAAGGTGATATCAAACATCTCTGCAAGCAGAGAATAAATTATGTATGAAAAAAAAAAAAAAAAAAAAATTCAAAATGTCAATAAAAGGATTAACTGCAACCACCCTCGAATCAAAGTAGTATAGACAATTTTCTTGTCAGACAGTTGATGTTTTTCTGCCACGTAAAACAACAATAAAAACAAAACAAAAAAAGAAAAAATATAGAATAAAAAAAGGGGGAAAATAGTCTCCTAAAATTACGTGAAAGTTACCCTGAAGACGCATAAGAGTGAAAGACGAAAGCAAAGACAGGAGATTGTCTCAGGAGACACGTAGACGTCGACGTTGGGTTTTTTTTTCTTCGTTTCTTCCTCCTGTCTAAAATTCTGGTGTGCTTTTGTGCTTGTTTGCCTCGGGTGGAAGTTTCGCGCGCGTTCATTCCCTCTTTTTTCTCCTCATTCTCAAGAGAACGATACGATTTCAGTTCTTTTTTATTTTTTTTCTTTCTTTCTTTTTTAATTCAGGACCAACACCGCCCTTTTCTCCACTCTCATTCCCGACTATCCGTACGATTGTACACAAAAATTCTCCAATACGCGTAGAGTTTTTGACTCAACTTCTTCTCTTCATCCCCTTATTCTTGTTACCATTACCACCTTATGCACCCCTGCTTCAGTTTCTATCGCTTTACTCTTTTGCACTTGTACATCTTTCATCACGTGCTCTGGATTTTCATTCTGCTTTTGGTGACAATTCCCCTCTCTCTCTCTCTCTCTCTCTCTCTCTCTATCTTTTTTTTTCTTCTCTCTCTTGGTCTCCAATGTCGTAGACGAGCTTTCATCTATTCAATCTCAAACACTCGCATATAGATCGCTCTGTATATCCCCTTGCAATTGTGCCATTCTGCCACTCTACCACATTCGAATATATAACATCCGGCTTTCATCCACACTCACTTGAATGAACCCCTTTAACTTTTCATAAATGCATAATAGAAGCTTGTGAAAATAATTCCGTTGCTCATGCGAATTAATACCCATGGGACTTTAATACTTGAATATTTTTCACTTTTGTTTTGTTTTTTGTTTGCCGTGAATTAATATTACAAATTTTTTTATGGTTATGTCAACGCACTTGTTGTAATTCTGATTGTATATTTATCTTTGTGATAATTTTAATTTGTTTGTGAATATGTATTATTTTGGATTTTAGATAATTTATTTTTTTTTTTTGAGATAAATTAAAGAAAGTTTTGTCGAGAAAACAAATGATTTAATTACCATCACGAATAAAAATTTCATTCTACCAATGTCGTTAAAAGCTGAGAATGAAGAAAACTGTGGGGAAAAAATATATTTTAATATCACCACGAGAATAATTATCAAACATTTCTTCAAGCAGCTTTCACGAGAATGCTAAAGTTTTTGAAAAACAAAAAAATTCTGAATGTATTGTCAATCCCTAGCATGATATTCATACAAATTCATGGACTATAATTTGGAAAAGATGCGGCTTCAAGTTAGTAAGAAGACAAAAACTTTTTTCTCATTTGATGGAACTTTAGTTTAAGTCGATATTGAAAGTTGGTATTTTAGTTCACAGTGAAGAAAAAAATTACCATGGGTATTGATCTATAAATGACAATAAATTTAAAAATATAATTTAATAATCATTCCCATATTTTAATTTAATATCTAACAATAAAATTTTCATATTTATTTGATTCCTTTAAATAGTAACGTAGATTGAAAATGAGTGTAGTATTTTTATTCACTACTAAAAAGGAATTTCATCCACTTCTTGAAAAAGGAAAATGAATAGAAAAAGAATAAGAGAAAGAATGGAAGATTAAAAAAAAAATAATCTATAAAGTAAAATTCTATTAAAACTGATTGGATGTCAAGTAATGGAAATTCCAGTCATCAACTTATTTTCCGAATTTCGTGGCCTTGTAGACTTCTCATCGAGCCAATATCAACCGACGTTCCAACAATCGTCTCGCCATAAGACAGCAATATAGTTCGAATATCCCGAAGTGCAATGCTGTTTCTAGAGAGAAACTATCGAACGTTCTTGGGAAATAGAATCATCTTCAAGTTTCTGAAGGACAATATCATTGAAGTCTACCGTTCAAATGGAACTATTATACGGTGCATGGATTTCACGACAATTTTGAAATTGGTAAATGTCAAGGATTTTGATAACATTTGTTCAGTCAAGAGTAGATAAAATATTAAACAATCACTAAATGACTTTATCATAATCGTTAACTTTTAGAAGAGAATGGAAAAGAAACTAAGAAAATTTTTATAAAACTAGTGTTCTTAATCCAAATTTAATTAATCTCATCATTAGCAAATGAGATAAATTTATAAATTGCACATATTTACAAGAGCTGTTGGAAAACTAAGGTTTTGACGTTACAATACAGCAAGTAAATATTCTGGTTAAGTACATTGTTACTGTTAAGTTTAAGTAGTTTCTCGTTGAATATTAAGTAATGTAGTTTTGGTAACTTTAGTATATTTAATCAGGCAAATGCACGGAATTCAATTGAAACAAAGAGAGACTTGAGCTTTATGAGACATTATATATTGAAGCTGTTGATAATGATGATTCACACAGTGAAATAGTAAATAATGAAGTGTATAGAAATTTTTTTGAATTTATTAGATGAAAGGATGTAAATTTGGAATACCACTTTTTAAAAAAATCGTATTAATCATAGGTTAAGAGATAAAAAAGTGAGAACTGCATTAAATGTTAGTGAAACATATTTTATTTAAATAAAAAAATGAACAGCCTTGGATTATTATAAATAGGATAAATTTTGGTTTAATCATAAAATTGCAGATTGACGTGATTTAACCAATGTGAATATAATTTGGAATAGGGTATTCCAAATTACAATCACCTAAATAATCAACTTTAATTAACTATATAAATATCTTTAAACTTAAATCTCAACTATAAAATTTAAAAAATTCAACTTCAAGCTTATATCTAAATCAATTATATTTTTTTGTTGTCTTTGCAATAATCACAAACGTAGCAACCTGAGCCATATTCCAAATTAGCAACATAACCATTTGTAACCTAAAATATTTTTATCATTTTGTGTTACGAATAATTTCTCAAATAAGCGCTGATTTTTACAACTGAGACACTTAACTATAGATTTGTACAAATATAAACATATAAATATAAGTTACACTCAAGATGCAAACAGATTTATTACTTACTTTGAAAATTTTCTAGATAGCACTTTCACTTCGATGCAGTTTATCACGGCACTATCAATATGGCTGCTTTTAAACGATGCACAATTTATTTGTTAATACTCACACTACGTAATACTGGTATTCGTTAATGGATGGCGTTTTCCTATACTTTTATGATGTAATATTCCAAATTATCATACTTTCCTCTATTGACAATAATTATGGAATTTAAGCTTAATGAAAATCGTTATTCTTCGTAAGGATAAACAGACAATTGTATTCAATAATTTATTCATAATTAAATGGCACTTTGAATATATCTTATTAATATTGATAAAATATTATATAAATGAGTCTTTATTTTATTGAATATATTTATTAATATGTTAGCAATTCGAGGATAATTAATTTAGAGTTGTATTAAATTTTTTATATCAATGGTACGTGAATAACAACAGGATATGTGATTGATGAAAAGCCTCTTGTGGTTGATTGGTCTGAAGAGTAGTTCGAACTCTTGTTCAAACACGCATTGAACGATGCATTGAAAGTCGGAAGTTCTATTTTCAATAAATTCAAACAATATATAGTTGAGAGAAAATTTAATGAATTTCATTTAATTTGGAGAATACATTTCGATGAGAACATAAAATGATAAATGCATATTATTAATTCATGCTATTGTTTCAATTTTAATTATAAATAGCCAAAATATAACTTGAAAAATTATGTGGAGGAATTTTCTTCATTTAAGAAATGAAATACTGACGCTAAAAATCCCGGAAAAAATAGAATTTTAAATACTTATAACAAGAAGAAGTTTATAAAATTTTTTCTCACTTTTCGATAATTAATTTGCGAGTTTATAATTAATATTTAATATACACACACAGTGATGATTTTAATAATTTTTTCATACATGTATTATGTGGGCGAATAAAAATTTTGTTATATATTCGTCGCAGGTAGGCGACAAATCATCAGAATTGATTTTCGATTTGTGCCAATTGAATATAAAAAAAAAAAATGAGAATGAGTTGGACACGTTGCTCTTGACAACCATAGATACTTTTAGCAACGTCTTCAAAGTTTACGAGAACGGAAGCACGAGTTATGTGAACGATAGTGACAATGGCAGTAATTCTTATGGGCCAGATGTCGACAAAGATTTAATGTCGAACCTAGCATCTGTATAGTATTCAAACTTGTCGGGAGGACTATGAGCAAAATTTATTGAAAATTCAATATCGAATTTTTCCAATGCATCGCGATTAGACTGCGCATGAATATGTTTTTAGTCATTGAATAAATGCACTGGTGAATTTAATTACATTGAATGAAATGCGTTTTGAGCAGGAAAATTTATAATCTATTGAGAGGAAAAATAAATTTTATAAAAATTGTTTTGAATAAATATTAATTATTTGAAAGAAATATTTAATTGTAATGAAGTTAATTGCATTAAATGATTATTTTTTTCATCATATCATGTTTTAAAAATTAATAATGAGCTTGGAAAATATTTCAGAACTTGAAATTAATTTTTTTTCAAAAAAAAAATTTTTTTTTTTTGCTGGACACGATTCTGAAAAAATTATTCGACTAATTAAAGTTAAATTTTGACATATTGTTTTATATATCGGTAGCATGATGTCTTTTGAAACTTTCAATTGAGAATATTTTGTCACTCAAAGACTTTATTTATTTTTTTTCTTTCATTATTTCTTGGATTTGTCAGGTAGAACTGACGAATCATGATAGAAAGTATTTACTGCGTTCTACATATTCAATTCCTTACGTCTGGCGCTTTCCATTTGGCTGAAACGGAAACGGAATACGTGAAGATACTCGAAAAGTCCGAGAGGGAGATGATGCTATTGAAAAGTGCTGCTCTAAAGTTTTGGATGCAGAGTTTATAGAAAGGATCAAAGAGAATTGCAACATTTTTCTAAAATTTCAAAAGGCCTGCACGCTACTTTAAAACATTTGTATACTGTCTCTTTTCTTCTATTTATTTATTTATCCATTCATTTACTCATAAATTTTTTTTCCCTCATTATGAAAAAAAATATAAATTGAAAGACATTATTTCAAATGATAATAAGCTGTTTATAAAATTATCTATGGTTCATTTTAAAACGTTGAATTTATTATAAAACGTATTATTTTTTAATTTGAAAAAAGGATTAATGAGTATTTATAAATAATTATTATCAATTGATGAATTATTTTGTAGAATACATTTTTCAATGGATGAAATTAAATTTATTATGACATAAATTCCATATGAAATTATATGATAATAATTTTCTCGTACGTGGAAATTATTTTTTATTCTTCAATAAATTTAATTTCGTTTGAATTTGAGTATTTAAACATTTTCATTTCAAATACTTCATATAAATTCGTATATTTCTTATATAATTTTAATATATTGAACGTTTGATGATTAGATTAAATTAAATTTGATTTGATCAGAACATATTTCAATGTATTACATTGAAAATACTTCAAATATAATTTTATATTTGATATTTTTTGATTACAAAACATTTCAATACTAATTTATCTGAAGTGTAGAGTATTGAAATTTCGATAAATTCAGCAATTTCACCATCAATCCCCAAACATTTGAAAAATAAATTTGTCAAAGCTATAAAATTGAATTTCCAAGTATTACAAAACATTAATTGAATTCCACAGATCAAACAAACCAACATTTCCAAAATTAAATACCCAAATAATTATCTATATATAAAAATCATAAAAAATCTTCTTTGTAAATTATCATAAAATTCCTATCAAAATAATATAACAATAAATCACATACCAATTAACTAAAAAAAAATATTCATAAACCCCTCTGCACAAAAACAAACTCCCTCTTCATAAAACAATAAAAATCCAAATAAAATGTCACATCAATAATTAATAAAAGAATTTATACATTCAAACAAATTAAAATTCTCTTCACATCTCATATCAAACAAAAAAAAATATGTAATTCAAAACTTTTATTTACGAGAACGAATACTCATATAGGACTCTCAATATTGAGATCTTTCAGGCAGAACAATTCGATCTAGCCACAGTCATCTTCACCATCAAACAAATGTGTGCAATTTCAAGAAATGCCAACTTGCGCTTGTGTCTTCTCTTTATTCTCTTTGTGACATAAAGCATTCCAGGTAGGTATTGTGCCGTTATATTGGACAAAACTTGTGACGTCGATTTTACCGATGCGATTTGATATATCACCGTCGTAGAGTCACTGGTACCGAAGCAAACTTCGACACAGGACCATTTATCAATAGGTGTGTAGTGTTTTATTGGTTATGTATGTTATCCTTTGCGTACATATATCTCTGAGTATATTATCCCTACCTTTTGTTTCTTTTATTCGTTTTAACATTTTATATTCTCTTTTGCTTCAATCCGACATATTCCCATTTATATATATACACACACATACGTTATAAATTGTTATATGTATATGTATGTATGTATATTGTATTATACACCGCAAAATATATGAACTCTGAGCACGCCGATGGAGAATCTATCTGATCAGGTCTTCCGGTTGGAATAAGGATGGTTAATATATCGTAAAATATCGTCGTCGTATAACAGTATCGAGGCAGCAGTCGTTGTAGCAAAATAAAAAATAAGAAGGAATAAAAAAAAAAAAAAATAAAGTGAGCGCGTGCTTGCGCCTGCTGGCACTCAATCTTTTGCCAATGTCTCTTGGTAGAAGGTTCTCTCGCTTACTTCATGTAACCCACTATTTGTCAGTGCGCATTCTGGTGTCGGTTTATATATTTTTTCTATTTAACTGTATAGTTGATAAACAGTAGAATATGTGAAAAGTTTAGGAGAATTTTTTATACATGAAATATATTAACTAATTTTTTATAAAATTTATTCTAGGCTTGAAACAATTTGTATAAAATATATTAATAATTTTACAATGATTTATAAATATTTTTTATATGTGATTAAATTAATTTTAAGATGAGTATTTATTTTTAAAAATCAGTTAATCCACATTAATAATTCATTTGTTCACTTTTTGTAATTTTAAATACATAAAAATGCTAATTCTCTTTAAGGCACTATGTTCAAAATTTGAATTTTGATCTTTAATAACTTTCTTAAATTGTCGATAAAGTGTATTAAAATTTCAAGGACGGATAGCTACATGATTTAACTTATCAAAACTGGAAAAAAAAATTTTTTTGTTTACTAAAAAGTCTCATGAATGAACGTCCTTAATTAATTAATATTTGAGATGACATTTTATATGATTTTTTATTTTTGTTGGATGAAATAATTAATTGCCTGTAGTAATGTGTGAAGTGTTCAGTGTAATTGGCACTTGATTTTGATAATGTTGAAATAAAAAATAATTAAACACGCGTATTATTCAAAATAATTCGAAAATTCATTGATATATAATTATGTTGGAAAATTTTTGAAAAAAAAATTATTATTTAATATTAATCATTTAAAATAAATATTCTTCATGATATAATAAATTTCAGTGCTCTCTTCATGATTTTTTCCTGCACATTAAAATAAAATTAATGTTCTTGAATTGAAAAAAAAAAACCAATTTCAAAAATGATTCGAAGAACGAAAAAAAAAAAAATGAGCTACATAGTTTCCGAAATTTATTTTTCCCTCACAAATTTTTTTTTCATCTTCTCCACTATCACCCTGAACCTATAAAATCATCAACTATAACTTAAATACAAATTGAATTCCGATTATTGAATCAAAACAATAAATCACTATCGCTAGATTTCAACGTTCATATAAAATTCTTTCAATCTAATCCAACCAATAAAAATTAACTGAAGACACTAAAGCCAAATACATCCACCAAACAACTAACAATTCCGACTCATTAATTTAAAATAAATATAATCATCGAAGCAACTATATAGTTCTTATCCATCAGGACATTGAACACACTGTAGTGCGAGCAAGTTTATTTTTGCCAACTAAGTAAAAAAAGTTACAAGACGAAGCGAACGCGCGTTGGTATTCGAGCACTATCGCATCCTATATACGTGTCCTGATTTCAAAAAAGTATAGCTCAACTAAAAGATCGTTTCATATATATCAGATACTCAATAATCAGAAGAGTATAGATGCATTTGCCCTTTTCTCCTGTCAGTTATCACATTTTAAAATCAAAAACTCTCTTTTCTATCGTAAAAATAGACAATATAATATTATTAAAATTTTATTGATAATAAAATACAAAAGTCAAGCAACAATAAATCATACATTGAATATTATTTCACGTACATTTTACTTTACAAAGAAACAATGAATATAAAAACGTGATTTTTCATTTTATATATTAAATCTCTCTTTTATTTATTCATACATTTATTTATTTATTTATTTATTTATATATATATATATATATATATATATAATTTTTTTTTGCGATGCCTTTAAAGTTGTGAGAGAAGATAAGCAGGTTTTATGGAAAACTCGGGTTTACCATCTATACGTATCCTCCTTGCTTGTCCTCATTCTTTTCGTTTTCTCTATTTCTCTATTCGTGTTTGCCCGACCAGGTTACAAAGTCCACGCTTTGTAATCTCCTTTTGAAAAATCAGTTCACGACTGTTCATAACACGGTAGCACTTCGTAGATGCTCGTTCTTTTGTGTCAACTCTTGAGAAATTCAGCGGAAGCTCTTATCGAGCGCGCGTTCGTTTTTCGCTTGTGAATTTTTTTTTTTTTTTTTTTCCTTTGTTCCCAGATGTTACGCTCCATTTCTATACTGCGCATCACTATATGTGTGGTCCAACCCGCTTTCAACGACGCGCGTGATGAGAATACGAAAAAAAAAACATATGCGTATTCACATATGTATATGTGTATATTATATAAAGTTGTGATAGTTTCCTGTAAAAAATTTACATTTACAAAATATTTTCTTTGCTTTGGATTACTATCAATCATAAAGTTTATTATATAATTCAATTTTTTACAGATAAACGATTGATTAATTTTTCATATAATCACAGTGAAGAATATTTAGATAAAAAAAAAAATAACTATGAAAATAAATATACTATCAAATAATTGTGAAGTAAAATGAAAAATAAATTAAATTTCGTTGCATTTAAATTAAATATTATTGTGTGAATGAGACAATTGGGTAAAAAGAAAAATTAAGAACTCTGTGAAAATCAGAAACACTCCACGTAGTATCACTCGAGTTATTGGCACTTTTTTCAAAGTGTTACCATAAAAGAAAAGAAGAAATAAACTATTAACAATCTATAGTCTTGCAGAAAATCCAATAAGATTTCAAGTCTTTTTATTTCGCTTGCCATTATCTTCTTCGCAAACGGTTTAAAATTTTTTACATCCCCAATTTCAAATTGATGTTTATTATACACGTAGAAACGCAAAGAAGATTTATATCCTTTCATACTCATTCCACGTCACTGTCACTCGATCTTTCGCACCTTAACTTTCCTATGATCATGAAAATATTACAACTCACAAAACTTTTCATCCATGTGCCATCGAACATTGCGTTCGGTCGAACCAAAGTTACGAGTTACAAGTCTTGACAACTAGTAAAGGCAGTAATAATAGTTGTAGTAATAATATTACTACTACTAGTACTACACTAGTGGAAAAAATTAAAGGGTTAAAAAATTTTCCGAAATTTTTCCGTGTTTTTTAACAGGCTGTATTTCAGTGAAAAATGGTCGCATCGAGTTTTCAAAAAAAGCGTTTTGAAGCTCTGAGACTCTAGTTATCAGATCTGCCACAATTTTGCGAAAAAAAAATTTTTTTTTATCCTTAACATAAATTTGAAAAAAAAAAATGGAAAAAAGTGTAATTTATGGTTTTTTAAAAAATTACACAAATAACCGTGGTTTTTAAAATTTTTTCGACAAACGATCTAAAAACTAGAGTCTCAGAGCTTCAAAATGCTTTTTTTGAAAACTTGATACGACCATTTTTCACTGAAATACAGCCTGTCAAAAAACACGGAAAAATTTCGGAAAATATTCTGATTTTAATTTTTTCCTACTACTACTACTACTACTATTACTACTACTACTACTACTACTAGTAGAAGTAGTACTAGTTGATGGCAATGGTGGTTGAGTATTCGATATTCCCTTCAGGCGTCCGGTTGGCCTTAGGGATCTCGCACAACCTAAAATTCCCTGAAGGATTTTACATGAAAACTACGTGAGATGAGAATGTTGGTTGAAAGATCAACATTTAGAGGTGAAGGTTCACAAGTTTAACGAGAAATCTAATATATGTATAATGTATATATGTATAAATATACAGAGAAACTCTTGTGTAGAAATCTTATATCGTTTTACAGTGTAGATATCATTTGCGGTGAATTCTCTCCCTTTTCTTTATATAAGCTTTGCCATTTTGTGATTATAAACGAGATTATGTATACGATTATATCTTTATACGTTGAAGACGAACATTACGTTGAGTTTATCACTTGACGAAATGACGAAGTAATCGTTGTCATTTAACGAAGCTCATGGAGCGTTGGCAATGAGCTGAAAGTTACTGGGCTAATAAAAAGTTTTGATATCGAATGACGATCACATTATATTATAGTATATATTTATGTGTATATTGTCTTTAAAATGTTGTGTTTTTATATTTTGTTTGTGTTTATTATTTTATTTTTATTGTTGCTTAACAGTGGATGTATAAGTTATTGTTTGAGTGAATTTTTGTGTATTGTTTGCAATGATTTATTTGCAGAAATGAAGTTGTGACGATTTTACTTTTATTATTGTCGTTAATAAATTGTATTGAAGAATTTTAATACATTTATTAATGAATAGGTGTAATAATAAATTTATTTGCAATCAGGACTTGATCATCCTGTTTTTTATTAGTTCATTTTATATGTCATTAAGATTTAGATAATTGTGAGATTATAATTTCAAGTGGTTTGTGGCTTTTGTTTTATTTTGATCATTTAATTAATTATTCTATTTAGATATAAAAAAAAAAAAATAACCGACGAGAAATACAGAAAAAGAATAAAATTTTATTTTAAATTGTAGACTTAATTTATGCTGCGTCGAGTGGTTTCATTTGGAAAAATTTTTTTGCACAAAGTTTTGAAGGGAAAGAAAATAAAAATCATTTCACTGCTAACAGAAATTTTAGTTTACTTTATTATTAATTATTAAATATGATTTATTTCGTTTATTTGCAAACTGATTTTTGTTTTTT
Source organism: Microctonus brassicae (assembly GCA_918226075.1). NCBI lineage: Eukaryota > Metazoa > Arthropoda > Insecta > Hymenoptera > Braconidae > Microctonus > Microctonus brassicae. The sequence continues at coordinate 5,264,687 of OW445483.1, forward strand.
TTTTTTATATTTTATTTAATTTTGTCCTAAATTTTAATTGATCCAGCAATTAATCAATCAATCAATCAATCTGTCTGTCTGTTAAAACTGTCAGTCAATAAATCTCAAGAACTGATATAAATTTCTTGAATTAATATTAATTTAATTTTTCTCGACTTTAATAGCGATTCGTTAATTTTTTTTTGTGGATCATAAAGAAAATTTTATCATCCTTCATCAGATTTTAATCTGTATCAATTAATTGTACCATAAATTTTCATTTTATTTCAAGATATTTTTCACTTCGATTAGCAAAAAAAAAATTGTAATTTTTTTTTTAACAACACAACTTAATGTGCAAATACATATATGTATACTATGTGCATTCATTGTGGGAAAAGCGAATGGATGGAGTATCGGGATAGAGAAGAAAGGATTCAAGAAAACGGCCGAGACTCCTCGATCCAGATAAGAATTTCATTTAGTTCACTCAGACTTTATTGCTTCCGGTATCTGACGACGCCATTGTGACGGGGTGAAGAAAAGAATTGAGAGGAGAAAAAAAAAAAAAGACAAAAGATGAAAAACGTTTGAGTGAACGATGTAGATGAATAAAAATCGAATTGGATATATATCTCTTATTGATAAATAAAGGTTTAAGATTATGGAATTAATTGCAGTAATTAATAATTAATAATTAAATATCTTAATAAAAAAATTAAAATTATTTGTAATTTTTATCTACAACATATCAATAAATATAATTGAATACATTTTATTTTTTATTTCTTTAATATTACAATAAAATTCCACATAAATTAAAATAAACTCTAGTGCTATCATATCAAATAAATTAAAAAATCTCATTGGAAAAAAAAATATTAATTATTTAAAATAAATACAAATCCTTCAATATAAATAATAATTACTGAAAAGAAATATTAGTTATTTAATTAAATGAATATAAATACTACAATATAAATAACAATTATTTGAGAGAGATGAAAAATTTTAATATATAATAAATTTACTTATTCTTCAATTAATTAATTTTTTTTCCTCACTATGAAAATAATAATTTATAAAATTTGTTTTTCATAATACAATTTTCTCTTCTATTTCATCTATAATAACTCGATGAACAATCATAAAATTATTCAATTTATAAACACAACAAACATGTTTACAATATTATTCTCACGTAATTTTCCGCATAAAATACCTATGTACATTCTTCACATTACATACAAGTGTATACATATAAATCTATACACACTTTGTACTTCTATATACGTTAAACTGTAGATCGTTTGTACTCATCAAGCTTTCGCATTTCCACAGTACACTCATTAATATTCATCAACGCAGAGACCTAACACTTGAGGCTCTCCGGGCATTGTTACTGCACCAAAACACAACATACACTTTGGGCTCATCACATACTCGAGGTGTGATAGAGGGAAAGTAAAGGTAGATGGCAAACGAAAAGCTCCAAGCTCGCGTACATATATATATATGTATATTAATAAATACATACACATATGTATGGATGTAAGTATACTTGTATATAAAATTACTCTACACTAGAAAACCTCTTGAGCACGTTTCATATTAGTATACATATTTATAGTTAACATGCAGCATACAAGAATATTATCTTATGTAGTGATAATTAAATTATAACATCTCATATTAAACATTGTATGGAATTTTTGTACTTTCTCAAATAAGACAAATTAAATGAAAAAAAAAAAAAAAAAAACGAACCAATTGTAGTTGGAAAATTATTATAATGCCAGTAGCAAACACGTCTCGAGAATTATTATTGAATTGTTCAGTGTAATTTATATTTAACATACTTGTGAAATCATATTCATAATAGTTTTGTTTGTTTATAAATAAACAATTACTGATGAAACTATTATAGTTACAGGAATTTTTGAAGGATATTGATCAACATGCGAAATTTGTTGGTGATTTTCGAGGGATTGTAACTTGGAAGAAAATGATCGCACAGCAAAATTAAAAAAAGCGAATTGTAGCGACAAGTGTCTAGTTTTCAAATCTGTTAATAAAAATTTTTTAACTTTTACAGTTCTAGAATGATTTTAGAAAGAAGCAGCAAAAATAAATTTTCAAATTTTTGCATTTCTTACAAAGCAAAAAAGTCGTTTCGACTTTGGTAATCAATAACTCAGTCAATAATTATCGTATAAGAAATCGAAGGAGGGTTCTGGAAACTGCAAAACATTCTCTATGAGTCACTATAAGTGGTTCATGACGAAAAAATTTTTTTCATAGCGATAATTCCGACTGAAAGAGAGATGAAAAATCACATATTCAAAGATATTTGGATAACTTTGTATAACTTTAGATATAAGGGATGAATGCAAGATATTTCAGTTAATTTTTTAACTTTAGAGTGTCACAAACAAACCCTGAGAAATTTAAATCGCTATGATTTTTTTTTCTTAGTTCCCCGAAGCTTTGAATTCATTGTTTTGGCCAAAATCGCCAAAAATTACCAGAATGAACAATTTTTCAATAAAATTTAATTTTTTTCTGGCAATAATCCTTATTTCTCCCATAGTAAAGATTAATTATTATAAAAAAATCCTTTTGAAAAAAAGAATTAATCTGAAAATTAGACACTTGAAGCTACAATTTATTTTTTTTTTTTCTATAATTTTGCTTATAGTCTAATAAAATAATCAAAAATTTCGCATGTTAATTAATATCCTTTCAAATTCCTCTAACTAATGTAAATTTCAAATCGTCCAACCACTCCTTCTAATAGATTTCTAATACATCCAATAAATTGATGAACATAAATAAGAAAAAAAAAATAAAACAAAATAAATAAACAAAACAATATTCAGTCTGAAAATTCCTTTATATATAAATACATTTTAACAATATTTAGGTGAAACATTTATACATGACTTTCAGATAAATCCGTTAAAAACATTGAAGAAAAATCTCGTGAGCTTTCATGATTGGAGATTTTGAAAATGACATGTCCATTAAACTTTCACCGTGACATACAAAAGTCTCTCAATATAGTAACAAAACAATATATCTTTGCGTTCGCTGATTCTCGATTATCGGCGATTCGATATCTAAACCCAATTCTTCCATTACCTCGATGTCACACTCGTTTTTCTCTCATCTAACTTCTCAATTTCAATTATATCCCTGCAAGTTCTTATCCATTATAGATATATATACAAGTACATTTATCTGCGCGAATTCAACGTTTTCTAAAGCTATTGATTAAGTGTGAAGTAATCAAAGCAATGCAGCTAAATTCAATCATTGAATTAAATATATATTTAATGTTGCTATTCGAATAAATATTTGAAATTATAAAGTACCTAAATATATATTATTCGAAATGAATTATAATAATAAATGAAATAGTAAAATTATTATTTATTATTTGTCAATGATTATATTTTAAGTTTTAATATCTAAATAGTTTTATTGATCATAAAATTTGTGCTTGTAATGTAATCCCTAAAGACAGTGTGCAGATGTCCTATCAGTTGCTAATTCGTCGAGCGTATCGTCACAATGTAAATTCACTTCAAGAGCTTCTCTCTACCTACATGGAGATATACACACACTTGTACATATATTCATTGACATATCATGACATTAGCCATTGCCACAATGTGAGCACAACACAGTCCCTCGAGACAATTTAGACCATTGTTTATTGGTCACACAGGCAGCGCACAAAGCTTGAACACAGAGTATGTGACATTTGCTGCATCGGTTGCTTTGTATTGTTCAATTGCTGTGGAGTATTGAAATTTTTATTTTGTTTTAATGTGAAATTATTTTCTTCGATTTGAAAATATTTTATTTGTTGCTAGTTGCACTTGGCAATGCTAATTCATTAGTCTTTATATTACTTTATCAGTCTATTGTTTATTAGTCTTTTAGCTTGAATGAAAAAAAAATTTTTAATTTTTAATTTTTTTTTTTTTTTTTTTTTGCAAAAAACCATTTTTGTAAATTCCTGTTCAATCACTCGAAGATTTTTTTATGTTCTTTATTTTTGAATCTTTGAAGACACTTTCTTTTTATTTTTTCGAATTATTTTTCACAATTTTTTTTTTAATATGAATTTTTAAAATTAAAAAAGAACAAAATTTCTTGTAAAAAATAAATATATATTTTTTTATTTATTCAAGAATGACGAGAAATAAAAATATATTACGATAAACTTTCGAGTTTATTTTTTTTAAATTCAATTATTTGAAAAAAAAAATAATTTTCAAAATTGTAATGAAAAAAAAAATTTTTTTCAAATAATTGAATTTGAAAAAATAAAATCGAAAGTATTATCGTAATATATTTTTTCGTCTTGTAATTCTTGGATAAATTATTTTTCATTACAATTTCCGCAATTTATTATAAAAAAATTTAATAAAAATACTTTTCATTGATTTAAATGACTAAAAAAATAATATATAACATTGATTTTTATAAATTTTTTCCAATATATGCGTGTAAAAATTTATTCAAAACACGTATTTCAAAAAGCACAAATTTTATACAACCTCTTAAATTGCATATCATATTATTTTTATTTAAAAGTTTCTCAAGTTAATCCAGCTTTTGAATGTCCTCGTATATATCTCGCTCTGCAAGCTCACACCGATTTCCTCATCATATCGTCTCTAGAACGTCCACACCATTTTTTTTTCCAACTGGCCCAACACAGCTCTATTTCTCATAAAAAACGCAAGAGCTGGAAATTTTTTACAACCGTTTAACTTAAATACACGAGAAGCAAAGTACAGTGTAGCTGAACGCGAGTAAGAAAGAAAAAAATAGGGAAAAAGAAAAATAGAGAAATGAAACAAAAATAAGAGTGCAAGGCAGAATAAAAGAGAGTGAATGAGAAAGAAATAAAGTCAAGTAAGTAAGAAAGAAAGGAAGAAAGGAAAATGGGATATATAACAGAGATGAAAAATAAAGAAGAGGCCTCTCTTGGACCAAGCTTTACTCGGTGAGAATCCTTCGAATAATATATAACCCTACATTACTCAGCCTCGAGTTTCTTATTATATCGAGGACGTTTTCCTGCGCACGAAAAATCTCTCTTGTATATTCCGAATAAGTCCTCACTTTAAGCATAAAATAACGTGCAGTATACACCAAATTGTATGTATAAATATATATATTATACAGTCACAAACTGTGTGTTTTATTATATTGAAGAAATTTTATTGTTTGAATGTATATTTATTTATTTTTTATTCAATTTTATCCTGTTGAATTATCGCTTTCAATTGAATTAAAAAAGTTTTTTTATACGCAGTTATGTTTTTTGTCATTGGTTTGAGGAATATTAATTGATATGTTGACACGTGGGGGTAATTGGAACATAAAATTTTGAGATATTTAGAGAGATGAATTGAGAAATAAAATAATTGAATCCAATAAATTTATCTTATTTAACTAAATATTTATTTCAAGTAGTAAATATTTATTTTGAATGACGATTTGTCTTTTTTTTTGTTATATTTTGGATTTAACAATATTATTAAGTCTATGTTTTTGAGTTTGATATTTTAAAAATTTGAAAAAAAAATATTTCAGTGTCGGATTTAAGATTTTTTTAAAGAATAATTTGAAAGAAAATTCATATCAAATTTATTTATTTAATGCTTCAGAACATTTCTTTGATTGTAATATGACTGACATTCTAAATGTTATTAAATAATTATTAGACATATTACAAACTCGAAATTTCTAAAATGTCAGACTGACATTTTAAATGTTGTTAAATAATTATTAGTCTGAGATTTAAGAAATTTCGAGTTACAGAATTTATTCCATTTCATTTAATGTCATTAACAATTCTTATTTATAATCCAATGAGTGTTTAAAATTTATAGAAGTGTATTGATTAATTTTTAGAGTATTGTAAATTGAGTTTTTCTTTCGTATATAAACAAATGTAAATATATTTTGTAGATATGTTGAGGTCGAGTCGAAGAACTGTGAGGCTCGAGTAAACCACTTAGAGCACTCATTTCAAGTGGCAGCCTCTGCATTCACAAACGTTAACAGACCAGCTTGGGAAGTCATACACTGTCCCATCGTGATTCGAGGATTTGTGGTTGGAGTGTGCAAAAAAAAAGAGAAAAAAAAAAGAATGAAATCAAAAGGGAAAAAAAAAAAAAGTAATTCAGGTGAAACCATTCTACAAAGTCACTCTCCACTTCACACGAACTACCTCATTATTCACTTGATTTAAATTAATAATTTGAAGTGTGCTCACAATTTATTCAGTATAATTTTTCATGTACATATTATAACGTCAAATAATCCCCATGATATGTAAATTTTTTATTTAAATGCTTTTTCATATTCTATGAATAAAAAATTCTTCATGAGAAATTTATGATTTTATTATGTATTGACGTTGAACAAATATGAATATGTGAAATATATATTTTTTTTTTTCAAATAAAAGGTAAGGAAATAACATTATCTTCATGAATTTTTATATCGCAATGATTTGAATTTATTTACAGGAATATTTTCAAAATTTAATTGATGAAATATTTTTTATTATCTTGAAATCATTTTTATACTATTGAAATATAAATTATATTACATACATATTACAATGTATTTATCTAAATATTGATTTTATATTGTGTGTTACAGTGTGGAATAATATTGAAATATAATAGCAATCAAAAATATAATAGTAAATAAATTTAGATGATTTTTTTGCACTTTGAATAAATTTATAATTGAATTGAATCATTGAATAAATTATGTACGATTTATTATTTATTTTGAGCCACTAATCCATCAATTTTCACAAATAAAATAAGTGTCGTGTGTGTACGTGATATATTTGGAGATAAAAAATAAATAAATGGGAGTTTTCATATATAAACAAATTAACATATCGTAAAATTCGAAGAAATGATGTCCGTCACATTTTTCACGCCTCAGGTCACACAAACGTCACTCGTAGATAATTTAAAACGCGTATACGTATATCGTTCAAACACAAAGGGTGTGCTTCTCACGTTTTCTTGCCATATACACCCTATGAATATTTATGCAATGTCTCGTCGCTCAGGTTGCGCCAACGTGCAGCTGGGGAAATGGAGAAATTTTTAGAAACAAAAAATAACCGCATTATGAATACATGGTTTGATATTTTTTTTTATAATCTTTATGAGAAATTTTGACCACTGAATATTTTGTATTATTTTTTTTATTATTTTTAGATTTTTTGATTACATCACATCAATTTTTATTTCATTCACGTAATTAAGAATTTAATTTAGAGAAAGTATAATTTATGTTTAATTAAATTGTTTGTTTTCATCATAAATTTTTGTTGAGAATGAAAAATATTTTCTTCACCAATGATTAGTCATTTGTGAATTGAGAATAATGTGCTCCTATAGAATGTTATGGACAAAATTGAATTATAGAACAACTTGATATTGATTAATATGTGCTTGAGAAAAGAAAATATTCAAAAATTTTTTAGCTTGTGTTGGAGCAAAAAAAATTTTTCTTATTTATTTGTTTATGCATATAAAATACATAAATTGTCAGGTATTCAGCATGAATTCATATTATCTTTCAACGCGATAATGTAGAATTATTTAACAACTTGAAAATTTTTTCTGAATGTATATCACAAACAATAACAAAAATTTTAGATGTAAATTCTTATACTCTCTGTATTACTCGCAATCTCAATTTTCGTTCGTTAAGTATATTAATTAAATTTTAAACTGTAATTTCACAACTGTAATCCGTAAAGTTCATACTGCTCCTAATAATAATTATTATGAGGCCACACATATTTCACGTCGTGTAATATGTCAAAATCATGTGAATTTAATTAATATTTAAGGACAAGATCCAAGAATCCAAGGGATCTTTTTTTTTGGATCCTTTAGGATCCTCTTGGATCCTTTTGGATCCTCTTGGATCCTTTTGGATCCTCTTGGATCCTTTTGGATCCTCTTGGATCCTTTTGGATCCTCTTGGATCCTTTTGGATCCTCTTGGATCCTCTTGGATCCTCTTGGATCCTTTTGGATCCTCTTGGATCCTTTTGGATCCTCTTGGATCCTTTTGGATCCTCTTGGATCCTTTTGGATCCTCTTGGATCCTTTTGGATCCTCTTGGATCCTTTTGGATCCTCTTGGATCCTTTTGGATCCTCTTGGATCCTTTTGGATCCTCTTGGATCCTTTTGGATCCTCTTGGATCCTTTTGGATCCTCTTGGATCCTTTTGGATCCTCTTGGATCCTTTTGGATCCTCTTGGATCCTTTTGGATCCTCTTGGATCCTTTTGGATCCTCTTGGATCCTTTTGGATCCTCTTGGATCCTTTTGGATCCTCTTGGATCCTTTTGGATCCTCTTGGATCCTTTTGGATCCTCTTGGATCCTTTTGGATCCTCTTGGATCCTTTTGGATCCTCTTGGATCCTTTTGGATCCTCTTGGATCCTTTTGGATCCTCTTGGATCCTTTTGGATCCTCTTGGATCCTTTTGGATCCTCTTGGATCCTTTTGGATCCTCTTGGATCCTTTTGGATCCTCTTGGATCCTTTTGGATCCTCTTGGATCCTTTTGGATCCTCTTGGATCCTTTTGGATCCTCTTGGATCCTTTTGGATCCTCTTGGATCCTTTTGGATCCTCTTGGATCCTTTTGGATCCTCTTGGATCCTTTTGGATCCTCTTGGATCCTTTTGGATCCTCTTGGATCCTTTTGGATCCTCTTGGATCCTTTTGGATCCTCTTGGATCCTTTTGGATCCTCTTGGATCCTTTTGGATCCTCTTGGATCCTTTTGGATCCTCTTGGATCCTTTTGGATCCTCTTGGATCCTTTTGGATCCTCTTGGATCCTTTTGGATCCTCTTGGATCCTTTTGGATCCTCTTGGATCCTTTTGGATCCTCTTGGATCCTTTTGGATCCTCTTGGATCCTCTTGGATCCTCTTGGATCCTCTTGGATCCTCTTGGATCCTCTTGGATCCTCTTGGATCCTCTTGGATCCTCTTGGATCCTCTTGGATCCTCTTGGATCCTCTTGGATCCTCTTGGATCCTCTTGGATCCTCTTGGATCCTCTTGGATCCTCTTGGATCCTCTTGGATCCTCTTGGATCCTCTTGGATCCTCTTGGATCCTCTTGGATTCTCTTGGATCCTCTTGGATCCTCTTGGATCCTCTTGGATCCTCTTGGATCCTCTTGGATCCTCTTGGATCCTCTTGGATCCTCTTGGATCCTCTTGGATCCTCTTGGATCCTCTTGGATCCTCTTGGATTCTCTTGGATCCTCTTGGATCCTTTTGGATCCACATCCACCACCACTACCGCCACCACTATCACTCCCACTACCGCAACTACCACCACCACTACCACTACCACTTTCACCACTACTGCCACCACCGCCACTACCACTTCAACCACTATCGCCACTACCACCACCACTACCACTACTTTTACCAGCATTACTGCTACTACCACTAGCACTACTAGTGCACTAGCTGAACGATTGGTGCGCGCACTTAGCTAATAGGGTTCGGACCAAATATACATTATTGAATGAGAAGTTACTCCAATAGTCTTTGGTTCGCTTCACGAAATTCCACTTTGTATTGTCACACGTTATTACTATTATGAAGCCACAGTATTCTCCGACGTGGAATATGTCAAAATCATTCGGTAATCATTCCAATAATATTCAAGGAAAAAATTTGAGGATCCAAGAGATCTCGGATCCTTCCTTCGATACCCCTGATCGGGGAAATTCACATGATTTAAATTTGGTTTATTACATAACGTGAAATACTGTGGCCTCACAATAGTTATAACTTGTGACAGCACGGAGTGGAATTTCGTGGAGTGCTCCAAAAGCTATTCCCCAATAGCCTTTGGTGCTTTCCACGAAATTCCACTCCGTGCTGTCACAAGTTATAACTATCGTGAGGCCACAGTATTTCACGTTATGTAATGAGCCAAAATCATGTGAATTTCCCCAATATTTGACGACGTATCACAGCATCACAACCAACCGACATGACTGCAACACGCCAAACCATGTTCTCGTTTCATTCTTTTCTGTATCCTAATTGGTGAATTCAGCAATTGATACTGATGAATATTAAATATAATTATGCAATGCCTTGAGATGGAATAAATAATCATATGCGACAATGAATGATTATTTGTTTATATGTTTGATTATTCGTTCCATCATTATTTATTCCATCGAAATCAATCCCCCCGCAACCCCCCGAAACCCCCCGAAACTCCCCGGAACCCCCTGAAACTCCCCGTAACCCCCCGCAACTCCCCGAAACCCCCCGGAACCCCCCGAAACTCCCCGTAACCCCCCGCAACTCCCCGGAACCCCCCGAAACTCCCCAGAACCCCCCGCAACTCCCCGTAACCCCCCGGAACCCCCCGGAACCCCCCGGAACCCCCCGAAACTCCCCGGAACCCCCCGAAACTCCCCGTAACCCCCCGCAACTCCCCGGAACCCCCCGAAACTCCCCGAAACCCCCCGGAACCCCCCGGAACCCCCCGAAACCCCCCGAAACTCCCCGGAACCCCCCGAAACTCCCCGGAACCCCCCGAAACCCCCCGTAACCCCCCGAAACCCCCCGGAACCCCCCGAAACTCCCCGGAACCCCCCGAAACTCCCCGGAACCCCCCGAAACCCCCCGTAACTCCCCGAAACCCCCCGTAACTCCCCGAAACTCCCCGTAACCCCCCGCAACTCCCCGTAACCCCCCGAAACTCCCCGGAACCCCCCGAAACTCCCCGGAACCCCCCGGAACTCCCCGCAACCCCCCGAAACCCCCCGGAACCCCCCGTAACCCCCCGGAACCCCCCGGAACTCCCCGTAACCCCCCGGAACCCCCCGAAACTCCCCGTAACCCCCCGCAACTCCCCGTAACCCCCCGAAACTCCCCGGAACCCCCCGAAACTCCCCGGAACCCCCCGGAACTCCCCGCAACCCCCCGAAACCCCCCGGAACCCCCCGTAACCCCCCGGAACCCCCCGGAACTCCCCGTAACCCCCCGGAACCCCCCGAAACTCCCCGTAACCCCCCGAAACCCCCCGGAACCCCCCGTAACCCCCCGAAACTCCCCGGAACCCCCCGGAACTCCCCGGAACCCCCCGAAACTCCCCGGAACCCCCCGGAACTCCCCGGAACCCCCCGAAACTCCCCGGAACCCCCCGGAACTCCCCGCAACCCCCCGAAACTCCCCGGAACCCCCCGGAACTCCCCGTAACTCCCCGGAACTCCCCGAAACCCCACGATCGATTTCGATGGAATAAGTAAACAAATAAACAAATAATCATTCATTGTCGCATATTATTATCATTTATTCCATCTCCCAAAGGATCCCGCAGGATCCAAGAGAATCCAAACAAGGATCCAAGGATCCAAAAGGAACCAAAAAAAAAAATCCCTTGGATTCTTGGATCTTGTCCTTGAATATTATCGAAATTCACATGATATCTCAAGTTTATTACGACTCATGTCTACATCATCCTAAAATTCGGATTCCACTTAGTGGCCTACTGTGCTACCACACGAGGTAGGCACCTAAGGTGCACTGTGCGTGATCCTAGTGCACTAGGTGCATGCACGGTGCACGATCGGTGCGTGCACTTGGCTAATGGGGTTGGGGTATTTCAACTCATTACACGTCGTGAAATACTCTGGTCTCACAGTGATAATAACTCTGGATAGCACGGAGTGGAATTTCGTGGCGTGCACCAAAGGCTATTGGGGTATGTATAGCCTTTGGTGGAGTGCAGCAAATGCTATTGGGGTGAATCATATATATATTTTTACAATTGTAATTGGTTGTTGGTAATTAATTATCCATTGGGAAGGAAGATATTTCAAATGAATAATTCCAATATAAAATTATCTGCTATAAGTTTTGGGTAATCGATTCGAATAAATTTTTCGAACTTTCATCCAAAAAAATTAAAAAAAAAAATTAGAATTAGATAGAACCGTAATTGAAAAAAGAATTGAAAAACTGTAGTTTTACAATAGTGTTATTGCAAAAAACAAAAAAGAATTGGTGTAATGTAAATTATAGTCTTTTAATGCTAAACAAATACTATGTTTTTTTTTTTCAATTCAATTAAAAGTAATCATTATATTTCAATATTTCTTTTATTTTAATCATCATCATTATCATTATTATTATTATTATATTAATCTATCATTCAGAATAAGTTGTCAATGAACATTGAAACCAACATTACCAATTCACGTAAGCTAAATCGATAACCAATTTGTCGCATGAACATTTGCAGATCATTTAAAATGTTGTACACATATGAAAATAGTGACGCGCACTCTAATTGTAAAATAAATACACGATCTATTTATCCTGTGGCAAGGAATAATCATCAGTGAAGTAATGTTTTCAATTAGTGACATCTCTCGCCGTGTTCAACTCTGTACATATGTAATAATAATATAGTTTAGCTGTTGCCGGCATTGAGTTAGAATATTCAATTAATTCATCAATAAACATCATCCATTTATAAAACAATGATCTATAATTAAATATAAAGTAAATTCAATTTCAACTGATGAAAGGGAAAAAAATATATTTCGCAATTATATTTATACATATAATATGTGTATTCGATGGATTTGAACTTTGATGTTGGTTTGAGAAACCTGGAAAATCAATAAATGTTCATTTGAACTCGACTAACTAAATTGCTTTTGGATAAATGGTGCAATTGGATCTGACTATAAAGTCATTTCGTTCGACTTGGACCGATTGAATGCTGGTTGGTTTTTGGTTCAAAGTGGCTGCTTTCACCTGCACCAGCGTCTCGAGAACTGTTTTATTTAATCGTGGATAATCTCGAAGCGCCATATCTTCAAACGGTTATGTCCATGGTGCAATTGCTGAAACGAAAAAAAAAAAAAAAAACATAATAAATTTTATCAAAGTATTAAAGGTAGACGAAGAGGTTTATATCCATGAAAAATACGGAAATCAACTGAAATAAATAATAAATTATTAATGTATTGTTAATAATAATTCATAATTGTTAATAATAATATTGTTACTACATAAATTTTTTTTTTTTAAATTTTCATTGTGAATAAATGTTGCATAAATAGTGAAGAAAAATATTGCTCCTGAGCGGGAATCGAACCTGGAACCTTGCAGTGTTTGAACAAAGGCTTTTTGAAATTTAATTCTACCGCTAGGTGGCAAATATTTTTTCGAAACAATTTCTCATCAAATAATCATTAAATATGAGATAAAATTTTGATTTAGTATCGCTTCTCGGCTATTTTTAGCTAAGATCAACGTGTAGTATCTGTTCTTATCAGCTTAATATCTGATACATCCTTTATAAAAGGATCCAGAATATTAAACTGATTTTTGGAAACTGATGGGAATTGAAGCTTGCTTCAATCCTGTTACGGGTTGTCCTAACACTGCAGTGACGTTAGGTTCAGCTCATTAGCTTCATAAGCACAATTATCTGCCAACTTTTAATTTGATTCATCAACATAGAAGACTATAATATGTGTTCCTAATTTGATTACGACATTATCAAACTATTTAGTGAAGCAACCAATTGAAAAGCACTTATTAATAACACAAATTTGCGAATATTGATACGTTGAAAAAATACTATCTATTTCTTCTTTGAATATGGAAATAGTTAATAAAATTATGCATAACAATATAGTTTATCTTGCTTTTGCAATGTTTTTTAAATTAAATAAAGCACGCTTTTGCATTTAAAATTCGCATATTTTATTATTTAAAATTTATAAATGAATAGTGTATGAAATAAAACATAAAATTGCTTAAAAAATTACAAAAATCGCCTTTACTCCACCACCGTCCAGTAGATTGAGTAAAACAATAAATGTAACAAAAAGAAATGTCATTTTTGATAGTTAAATGAATAAAGTTTAAAAATAAATGTTTTCTTCTTGACACGAAAAAAAATTGAAATAATTAATAAATTTAGAATGAATAATTTATAACGATACACAATAAAAATTATAACATCAACTATTTTTTGACTCAGTATATTCATACAATATTTAATTTTAAATAAATAAACTTCATTATATATGTATCAATATTTGTATATATTTTTTTATATTCTCAAAAATGTACGTATAGCAATGTATTATTTATATTTTTATATAAAAAAAGCTATTCATCTTTGTATATTGTACATCCACCGCATCAATCGTACGTCATTACTTGTGTTCATTCATTTTGACTGCAGCTCTATCACTTCGTCATTTTATTTTTCTATTTTATTTCGTCCAACGTTGGAAGCTCGTTAAAGCTCGTCTGCAGTGGGTTGGAAGTACACGCGCATGTAGTATCAAGAGAATGACTCTTGTACGCTTCCGCACTCCAGTGTATATTCATACATACATCCACACATTTATGTATAGAGAGTATTGATGCGTTGAAAGGGAGAGAGAGAGAGAAAATTCGCTTGCGCGTATACATATGTGTTAATTTTCACGACGTAAATGTGTTTGTATCTAACAGACACTGCAAATGACAAGGAAATACCGTGTGTCCACCACTATGAACTGTTATGTTTTTTTTTTTTACTCAAAAATATTGTATCATACTGCTGAGAAGACATTTATATTTTTTATAATTTAAATATTGTCAGGAATTTTAATATTTATTGACTGACAAGTTGTTTTTTATTTTCATTGTATTTTAATGGTTTAAATAAAGTTGGTATGAATGTATATTTTAATTAAACTTCAAAGGAGAAGAATGAAAGTGAATGAAATAAATTTAAAAAAATGTATTATGAATATTATCTGAATGTAATATTTTTGATTTGATATGTAATTATTAAAATGGATTTAAAAAAATTATTTTATTGTAATTAATGTGAGGATTATGATGATAATTAATTGAAGTTTATTTTTCATTTGGGGAAATTACAAGAGGAAGAATAGAAATTTAAATTTTATGTTGAAGAATTTGTTGGATTCGTTAAATCGATTCTTGATTGCAATCAGATTGAATTCTGTGGAGACTACTGACAAACGAATTGTATTTAGTTTAATGTCATTAGTATACACTAGTGGGAGTATAATTGATACAAAAGATTTGTATTTGTATTAGCAACTATGCTAAGAGTCATTACGTATCTCTTTATTTTTTGTATGTGTGATCTTCATATTTGCATTATCGTCAAATGATTTTCTAAACTGGAATTACAAATAATTATTCAAGACAATAATTTCACTGATTATCGAACAATTATTCACATGATAATACTGTCAATGTTCCATTTGTCATCATTGATATTAATTTATTTAAATAATTAATTTCCGCAGAGAAATGAAAGAAAAAATAATACAAAAATATTTTTTTTTTCTTCTTTGTTGATTCTCAAATGGTTTTCATTTTGTTGTCTAGTTCATGCATTCTTTGTATATTCAATATTGTTTTCAATTTCCGTCAGTCAGTGGAAATTTCCTACGTCAATAAATCGACGAAGACCGATAGAACAATGCAAAAAAAAAAAATGTTCGATATGAATTATTATTTAATTAGAATATATAAATTTACTATTGAATATGAAAACAATTGTTTTATATTATCATAATTTTATAATACATATTTAAAAGAGGTTATATTATTATTGTGATTTGTATTTTATTTTATATTTATATTAATTTGATGATTGTGAATCAGATGAGTGCAATTAATCAAGCAAAAATATCAAATGTCATATGCCAATATCTGCATTTGCGATGCAACTGATGACTGTCAAATACAAACAATATGTAGTCGTGCATTGTAATCGCCTTCACCAATATTACATATATTCACTATTCGAAATTATACGTATAATTCAATTTCAACTACGAATAATATATTATTTATGTTGGATAATTTTAGTTAATAACTTTAACATTCATTAATTTTCATTCAGACAAATTTTTAATTTAATATTTAAATGATATTTCCATTACTAACAATAATATTTCTACTTCAATAAATATACATTTCACATGAACTAAAAAAATATATTTCTAATTAACTTGAATAATAAAAAAAAAAACATTCATAACAATTTAATAATAAAATTCTGCCCTTTCAATAAAATGAATAAAATAAAATGCAAATGAAAAATACAATGAATTTGATAAAGTATTACTTTATAAAATTTAAATAACTAGTTTTTATAAATTAAAAAAGTTTTTGGTATTCATCAGCTGACATTGCTTGAATGAATTTCACTTCAAAGTCAATTCAATTCTCTTGGATCATTGATAAGTAACTGTACAATAGAAAATATATATAAAAAATATAAAACTTAAATTAAAATACTCAGGTGATAATAACTCCAACGTTAAATTTTATTTCATACTTTAAATTTTACGTTTATAAATAAATTTAATTAATATAACCAAAGATAATTAAATAAAAAAATTCATTGAATATTATCACAACAATACTCAAAAATATTATTAATTTTAATATCTCATACGTGATTTATATATGAATTTTACTTTAGTATAATCATTTGTCAATTATATAATTTCTTAATTGTCATACGATGAGAAGATTTAAATGGTAGTTTAATGCGTGAGTAAAATGGTACTCACTTACTGCAAAACTTAACAAGTAGAATCACGTTTTCGCGCTTCTATAATTCTATGAAACTTTCTCACCAACATTAAATGTCAAGAATTTGTAATCCTCTCATTCGAAAATCACGTTGTTGGATTATGGTACCGAGTTCCTGTGTCTCTTCTTCTCTTCCTTTAACATTAAACGAACGTATAACATCAGCATCAGCATCATATGCCCAGATACATGTGATAAACCCCCCAAGGAAGACGTTTATTCCGGTTACGACTTGCGATCAGACACTATTCATAGTATATAATTTATATCTTTTGTAAAATTTCAGTTCGAGATCGTGCATTTGGGTTAGATTTTCTTTGCAATATTCTCTACAGAAATCTCACGATCACATATAAATAAATGGATTCACGAAGGCCATGGAATAAAGTAATGAAATAATGGGACAACCTACAAGATTTTTCGCTTATGAATAAATAATAGTAAAAAATAAATAACAAACTAAAAAATTGCGTAAAACGTTGTTGAGTATTTTTGTAGAAAATAATTTTTGTTTGTGTTGAAAATATTCACCGTTTAAATTATATGTTTTATTTAACTTCAAGTACACGTAATATGTTATTTATATTTTATAATTTTAGTTATTAAATTTAATATTAATTTCAATTTCATTATATATTATCACTCATCACATATTAATATTTATTTTAATTTCATATCATGAATTTAATTAATTTTATTTCCAATTCACAAATTTAAATTCATTATTTTTATCATTTGTTCAGATTTTTATTATCAATAATTATAGCCATAGTTTAATGAGTAAATAATGCACATGAGGTGCAATGAAATAATTAATTCTATAATAATATTCGAATAAAAATTGAATAATCATTTTAAAGTTGATAAAACTTTTTGTTGTGTTAAAAATATCGACTCGAATGTTTTCAATTTTGATATTCAAATTTATTCTAGTTGTCAAGTGTATAAATATTTTACGTTATTATTTATTTATGTATTTTTTTTTTTTTTTTTTTAGTCGTTGATATGGAAAGAATAAATGTAATTGAGATCTGTTTGAAAGACAGTGTTTAGAAAGTAACAATAAGTTTGGATCAACTGTAACGATATATAGTGCCAAGTGATTGGGGTTTGCGTCGTCGATGCAGCTACTTGATTGCTCTGTTTCTATTGGCAGTGCCAAACCAATTGGTTCACCCGGTTAATTAAGGCCTTTACTGCTGCTTCACTTTGATTCAAGATTCGGTTCAATTAATTTCGTATCAACGAATTGACTAGTTTGCTATTACGATTGTCAATACATAATAAATTTTATATTATTTTTCTTATTTAAAATACATTCGTATTTAAATTATTAATATTACATAATCATTATAATATAAATATTTATAAAGAAGTATGCATAATAATAGAATAAAAATAAAATCAAGTTTGCATGAAAAGTGTTAATTATTCATATTTAATTATTAAAAATTTTTTGAATACATTTTTGCTTGCTGATATTATTCGACAGGATTAATTTATAATTTTTCTGATGATAAACATCACAATATTTTTATTTTAAATATTTATATGCACAATTGATTAATTACTAAACTGACAATGAAAAAATTCCATCAATGGGGTTTTAATTTACATTTTTTATTCTTTTATTTTATTTTTTTATTCATCAGGCATTTCGTAGAAGTAATAGTGAAAGAGAAAAAAATCTGTAGACGTAAATTATTTGTATCGAGAAAGAGAATAAAAAATCAATGGAATGTAAATATGAAAATATAAATATGAAAAGTTATTTTAAAAATTTTTTAAATTTACTTTTTTATTTCTCTATGCAGCATTTGTAAATAAATATAATTTATGATTAAAAAATTTGATGAGTGTTGTGAGATGCAATGTTAACTCAGTAGGTATTTGCAAAATTTATAATAAATTTTCCAGTGCTTTCTCTCAGCTCCCTCTCGTCTCCCTTTCTCAGCAGACGCAAGAAATAATGAGCAAACAACTCGATGTTGTAATAGCTTATGTAAAAGTGAGGCTCTTTGTATTAGTCAAGAACTCAGGAGAACTCAGACAGCAGTGATGTACAATAAGTGAACAAAGATCGATTAGCATTCATATCCATCAGAGATATGCAATTAGTGCAATTGCCAAGTGATAAATTATCAATATAATTTATTGATATTATTACAATAGTCAAAGCAAAAAATATTTTAATATAATTTCATTCGTTTATATATTTTTTTTTTTTCAATTTAAACATTGATGATTAATTATTATGTGTGATATTATGATAAAAAATGTTATCAATGAATTTAATCGACTGATATAAATCAGCATTTTGTGCTTTAACAAAGCATAAAATATATCAAAGGGAGAATTTAATTTATTAACTCTGGTAAAATAAAATATGTTATCGTGTCTGATATTGTATGGACTGTTACTACTTGTTCGTATTTCAATCAAGTTTTTTTTTTATACCCATTTGTTTATGAATATCCTAAATAAAACTACAATGTTATAAATGTTGATTAAAATATAGAATTCAATATTTTTTAATTATAATAAATATAAATAAATTTAATTTAGATATTTCTGATAATTTTTAGTATTTTCAGTGGAATAAAAAATTAAAGATTAATATAATTTATTCCAGTTGGATTATTTCAGTATAAAAATCAACATTATAATTCAATTATATAAATATTCATCCAACAGCACAAAAATTTATCAACCAATTTATTAATTTATCTTAATTATTTCATCAATGTTCCTCTATCAAAACAATTAATTTTTATTATATCATTTCAAACTTATTCAGCTAGAAATAAATAAAATAAGACATTGATTCAATAAAATTAATAAATAATTTATTACTTTATATCAATTCAATAACTTTAATAATACAATTTTCTTAATTTTATATTTAATTCAATATTTTTTTCAGCATGCAGTGATACGAATTTTCTCTTACTGTGCAAGCTTCTGTACATCACTATCAACAGAAGCTATCGTATAATGTATATGTATACAAAGCGTCATCCCCACGAGCTTTCAAATCCACGTGGGGTGGTAGGGGAATCGCTGCATGCTCTTGAAGCAGTCAGTCAGCGTTCGACCGTCTCACCATACGCAAGCATCGGATTTACGTCCTGTAATTTACATCAATGTTACAACTTTCAATTCATCAACGGAATTCCTGCATCATAGTGATAATTAATTGAATGGTAAGTTCAAAATATTTTTTTTTTTCTATATTTAAATTAATCAAACATTTTTTTTTAAATCAGATTTTTATTAAGTTTGTTTTTATTTTCACTCGGAATAATTATTTATTTATCAATTTATACATTCTCAGCGTAAAGTTTTGTATAAAAAATATTTATGGATGATAATAAATATATTTAATAATTTTATTTTCCTTTTTATTATTTGCAAACTGTTGATGAATTAAAAATTTATTAATTATTATTCATAAATAACTTGAAGTTTTTTATTATTCTCGACTTGAAGTTTTTTTTTTATATAAATTTTCATATAAATTTTATATAAATTTATATAAAAAATTGTTTAATAAATTCATACAAAAAAAAAAATTGAAGTGAATTTTTTTTAAATTTATATAAAAAAAAAATTCTTTTTTATATAAAATATAATTATATTATATGAATAATAAAATTATGGGCAATGTATGATGATATTATAAATGATGAATGATATTATAAAAAATTGTTTTTCAAAATTATTATTTTTATTTTATTTTTAAATTATTTTATTTTTTCTTCTTGATAGCAAGAAAATATTAGGTGAAGTCTATTCAGGTTTTAATGAAATGCAGGATATCATTTCAAATGTGTGGCTGCACTTTTTCTTCATGGTTTAAGATCAAAGAAAATTTATGTAGACGCTCGATGGAGTGCGTGACGAATGCAATATTTTACATTGCATATGCGCAATGAACTATAGATGTGAAGTATCTTGAGTTTGTAAAATAAGAAGAAAAAAAAAAGAAAATAAATCTGATCACGTGTCGGAAGTGCATTGAATTTTATAAGATCCATATGAATGATGTGAATAAGATGTTTTTTTTTTCCTTATTTATTTCAATTTCAATCGGAATAAAAATTGAAAAAAGAAAAAATAAGAAAAAAAAAATATAGTAATGTTTATAAATTGAATGTAGGTTATTTTTAATTATGTTAATTATCGTTTTTTAATTGGGTATACTTTGAAAATTTTATTTTATTATTTTTTAATATTTTTTCATTTTTAATTTCACGTAAATTTTTATGAGCTTAATTAAATCTGTTTTCACTACATTATCGTATGAAAAGTTTATTTTACATATTATTAATTTTATTTGCTCTTCATCGTAAAGAAATATCCAGTGAAAATAATATTTAGTAATATTCCAAATAAAAAAAAAAAAAAAAAATCATAAAATTCTGATTTTATTTCAATAAATTTATTTTTGTCATTTAATTTTTTATATTCAATAATTAAAACAGAGATAAATAAACAACAAATTAATTTACTTATTAATGTTATCATAATTCTCATATCGACTGTATCAAATAAGAATTTATAATTTTTTTTATCATCAACAACAATTAAAATATTTTTTTTTTTTCAAAGTTCTCAAAAGCTTCGTCAATGACAATTCGCATTGAGATAAATATTTAGCATCTGATACATTATCATGGGAATGGCAACAGCCGTTTGTCCAACTCAGCTTCCCAAATCTTACTTGACCATGGCACACAAACTAAGCTTTTAAGCTCAGTTAATTCCCCTGCTATTTACACTGTCAATTGTTTCTAATAGAAATGTTCATTTCCACCTAGACACTCTGTATTTTCTCTATAAAACATTTATCTTTCCATATCCTCCCATCATATCCTATCAAATAAAATTAATAAATCTATTCATTTATTATTAAATCCAACCCCAATCACTTTAATTAAAAAATTATTCCCACATCGTTATTTATACAAATCAAATAAAACCATTTTTTTTTTTTTTTTTTTCATTCTATTTCTTTTCCTTCGCCATGTTAAATCCAATTGCAGTCCAGTGACTTTGTTACTATAGAGCTGATGGCAGACAGATCGTTAAAAATATTGAACAGTCATGAACATGAACGTTATCAATCGCCAATGCCTTCAGTGCCTCAGGCACCTGTCAATGTTGCTCGTGCTTTATTTTATACATATAGGAACATTATGATGTCTTGTCCTCATCGACATTCTCTAGAGGCAACGAGAGTCATATTACTTTTTGAATCACATTTTTTTTTATTAATGTAACGAAAAAAAAAGAAACACTTGATCGAGAAAGCTTTCAGCATCGTAAGTCATTTTTTTTTTTCACTCTTCAATCATTTTGATCTGATTTTCCTTCGCTTATTCCAATATGAATTTCATACACACCGTCGATGTTAATAATTTCCCATATTTATCATCAGACAAATAAATATTTGAAATGAAAATTTTCTTCTGTTTTTAAGATGATGAAAAAAATTATTTTGATTATCAATTTTGATAGAAAATAAATATTGAAATAAATAGCGTTGAATTACTCGTAAAATTGTTGAGCTAATCAATTGTTAATTGAGTGAGAGAGAGAATTATAAATTAAAATTTGTAAACGCTGGTATATTTTTATCATGAAAATTATCGTTAATTTGAATAGATGTTTGTTTCTTTATAAAAGTTTTGAGCATCATACGTCTCTTCAAGAACTTCTTGTACCCACAGTGTCGCATCTTCCCTCAGGTTATTCCAGAATGTTCTGCCTCAATGTCGCTCGTCTAATCTTCTTGTTCAATTTTAGCTAACATGATTAGACGTAGGACACAGAAGCCACAGTATATTGATTATCCGAAAAGGACTTGCGAATAAAAATTTTTAATTAATTCCTATAAGAAGTAACAAGTTTATTCACATTACTTATATATTTATTATATGGATATTTAATGTTTAGATGAAAGAAAAAAAATTGATCTTGAAAATAATAAAAAGTACACTGGAAATAGAAGTCAAAGTTGCATTGATATCTTTAGCTTTTCATTTTGTATTCACGCGCCATTCGAATCTCATTCACTATTCCGAGTTTGTTCAATGTTCTCATTCGCATTGTTTTTTTTTTTTTCCTTTCCTATTGGATAAGAATGACTGGGTGGATGCGAACCGTGTGTTGGTTAGTACACGTCTACATTGCCTGTTGTGCGCGAAATAAACTCTTACGTAAATAATTCCTTACACAGTGTACATAAATGTTGTGCTTATGTAAATTTAGTTGTGATTTAATGAAATAAATTTTTATGGATCACATTGTGTGTTTATAAATTAAATTAATTTGTTGGTTGGTCAATTAAAATGATAATTATAATTAATATCAAACGTTTGCCTGAATTTTTGTATGCAAAAAGTAGTAAAAAGATTTAATAGTCAGACAAAAGTGGTAAGAAAAAATATTTAAATTGATCTTTATTTTTTTTTGTTATTTTTATTTCAATTTATAACGATCATGACAATAAAGTTAAGCGTCTTTAAGGAACAATTTACATTCTAACATATTATTTTTTCATTTGTATACACAAATAAATCATGATCGGATCTTTTTTCAACAGTATAAATGTCATGAAAATGTTTTGGGAATAATGGAACGACGAGAATGATAAGAATCGTCAATCCATCAAGTGTAATACTATTGTAGTAATGACATTATGAGAAACGAGATACGAATACTTTCACAATGATCTAAAAGCAACGGCTTCCATGTGTATAAAAAAAAAATAATTACATTAAGCTTTGTAGAGTTTGCTTTTATACTGTATATATTATCGAGTACCACATTATTCTTATTTTATACAATGTAATTTTTAACATGTACGATAATTCTAAAGCATGATGAATATCCCTCAGAGAACTTTGAATCATATATTTAAAAAATGCAAGACTTGGGAATTTTTATTTTAATTATAATTTTTATTTTAAATTGATATGAAAATTCTTTATGACTAAATTTTATTTCTATTCTTGATATTCAATGCAATTGATATTGAGTCCAAATTGGATGAAATATAAAGTGTTGTTTCGAAAAAAGAATATTAAATTTGAGAACTTTGATCGTTTTTAATAATAATGTATATTTATTGAGAAAATTAAAGTTTGTCGAGTTTGAGAATTAACGTAAATGTTTTTGTTTCTTTCTTTTATTACATTGATAATAAATTTTAAATTTTGGAATTATCAGAAGAAAAATATAGAATAATATTGAACAAATTTTATATTTGTTGAATTATTGTATGAAATCATTTTTGTGTGTAGAATCTTTGTGTAATAATAAGAAAAATAAATAGTAAGTCAAAAAAAAAAAAACATATTCAATTTAAATTAAAGTAGTAAAATGAACTAACCAAATAATTCACGTAAAGTCGAACAAACAAAATTTAATTGAGCAGAATCGCAATATTTTCAAAATTAAATTCAACTCTTAATTAAATAAACTTCGTTGTTTCCTATTAAATTTTGTTTCCAGTCCAGAGTAATGTTTGCAAAATGTAAAATGACATCAGCTAATTTAAGATGATAACTATCCAACAGATGATTATTTCTTTTTTTAAATTACAAAAAAATTACACATTCAAATTTTTTTCTCATTTTCCGAAATTAAAATTACACCACGAAACAAAAAAAATCTGCATTATCTAAATATAATTGAGAATTGTGTCTTCATTGTCGGAATTATACATTCCAATAATAATATATGAAAGTCCAATAATAATTAATTAATTTATAGAATCATAATTATTTATTTTTCTTTCTTTGAGTCGATCACGCTGTTTTCTCATGTTCTCTCTGACATTTACCTACGTTATTAATTATTTATCAACCATCTGGCGCAATATATACGTCCGTTTCTTTGTCTCATATGTATACATATGTATTTACATTTTATTTCTTTGTTAGAAATTTTTACAATTGAGCTTAACATTATAATAAAGGTCATAGCTCACTTCTGTCTCCAGGGCTTCAACTTTGAAACTTGAATATATACTTAGACAGTTGTCCGATACTTGTATAGGTATCCATCTTCTTGTTTCTAAACTTTCGTTGAGTTTTAGAGGTGTATTACATCGGCTAAGTACGAACCACAGTAATTATACAGACAATTTATTCAATAGTAAAATGTTCACTCGACCGCAAGTAAGTTTTAAACAGGTAGTGAGAAATTCTTTCATTCATTAATTTGTTTGCTCATATTTTTCAAACTCTTTGGCTTATCATTAGAAAATATATTACTTTAAAAAATATTTTACAATGTACAATTTATTATTTTGTATGATATAAAATTATTTTTAATTGTTGTTTGTATAGATAATATTTTATTGAATCATTTATGAATGCAGGAAACTGATTGTGTTAACAAAATATTATTTTAGTGAATAATCCTTCGGTTGTGCGAGAGAATTGATAACAGTTATTAAATATTTATTGAATTTTTCATGCAATGGTTATATAAATATTGATAATATCGAAGGGAATATTGTTTTATTATTTACATGATGTGCTTTTCATGTGAAAAATAATTTTAGTATTATTAGTCACTATTTTTTAAATGTTTATTTATGAGAATATACAATATAAAAATTTTTTTTTTGCTAAAGTGTAAAATTTATATATTTTTAAATTGAAGAAAAAAAATTATTGTGCATTAATTTATTCTAAAGTAAACAAATTGGAAACATGATATTATTATCAAGTTTTTTTTTTTAATTTGAACTCTTTTGAGAGATTTAATAATTTTTTTGGACTTATATTTTTATAATAAATTTCAAAAATGATTCAAATGAAAAAATAACGAGTATTTAAATAAATAATTATAATTTTCGTCAGATGAGTTTTAATATTTTATAGAAAAGTTTTGATACAATTTTATGATTTATGTAAATTATGATGGAATTCTTAGGAATATATTTATGAAATAAACATTGTTCAAAGTTTCTCGTTATGAATTTCGATCCGAATTAATGAGGTGAGCAAACGTAAATGCGCTCTTATTCCCTGATGCAGTATAAACATCTATACACCATAGTTGTCTACTTGTATAACGTGAGAAACTTGAATCCCGTCAGACAAATTAAAATTTGCCGCTTGTACGATATGCGAAAATGAAAATTCAAAGACTTTTCTTGCTATACTTAAACAGCTATCAAGTATATAAAATAATCAATTTGATATTACATAAACATAGATTTTAATCCCTTGATAAATAAATGTAATTTCTAATTCTCGTATTTTCAAACCGTATTAAAAATATTTTAATTTCAATCAAAATTTCATTTTTCTATTCAAGAATAAATTTTATTTTAATTCTAATATCCACAAGAATATCTTTATAAACAAAAGTAATATTAATAATTCAAAACTGCTTTATTACTAGTATATTAAATAATGAATTGAAATTAAAAATAAAATTCACAAAATATTAAAATAAAATAAAATTATTACAAATATAAAATTAAAAAAAATCCATAGGGTTAATATTAAATGAAAATAAAAAAAGAAAATTCTACAGCATACCGACATAATGTACTGTTACGTCGTAACGTCACTATATATATATAATTTTTCTTTGTATTCACCGGTAGAAGAATAAAGCGAAGAAAAGGACTCCACTAAATATTTAATATTATTCATTGTGACGACGATGTGAATATGCCCACTCTACCTATAAAAAGAAACTTTTCTGTTGGATCTTACGAATATAAAAAATAATATATCTCTTATTCATCCTCCTACACATTCATACATTGAATATGAATAATTATAAATTCATTAAATAATTTTATAGAGTAAATAAAATTTATTAATTAAATGAATTCAATGTACAGATGTTATTGAATAAAATAAACCATCATCATTTTTCATAAAGTTATTGTTCTCTCGTTGTTTTCACAGTTTAGAAAGTTCTATTCAAACTATACATGTGAGTATAACTGAATATAGCATTGTTATGTTCATGAATCTTTGAAGTTGTTTTCGAGTGTGTATATAGTTTGCTGACGTTTATGCTTGGTTCCAATAGTATTAGAAGTGGCAGGAGACGATGAGAGTTAGTACGATAAGAATATGAGTTTAGTTCAAGTGAATGCGGTAAAGTCATGAGACAAGGACATCAACTTCATCTTAAGCATGAGCATT
Source organism: Microctonus brassicae (assembly GCA_918226075.1). Classification (NCBI taxonomy): domain Eukaryota; kingdom Metazoa; phylum Arthropoda; class Insecta; order Hymenoptera; family Braconidae; genus Microctonus; species Microctonus brassicae. The sequence continues at coordinate 5,291,552 of OW445483.1, forward strand.
CAACTAACATAAATGCAGTTGGCCTATTTTAAACACCATAGTAACCACGATGAAGTGCACGAATTCAAAATGGTATAGACATTTTAGATGATAATTCTATTATTTTTTTTCATTCTATTCCCAAGTTATATTTAATGGTTACACAAACACAATGAAAAGAAAAATAATATTTGATTTGAATTCAGGAAAATTATGATGTATGAAATCTGGATTAATTGGAACAATGAATAATTAATAATTAATTTGTTTCAAGTGGATTATTGCAATTAACACAAGTTAATAATTTAGATGGATAGAAATTAATTGAATCAGACAAAAATTTATTAATCTGTTTTGATTGTTTTATCAACGTCATACAATTGAAATAATTAATCTTCAGTAATTTATTATTCCAATTACCAAAAAAACAAAAAACAAAAAAAGTCTTGAATCAAGTCGCGATTCAGACTTGACACAAATATAGTTTTGATTCAAGTCATTAATTTGATTTTAATATTGAATAAAGGTATTGTCCGAATAATTAATTTTACAACGAGAAAATTCCAAATTTGAACTAAGACATTTTTTTTTGACTTGGATCAAGACATTTGTAGACTTGAATCAAGTCTCAGCGACTTCATTCAAGTCTTTTTTGTTTTGCTGATTTGTTGAATTTCAAATAAATAAAATAAAATATCAATCCAACAATTTCAATGATGTAATAAATTCAAATTTAACTTGATCTTGTTCTTAGCACAGTGAAAAAAAATAATACAATTTTATTTATCTAACTCTCAGTAAAGAGTGTGCTGTTAATAAAAAAAGAAAAAAAAAAAAAGAATGTTGGAAAGAAAGTCGTGAAAAAGTCACGAGACTTTACTATTTTATGCTAATCAACCAATGCCTCCAGTGTGACTCTTCAACTTTATTATAATCCTTTGTTCTTTACGCTGATGCTGCAAGCTGTCCACGACTCTCATTTCCACTTGGATGGTATCTCTTTTATATTCAGAAGTGAAAAATATTCGCATTTTCTCTTACCACTTCAACCATACCACTTTATACTATTTTCCACTGTGTACATTCCTTACAATATGTGTATGAGTAATATCAACATATACCAACAAACATTTAACGAGAAAAAAAATCATGTAAGCTGATGTTTTATCCTTGAATGTGAATTGGATGTTGCTAATACAGCTTTGAATACAGTGAGCTGCAATGGGAGCTCGTCACTATCATTGTAAAAAGAGAGAGAGAAAAAAAAAAGAACAGATGGAAAAGTTTGTTTGAATATGCTGAGAATTGTAGAGAACGAAGCACACATAACGAGTGCTTTTGTTTCGTTAGATAATGACCTAGTTCAGGGGTTTTTTTTTCTCTTCTTCCTTTGTAAATTTCTCCATCAAATTGTACTATCCAATTGGCTGTCGAGTGGGACCTTAAATTAACCGTTAACTTTCTACTTTTGCTATCCATCACTTTGAATTAACTTCAACACTAACGACGAAGAATTTTCCTTAATGTCTTTTTACTTTTGTTTTTTTTTTTTTTTGTTTTATCATGTCTAGGGAAAATTTGTGAAATGTCTGATCGGAATTCTTGAAGTAGAAGTGGATACTGCTCAAAGAGAACATGAAAAGTTGAATGAAACATTTAAGTTTATTTATATATATATATTTTTTTTTTTCGTTTTTATATTTCTGTATAATTTTGTTTTTTGATATTTTTGTTGTGAAACTATGTGCGCACAAGTATGAGTAACAATAATGACAACGACAGCGGCTGACGGCGTTGTGTAGAACTAATAAAGTTATGCTGTATTTGCAATGCAGAGTGCCACAAGTGCTCGCACAATTTACAACTATATATACCTTGGTATACTTAAAGCAGTCAGCGAACTTTTGATGCTTTTGAAACAAATTTGCCAATGGGAATTTAAACGATGACTCTTTTGTTTGTCGATGTATGAAATATTGTTTCGTTTTGGATTAAAATTACGCGGAAATATCGGAGCTAAGTGAAATAAGTCAATGATATATGCCAACGGTAGACATGAAAAAATTAATTCAATAAAAATTATTATACGAATTTTTTCTAATTTTTATTTCGTGGTAATGGAAAATATTTTAATAATAAATGTTTATAGTCATATTTATTATGTTTTTCAACATTATAAATTAGAAGAAATATTGATAAATAATTGTGAACAAAAAAAAAAAATAAATCAATATCTAATTAGAAATATCAATTAAAAAAATTAAAAAAATTGCTGATATTTTTAACTAATAAAATATAAATAATTTTTTAATATACATTGTTTCTCTAACTTAAGATTCTTCCTTGAACAAGTAAAAAAGATGTCAAGATCTCAAAAATATTCCGATATAAATTTTCCCACAATTAAATAGTAAACTTTTGTCATTGATCAAATTTCTATTCAAAAGTTTCAACGAGAATATAAATTGATATATCTCATCACTTTGAACCACTTCTACATTCTCCCTACACATATAACAATCATATACCTATCCATAAATAGATTGAACCATTGTAAGTCAATTTCTTAACTTCCACTACAGCTTTTGCCCCAACGTTTCCATACTAAAACAGCTTTCGAATAAGCAACTTTGTCCACCTGACCATGAACTAATCATATAAAAAATATAACCACTATATAACGTTGATATTTATTGACGTTGAAAAGTTATGTGACGTTTGGTGGGTTTGAGAGCTAAAATTCTGAAGTAATAGGAAATAAGTTAACACAACCATTGACTGAATGACCGTGCCAAAAGTAGTGTATGGCTTGTGATGAAAATAAAAATAAAATAAAATAAAGTTGATAAATTATATTATAAAAAGCGTAGAAATTTGTAAAAACTTAAATTTAACACGATGGACAATTTAAATGTGGTTATATCGTTTGTCAGTTTTATAAAATTTTATAACATATTTTATTCGCAAAGTGGCACATATAGAATAGTACCTACATTATGTACATTATATTGTACAGCATCTCGATAAACTTTTTATGGTAATGTTTTGGTAAGCGGATTACTGCATTTCCGTAGATCTACATATATGTATATGCGTATATATGTATACAGTACATGGGATAAGTGTGTATGGTTATATAGATGAGGGATGAACATGAGCACACATGCTGGAAACCTTGTACTGTATAAATTGGCGATTAAGGCCCTGGCACGCTCGGGACACGATAGAGTGAAAGGATCTTTGAGCTATCAAGGGAGAGAATGACGATGATGGTGAATCTGCTTATTTGAGTTTTGACCATCATGAGGGATTGGTATTTTGGATATTATACTTGTTTTTTTTTTTTTTAAATATTATTGATGTGTGTATTTATTTATAAACTGGGAGAAAAATATTTTGTTGAATTTTAGAGCTTTATTAGGGCGTTTCATTTTTAGGCGATACTTTTTTTTTTTTTTTTTTTTGTGATTAGTGAACATCTGATAATTTATGGGAAAGGAAAATATTCCCGTTTGAAAAGAAATTATAAGTTGGTTAGAGGCTTCGCTGATTTAAAAATTCGATTTTTTATATAAATAACACCAGAAAATTGTTTTTTTTTTTTTTTCGACTTCAACTCGATTTTTTGATGATAAGAAATTTTTTCTGGAAAAAATGAATTCATAGCTTTTATAGAGCATTAAATTTGCTACAAAAAAGCTGTTCACCGCGAACTTTTTCCGACTAGCAGTTTTCGAGTTGTAGAGCTGAAAAGCTGGAAATTCATTATAATTGACAACAAATTTTCTTTATACTGAAATTTATTGTTCTGACATTAATTATTATTTTAATACAAAAGCTCTAATGCCTGATTAATAATAAAGGAGCTTTGTAGAGTTTATCGTAGGCTAATAATTAATGTCAGATTAATAAATTTCAGTTTAAAGAAAATTTGTTGTCATTTATAATCAATTTCCAGCTTTTCAGCTCGACAACTCGAAAATTGCTAATCGGAAAGCGCTTGCGGTAAACAACTTTTTTGTAGCAAATTTAATGCTCTGTAAAAGCTATTAATTCATTTTTTTTCGGAAAAAATTTTTTATTATCGAAAAATCGAGTTGAAGTTGAAAAAAACAATTTTCTTGTGTTATTCATATGGGAAATCAAATTTTTGAATCAGTGAAGCCTTTAATTAACTTAGATTTTTTTTTCAAACGGGAAAATTTTTTATTTACCATGAATAATCAGATTTTCACTGATCACGGAAAAAATAATATCGCCTAAAAAGGAAACACCCTAAGCTTTATATTATTTTTTAATTTTATTCCGAAAATTTTTGATGAATTAAATTGAGTGTTTTAATGAAGATTTTACAATTTTCTTGCTGACAAATATAATATTCTATTCCATATTATGTTAGATTGATGTGCGTTGAGGAATAAACTATAGATTAACGATAAAAAATGGGAAGATATAATTTTTTATTGTTAAATTATATTGATATTTTATTTTGATAATTTTAGAATGAAAAAATTGGGGTGGAGTATTGAAGATTAAATATTTTACGACTTTAATAAAACATTTGAGATAGATTAATAAATTTTTATGTAAAAAAACAAATATGTATGTAACGAAATTATTATTTAACGTTAATTTTTGTATAAAAATATTTTTTTCCAATTTAAATTAATTACATTTCGAATTAATAAAACATAATTTCAACTTCATCCAATGGAATAATTCGAGAATATTAATTTTATTTATGTAATTTATTCAAATTCAATCTAATGTTTTTCCCAATGTTTCTATTGGCACTCAAATGTTAAATTTGACAAACTTAAATGTCTTTCACATATTTTTATGCATAAAAATATGCGGTCACATCCATTTTATATTGTGTTGGCATTTATGTCATTTCATTTCTATACAATTCAATATGTGATATTGTGTTTGGACATTTTGCTCATATCGAATATTTAACCCAGTTACAAAAATATTTCCAATAGAATAGAAATTCAATTTTCGAGTTTGAAAATTGTCTTTCTTTATCGTTGGACATTTGACAAATATTATACACATAAATATATTCACTATGTAAAATTAAATGTTCAATATTTATCGACATTTAATATTTGTGGTTTTATTAAATTATTCATCAATTAAATTTACGAATATAAAAATAATTAATACGATATATTTTTTTTTCATCGGTTATTTAATATTCGATTACGTATAAAAATGTTTTAGAAATAAGTTTATTAGACGTGGATCAATAGTAATTATTAATTTGTGAAATTATTTATAAAGAGATATACTATAATGTCAAATCGTTTGCTGTATATTTCGTATTATTTAATCAAGCGTAAATCCACCGAGAACAGGAAGTAGATTGTAATGTATCTCGATTCAAATGTACATGAAATACTCACATATATGTAGATAAATTTACTGATAAAGATACAGGCTGTATATAATACCATTCATCATTACGTAACATCACTTGAGATCAATAATTATGAACTAATATTAATTAATTTGGAATCAATAATGGAATAATATTATAAATTGGGTAATTTATTTAATACACTTGTCTATAAAGTTTAAAAATGAGGCAAAAGTATCAAAACATCCAGCGCTGTTGATGTAATTTTATTAAAAATTTTTGTATCAAAGTAAAAATATTTTATTATGCGAAATAAAATATTTTTTATATACCGAAGATTTTTTTTTTTTAATTATTTTTTTTATTGAATCGATAATTAATTTTTTAATCTTGTTTCATCATTAACAGTCAATATATCCAAATATTTTGGTGCAGTTTTTATTTATTAGTAGTATTATTTATCTAATAAAAAAAATATTTATACAAAAAAATTTTAATCCAAAATATTTTTATTAACTGTGTGAAAATTATTTAAATATTCTATATATACATTTGTCTAACTGTGCATAATTTCAATACATAACAAATTGAATATTTAATAGAAATAAATAAATAACAACACGAAAAAAAAAACATAGTCAATTTTATTTTCTTCACTCAATAAATATTATTTATACATTAATTATTTGTTTCTTTCTTTTTGTTTAATAAACTTTTTGATATCTCACTTCAATAATATATGATTATTTAATAATTTTCTTCAAAGAAATGAACTCAATTCATTTAATTTAAATAATAAATCTAATTACTTAATAGAAAATCAATAATTAAAATATTTAACTTAAAAAAAATTAATTTTTTCTCTTAAATATTTTAATAAAATAAATGTTTTTATATTCATAATAATTCCTACTTAAATACAATTTTATATTTTTATATTTTTAATTTAATTGGAACTAAAAATTTAATAATATTATCAACAATAATTCACATCTAATTCTGGTTTCAATTAATATGTTTATTAATGGTGTATTTTCTCATATAATCAATAATAGAAATCGTATATTTAGATTATAGCTTGAAATTTATTCTCACAGAGGCAGTAGTCACAAATGAAGTGCTATTTCCAACGTGTTTCGATGGATCGTTAACTGACATTCAAGTGAAATTCACATTTAACGGTCAATCCTCATGTTTTCATCACATTTCATCCCAATATTGAAGCATAACATTGTTTAACATCCAACCAAATTAAAACTTTTTATAACGTAATTTATATTTTGATGAAATTTCATGTCTACCATTTTACCCATCTACATTTCACCCCCAACACCAGCTTATTAATTCATTAAAAACTTTCCCTCACTAAACATAACTTCAAAATAATACTTTATCTTTTTAATTTTCTATTATTATTCTTTTTTTTTTTTAATATTCTTTCATTTTTGATTGCAGAGTAAATTTTACAACATGTACGAGATCAAGATTAACTTGATTAGCGTATAACTGGGAGTTAGTTTGTAACGAAGAATTAACAGGGGATGCGAAAATTCGAAGAGAATGTCACCGGGATCGGTTTGGGAGTTGCGGTTACTATTTATGCTGGCAACAGTTATAATTGTTATTGCAAATTATCATCACCATCAACGTGAAAATTCTACCATTAATTTACGTCACTTTGAACAAATTGGCGGCGACCACAAAACACTACTCAACATTTCCCTCTTACAAAGTAAGTTTATTTACATTTCATATTCCATATGTATAAATCAGTGTAATTAATAAGTTTCGTAATATTTTATTTTTAAATAATTTGATGACAAATGAAATGTTTTGATAGTTTAAATTTATCGCAGAATTATTATTCAGAGATTTAACAGCTGTGCTTTATAAACTTGTGCATGTAGAGAAATTTGTATGTTTGTCATTGAAAATTGATTTGACTATTTTACGAAAGCAATTACAATTTTCTGAACAAATACACTTCTCTGTATAATATTATTTCCGATTAATTTGTGTTGTAGAATAACAATAGATTAAAAATACAAAAGCGATTATATTTTATAGTAAAAACTTGGTATTATTTATTTGACAGGTTTTGTATTATGCGACGAAATGAAATAGATGATTGTGTATCATGTTTATTAAAGGAAAAAATTAAAGTTTGAAAAAATTTTTCGAAATTTTTTCGTGTTTTTTGACAGGCTGTATCTCAGTGAAAAATGGTCGTATCGAGTTTCCAAAAATTGTATTTTAAAGCTCCGAGTCTCTAGTTTTTAGATCTTGTAGCGAAAAAAATTTAGATGCTACGGTTATTACGTGAATTTGAGAAATATCGCGAGAAAAAAAAATTCGCAAATTTTGTTCCTTTTTTTTTGAGTTCACGAATTTGAAAAATTTTTTTTTGAATAAACCTTCATTAGCATTGGATAGCTTGTTAATTCAGCTTCAATTTCGTTTTTTTAGAACCTCGGTACGATCATTTTTCACTGAGATACAGCCCATCAAAAAACAAGGAAAAATTTTGGAAAATTTTTTGACCTTTTAATTTTTTCCTGTATATATTTATTTGTTCTATTTTTTTAAATAATTTAATTATTTTTAAATGAAATTATTTATCTTTCATCGTTTGCGTAGTTTAGTGAACTTTGTTTTCTTTTTTATTATTCATTTATTTGCGCAGTTTCTTCTTTTATTTTAAATTCTGAATGAAAATAAAATAACCAAAAGATGATGAGAAAGAAGAAGAACAAACAGATCTTTAATAGTCGATTAGAATCGTGCTAGAGCACGTGAATATAAGAAGATGCGAGAACGTAAGAGCAGAGAGGAAATGATATGGCATTACATTACCACTGATGTTGTTGGAAGTGCATTCTTAATGCACTTTCAAAAAATGAACCATTAAAGCTCAAGTAAGAAAACGAGAGGATGATTTCCATTAGTCCAAAGTATATGCCATCTATGGTCGGTCTTATGAACTCTTTATTTTTATTTTTGACAGTATACTTTACTTTCAAAAAATTTTTTAATATCTCAAGATGTGTAATATATTTATTCGCACAAAATTTCGTATACTAATAAACATCTGTTATTGATTATTTATATTAATAATAATTAAAAAAAAAATTTTTTTGAAAAAAAAAATTAATTATTCAATAATTTTCTAAAAAGAAATAAACTCAATTTATTCAATTTGAATAATTTATTTGATTACTTAATTAAAAATCAATGATTGAAATATTTAATTTGTAAACAAAATTATATTTTTTACTTAAATATTTTAATAAAATAAATATTTATAATTTAAATGTTTTTTCTAATCATAATAATTCCTGCTTATATAATATTTTTTTTTATTCAATTGAAATTAAAAATTCAATAAAATTATCAACAATAATTTACCTTCAATTTTGGTTTCAATTAATATTATATAATATATTATAAAAATAAAAATGAATTTTGACCATAAAATATAAAAATTAGAAATTTTTTATTGTTCAAACTCATTTCATTTTATTTATTACTGACTTATATAAATAAAGAATTCATGAATAAAAATTTCTAGCAAAATATTAGACAATTTTTTTTTTACATAAAAAATAAACAATATTATTATATCCAGTTTTTTAATAATTAATAGAACGTTTTTAATTTCTCAAGATATGTAATATTTTCATTTAAACAAAATTTCGTACTGACATTCATGAAGAATTCATAAATAAATATTTATATTAATATATTACATAAATTTTTTCCATATAAAAAATAAACAATATTATTAAACAAACATTATCATGTCCGATTTCTCAATAATTAATAGAACATTTTTTATCAAAGCAATAAAAACTCAAAAGGATTTTTATTTAATAAATCAAGATACTAAATTGAAATTGTCTTATTTCGAAATTCTTTTTCTTAATTTAAAAAAAAAAAATTATTAAAATCAATTAACGATTTTTGTGTATTATCAAAGAATAGTATTACATTTTTAATCATTCATATACTTAATCTCTCTCATGCTCCATGAACCAATGAGCATAAAGTCTCCATAAAGTCTGAGCTTTCGAGGGTCGGGAATATAACTTGAGAGTTCGCTTTATCGTATTGCGCCTCATCGAACCGTGAACCCTCGAAAAGCACGTACCAATCGGTGAACGTGTTTCTCTCAAATATATCCGAGTATGTTCATTGCGCGTTTCAATTGCAAATATAGATTTGATATTGCCAACTATTTCTTTGAGCTTTATTCAATCTATGTATTCATATAAATACACCCACAATTTAATGTTATATTTGTATTTGAAATACTAAATTGTAATATCTGTATTAAATAATTGCAATATATCACGTATATATATAAGCTTGATACATACATACATATAATTGTCGAATCATAAAATCATACACACATACACATGTATATATATATTTATTGAACATTATTCTATTAGTAAAATTGGTGGAAATTAATTATTCAAGTGAGTAATTATGATTTTGGATAATTTTAAATGTTTAATTTTACACTTAGTAATTTTGCGTTGCTCAATTGATATAAATTAATTGATAATTAATTAGTAATAAATATAAAATAATAATTATGGAGATGAAGAAGAAGAGAAAAAATTTCCAATTACTTTTGAACATTAAATGATAAATAATTTAATCAATTATAATCATTGAAAAATTATCATAATTTTAATTTTGATATTTGGTGAATTTTAAAATTATTATTCAACATAATTGTAAATAAAATGTATTTTAATTAATCATCGCGTTGCAAATGTATATTTATAGTATCATTATTAAACATTTATTTTTCATTTATCTTTATTAGTTCTTATTACACTCACGTATACATAATTATCGCTGATTATACTTCATTATTTACGGCCGGAGAAGCAATTTTAACTTTGTAAATGTGACGGAAGAGAGCACATTTAGAGCATTATATTAAATTATTAATGTATAAAATATTTGCATCCTTATAGAATTTGTGGTATATTATTGAAAATTAAATTCATTCGAATATTGATAGTTTTTTTTTTGAATCTTTTCATCGATTATTCATATTATTTTATGAACTTGGAAAAAATTAATAAGAGTTCCTCTTTCTTTATTTATTTATATATTATACTATAAACTTGAAACAAATGATTGAGAGTTTATTTTTTTTTTTATTCATTTATATTTTATTTATTTATATATTATTTTATGAACTTGAAAAAAATGATTGAGAGTTCCTTTTTTTTTTATTAATTTATATTTTATTTATTTATATATTATTTGTTTATATATTATTTTATAAACTTGAAGAAAATGATTGAAAGTTCCTTTTTTTATTTATTTATTCATATTTTATTTATTTATATGTCATTTGTTTATGTATTATTTCATGAACTTGAAAAAAATGATTGAGAGTTTCTTTTTTTATTTATTTATTCATATTTTATTTATTTATATATTATTTGTTTATGTATTATTTTATGAACTTGAGAAAAATGATTGAGAGTTCCTTTTTTATTTATTTATTCATATTTTATTTATTTATATATTATTTGTTTATATATTATTTTATGAACTTGAAAAAAAATTAATCCAAGAGTTCCTTTTTTTTGAATTTATTTATATATTATTTGTTTATATATTTTTATGTTTATTATTTCATGAACTTGAAAGAAACAAATGAAAGTTTCTTTTTTTTTCTCTTCATTTATTTATTTATTTGTTATCTTCAATTTTATATTGTATACATATATAAAAAAAAAAAAAAACAATGATGAATGCATGATGAAATTCTCTTTGCGTAATCCACGACAACTATTTGCACATATAAATGTCACATACAATTAGAGAGATTGTTTATTCGGTCAGCACTTGATGTCCACTCCGGGTGGACAATGAAATATTGCTAAAGATACATCTGTATATTATTTATACACATACAGATAGATATGTATATACAAATTATCCATGTATACATCCTTTATATATTTATATTATTCAAGTTCGGAGAATTTTTGTATCTACTGAGTAAAAAAATAATTAAAAACCCAATTAATAAATGATATAATCCATCTTATATCAATAATAATTTATATATTAAAATTATATTCACAAATTATCTCCATGAAGTTGAGAAAATCAATTTTTTATGATTGATTATTTTATTTTCACAAATGTTATGAATATAAATATTTCGATATTGCGAAATTTTTATGAAGAAAATTTTTTTTCATTGATTATGAATTAAATAATTTATATTTTATTCAAAAACAAAATAATTTGATCAGTGTAAATTCGAAATTATACACAGATTAATTGTTTTATCAAAAAAAAAAAAAAAAGAAAAAAGAATGTTTTTTTTATGACACACGATTAAACAATAATTAAAATATATAATTGAATATTAATTATCAATTGATGAATAAATTTATTTTTTTTTTGATAAATTAAGGATAAAGCTCAGATCAAATATTTAATTATTTATAAAATGCCTTCAGTTACTATCCTAATTAACCGTAAACTCAATGCAATGACATCATTCTTCTATTCTTCAATTAAAAATAAAGAACAAAAAAAAAAATGAGTGGAGAAAAAAAATCTTTTATTACTTGGAGTGCGAGCTTTTTTTAATCCTACTTGAAAAGTTATACACTCAGATAAAAACGATTAAGTGACGCTGAAGTTCTTTCTATTATGAGATATATATTCTGTCAACTTATGTGTTATAATCTCACAACTGTGTGTAGTGACGTGAATTCTTCCTCTCCAATTTATTTCGACGATTTTCATAAAATAAAATAAGGTCACATGAAGTTCATCTGTATGATTTTGAACTTTTCTATCAATCTAGGTCGATAATTGTATCATTTGTATGCTCGATACTGAGCAATAGTATCTGTAAGAATAATCTGGGATATGAAATAAATTTTTCTTATTAAAATACACAAATAAACCAGTGAAAAAATTTAGTTTAAAAATTTTTAAATTTCAAAAATTTTTTTATTATTATTATTAATATTATTATCATTGTTTATTAATTTATTTACTTTGATTAATACAATTGAAATGCCTTCTACTTCACTATTATCATTAAAATTAAAAATTAAATTTAATATTAAATTGTTTGAATAATTTTTATAGATTAAATTATTTTAAATTTAATCCAATATTTTTTTCAGTGTAAAAAATAAATAGTTATGATTTAATATAAGAATAAAATTGTCATTGCACTATGATTTCCGTAAGTATATATTTATTCCATCGAGTATATAAAACGCAAAAATTTCCGTTTGGAATTTTTGTAAAGAAATAAAAAAGTGGCATTTGACGTTACAAAAAAAAAAAATATTGGACTTGATTTCTCGTGAAGTCTTGATCCCCCAAGAGTTTTACGATGCAGTTAAGGATTGAATGAATAAAATAGCAAAAAACTCGAGCATAAGTCTTTCATTGCATCATTCAAAAAAAAAAAAAAAAAAAATACAAAATTCCGTATTCATGAGGGGATTTGTTATGTTAACATTAAATTTATAATATCGCAATATGTGATCGGAATATATCTTTGTATTTATTTCTGGATTTATATCAACAGAATTAATGTAAAATTTTCAATAAACTACAATATTTTCATGTAAATACACTTCGTATACATATGTCGTTATATAAAGTCACAAAACATATAAATATTTTGCAACTGTTTATTCATATCTCTTTAAATATATAACCATACATTTTTATTTTTTACTACACTAAAAAATGTATTCATTTTTGCATCGCTGAATGTATTTCCTGGATGGTTCTTTTGTCAGATTTATTCATTCATTTATATATTTATTTATTTATTTTTTAATGTTGGAACATTTCTGTGACTATTTTGTGCCATAAAAAAAAATATAAGAGCAAGTGAATAATAGGAAAAAGTGCGAGATAGTAAAAAACTTTCAGTGAGATATAAAAACAACGACAATACTGGTGTACATGAAAAAGTGTAATAATGGTTTTTGTTTGTAATTGTTGCGGTCAAGAAGCTCAAAGACACTTATGCTTTTATTGTGAATAAGTATTGTATGTGGAAAAGAAACATGTGGCAACCATTTGTGTAGACAATCACGTGTAACTTCGAACGAGAAAGCAATACAATGATGATTGTAGGCAACAATTTAACTTAAGCTTAGACTTCTTTTGTTTAAAAAACGCATGTAGGGTTAAATTGTAAACAAAGTTTGAAATTTCTTCTACAATATATTTTGATAAATTGCATCACAGATATTAATGTCAAGATTATTTATTATTGTTATTGTAATTTTATTTAAAAGAAGATTATTATTGAATTGATAAAAAAAAACAAAGAAAAAAAAATCGAGACTTTTTATTTGCTTAAAAAATATTTTAATCAATATTTCTTTTTTTTTTATAATATTTTTCATTAATATTCGAACAATAATATTTATAATATTAATTGTTTGAATGATAATATAAACATATTGCAATGGATTTATTGAGATAATTTTTTTATTGAATAAAAAAACTGATTTTTTTATCTTTTATATATTTTTATTTTTGTTCAATGAAAATATTTCTTCAAAAAATTAATAGAAATTATTTTATCGTTCCGAATATTATAAAATTCAATTGAACTCGAGTGTAGAATAAAATTTGAAATTCAGTCGGACAAATTTAGTTATTTAACTTTGATTAAATATTTTTTTTTTCAACGATTGTACTCAAAATTTCTAAATAAATAATCAGATACATGAATATATATATTCTTGGATTACATGCACATACTTTGATATCTAATTTGGGTCGTTAATGTTTGCAGTGACGTAAAGATTATAAACATAATATGATATTTGAGACAGTAATCTTTATGCTAACGCGAATATATACTGACTTTAGTGCGACAGTTTATGAAGTTACGCAATTTCCGCTAAGGAAGACCTTCCTTCCTTCACTTCTTCACTTTACTTACATATATTTTATGTACATGGAATGCGTTAGTTAACTTTTCCATCAGTGATATCACGAAAATTTGATATAACAGATAAATTTATGTTGCTCTTAAAAAAAAATTATTTTATTTTATATTTTTCGTAACTTGAAGAACTTTTAAACATTTAATTAAAATGACATTGATATTGTTAATTAAATCATTCAATTATATTACTACTGACGAATTATATCAATATATTTATGCACTGTTGTAATTTACAAGTAGCAAAAAATTTATTAATAATAAATAATAATAGAAATGATTGAGTTTGTGACAAATTTGATATTATTAGATATAAATTCGTGTGAAAATTAGAGTTATAATGTTAATAAATGAATATCCGATTTATTTAATTATAAAATATAAATGATGATGTAAAATAAAGTTCAGAAAAAAATTAGTGAATTTTACTAGTGCTTAAAAAGAAGTTAAATCAATGAGTGAAATAAAAAAAACACAATGTACCATGAAGACAATTAAAGAAACTCATTTTAAATAAATTGAAAAAAAAAAATACAGGTTCAAGAAATTTTATTTATTTTTGTCCGGAATTGAAGAAAAAACTTTATTCAGTTCGGCTTTGAGCGATACTATACTAAAGCTATAAATAAGTTCAAAGTAGATCAGAGTAACAGAAATTCTACAGAGATAATATTAGAAAAAAAGTAATTGAGCTTTTCATGTCCTTGACATAATAAATAAGAAAGTTAAAAAAATACCCAAGCTTTTATGTCTTCTATGAGACTTAACAGATTTTATTTAATGTCACAAATCAAATTTCAATGATATATCGAGTGAAAATTTTAATTCGAAAGTTATACGTTCGAATAAAAGTGTCTTTGCTCATGCAAAGATTTAAAGTGTTGACAAATCTCATAAAAATATAATTTATAATGCTAATAAAATTTTCATCTCTCTTTACATTTATATTTCATCATGTTTTCTCCTATGATTAAATTAAACACATTAAAAATTTACCATTTCTTTTAATTAGATAAATAAATTGGCAGTTATTAATTCAATATTAAAATAAATGCGATGGTGAAATGATATATTTTATAGAGACAATAAAATCTCAGGAGATTATCTTCAATTTTCCTTTGCCAACATTGTAAATTTACTAAGTAAGCTAATGAGCCGTATCTACCTGCGAAGACTTAGCAACGTGGTATAACCATACGATAGCAATGAGAACAAAGGAATAAATGACAACGTAATGAGTATAGAAATTTCTCTATAGAAACTCACTGATATGAAGATTAAAAACTAAATAAAAGACTCTGTGCGATATGTCAACTCGTACTGCGTCTAGTTTGTGTACTCGACAGCTGTGAGTAGCATTTAATCTACCGATAAAGCACGCGAGCTTTCATCAAAACTTTTTTGTCATACAATAAAATTGTCATTAATCTAATATTTATTTTCAAATTTAATATTGTTCATTAGTATTGATTTTTTTTATATTCAAAATAAAATATAAAACCCGAATAAATTTAGAATATAAAATTACCAATGGGAAAAATTTATTTTATATTTATTTAAATGATTTATGGAATTTTATCAAGAAGAAAACTGATATAAAGTTCGAAAAAAAAAAAAAAAAAGATATGAAAATAAGTTTGAATATCGTGAAAAATGAGTTGGAAATTTTTTTCTTTTAAAGTTCAACCGAAAATATGAAGCTTTGGTGCAATGAAGACTGAAGCTTTTGGAGTGATTTTTTAGAATTAGTTGTAAAGTATCAAAAAGTGGGCGCAAAAGTTGTGTGTGCTTGTGCGATTTCTCGTTACTTGGTAAAAGTTGAAAAGTTAGCTTTAACGGCTCATCGTAGAGATGACTCTCTACCTATACTCTTCGTGTATTTTACCAGGCGATAATTTATTACATTTCACCTCACGCGCGAAAAAGCTTTTCTTCGTGGGCAACTCTTAGAGCCCATCGCTCCCCTTCTATATTACAACGGCAAATTAGAATTAATGAAGCGCACTCGTACGTTAATTTATTGCTGTGAAAAATGTGAAACTCTCGGCATTTGATAATCTTGATAAATACGGTTTGTTTTAGATATATTTATGTGAGTTGTAAACAATGTTATATATAAAATGATGCAACAAATGATTCAGTAGAAAATATTACGTGTCTGTTGTGAATTTAAATTTATATTATCGTTTTTTTTTTTATTTATCACGGAGAGAAAATTATCGATACAAAGCAAAGTGGATGAGAAAATTTAATTAAGCAAGTAGTAAAAGAACATTCATTGCTAACACGTAATATCAACTATAAATAATAAATATCAAGTGTAAAATATAATAATAAATAAGTATAAATATTTCTTTGCTTCTTCTTATATTTTATTTTTTTATTTTGTTTTATTTATTTTTTTTTTTCTTCTTCACTTATTCAGTGCTCTACTCTGACTATTTTTAAGTAGTTTACATAATAATTTGAAGATTTTCTGAAATATATAGAAGATTTTCTATAATAAATAGTATACAAATATAAATAAATGTAATGAATATCGTCATTTTATAATTAAAATATTTATACAATAATTTGTAGATTTCTTGATATTTGAAAAATTATAATTCTGACTGTAAGATATTTTTATTTGTTGTTGAGTATAAATAAGTAATTTAATATAAAAAAATTTTTTATAAAATTATTCTCGGGCACAAATGATCAATAAATACTATGTGATATTTATTTCAATAAATTTTTATTTAAATATCCGCAGAAAAATTAACTTTACTG
This sequence comes from Microctonus brassicae, assembly GCA_918226075.1. Taxonomy (NCBI): domain Eukaryota; kingdom Metazoa; phylum Arthropoda; class Insecta; order Hymenoptera; family Braconidae; genus Microctonus; species Microctonus brassicae. The sequence continues at coordinate 5,308,645 of OW445483.1, forward strand.
ATAAATTCTAGTAAATAACTAATTAAAAATTCGCAAACTTTAAATTATATCCAAAAAACTTCTCTCGAATGTAAAAAGGTTTAATTTTTTCGTAGGAATAATACACCATAATAAATAGTAAACAAATAAAAATAGATGTAACAAATATCGTAATTTTATAATTATAATAATTATAAATATTTGAAGAAGAAAAAAAAAAATTATTTTTTCCATGATTTTACCGGAAAATCCCTCGCGATTTTTTCAAACGTTATTCATTAACTACTATACCTCGGTCATAATTCACATACTTACACAAGCAAGAATACAATAAACATAAAAAATATTGATAAAGTATTATAAATACAAAAAAATAAAACATTGTATAAAAAAAAAAAAAAAAATTCATCTCCGCATGAATTTTTATACGAACCGATGAAAGAAAAAGCGATGGAAAATTGTCAGTCGATTATTTCCCATGAAAGCAAAGCTTACAGCCGTGTACCGAAGCTATCACGATGACGACAACAACGTCGGGATGAACATAGAGACAAAAGAAAAAGTCTTATATATACATAGACATTTGGCGTCTAGTCTCCGTAAAGAAAAACGGTCGACGAGATGGATGATCCTGTTCAGGACTTCAGGCTTTGCCATAAAACAATGCGCCGAAATAAATGGTCCTTGCTAGATGTATATTTATTATGTCAGGCAGCGTGTGTGAGCGTTCCACCGTGGCAAATGCACATAGAAAGATGAAGAAAATAGCTGATATGTATGTATGTATATATAAGTATGCATGTATAACTTTAATAGTATGAGTGGAAAGCGAGTAGCATCGTATGTATTCAGCGCCCGTTGCGGCTACCCACTTCGCGCGCGCTAGCCCGACGCGACCCTCGCCAAAGCTCTCTCTCTGACTCTCTCACGTCTAGTCGTGAAAGAAGCTGTAATAAATTGCGAGGAAAATGGCTTGAAGCACCCTGTTACGTTGAGCATCTGCCTCGCGCGCGATCTCGCAATTAACCGCTTCGTCTACCTACTGTGCTTGCGAGAAAAAAAAATATGTACTTGATCTCGATTTTATAAATTGACCAATCGTATATCGTAATTAAATCAGACATGAAATAAATTTAATTAAAATTAATAATTTCCCCATTAGCCAAGTGCGCGCACCGATCGTGCACCGTGCGAGCACCTAGTGCACTTGGTGCACTCACGGTGCACCTCAGGTACTCGTCTACTGTGGCAGCACAGTTGACCACTAAGTAGAATTCAAATGATCCCCTATTACGTACCCGAATAGCCTTTGGTTCACTCCATGAAATTCCACTTTGTATTGTCACACGTTATAACTATTATGAGGCCACAGTATTTCACGTCATGTAATATGTCAAAAACATGTGAATTTCATTAATTTTAAAGGAAAAGATCCAAGGATCCAAGGGATCTTTTCCTTTGGTTCCTTTTTTGGAGCCTTTTGGATCCTTGGATTTTTTTTTGAATCCTTGGATCCTTTTTGGACTCACATCCACCATTACCATTACCACTACTGCCAAAACCAGCTTTGGAACCAGCTCCGGAGCTTCGAAACCAGCACAGAAACCAGCTCCGAAACCAACACGAAAACCAGCTTCGGATCCAGCTTCAAAACCAGCTCAGGAACCAGCATGAAAACCAGCTTCGGAGCCAGCATGAAACCCAGCTTCAAAACCTGCCCGGGAGACAACACGAAAACCAGCTTCAAAACCGGCTTCGGAACCTGCACGAAAACCAGCACGAAAACCAGCTTTGGAACCAGCACCAAACCCAGTTTCGGAACCAGCACGAAAACCAGCACGAAAACCAGCTTTGGAACCAGCTTTGGAACCAGCACGGAAACCAGCTTTGGAGCCAGCAAGGAAACCAGCTCCAGAACCAGCACCAAACCCAGCTTCGGAACCAGCACGGAAACCACTCTCAGAGCCAGCATGGAAACCAGCTTCAGAACCTGCGCGGGGACCAGCAGGAAAGCCTGCATGGGAGCCTGCTGGAAAACCAGCACGGAAACAGCTTTGGATCCAGCTTTGGAGCCAGCTTTGAAATCAGCACTACTACCACTACCACCACCGCTACCACCACTACCACTCCAAGGGATCTTGGATCCTTCCTCCGATCCCCTTGATCGGGGAAGTTCACTGGATTTTGGTTTACTACATAACGTGAAATACTGTGGCCTCACAATAGTTATAATTTGTGACAGCACGGAGTGGCATCTCGTGGAGTGCACCGAAGGCTATTGGGGTTGTTTTTTTTTTTTTTTTTTTTTTTTTTAAGAAGAGAAAGAGGAAGAGGAGGAAGTGGTTATTTGCAGATTGGGAGAATTAGTATATTTTTTTTTTTTTTTTTGGTTTAGTTTTTTGATTATTTTTTCAATTGAAATTTTGAATTTTTTTTTTTTTTATTTATTTTTGTATTTTTGCGGGGGGAAAAAATTTTTTTACAGTGTGGGAAATGCAAGTTTGCTTTTGGAAAATGATGAAAATTGAAAAATATAATAAATGAGAAAGAAAAAAAAAATTTTCGAAATTTTTTTTTTTTCTTTTGAAATTTTTGTGACACCCAAAAAAGGATTATTTCATTTTTTAGATATTTCCATGTTGAGTTAAGAACATTTCAAATATTTAAGCTCGATATTTGATAATTGAACTGAAATTCGTAAAAAAAAAAAAAAAGTCTTAATTAATATAAATGAAGAAACAAAAAATCAATAAATCAAACAACTCAAAATATTTGAGGGTGTAAAATACCCTGGTATTGAAACAATTAATATTTAGTTCAAACAAAAAATATTTCATTTTAAACCTATAATACTTATTTAGTAACTATAAATTTATTTTTATTCATTTTTTATTTATATAAAGTGATTGATAGTGGATGCGTATGGATATAGAAGCAATTATTTCGTGTAATACTAATAACCCAAGTCGTTTAGTTGATGCAACCATCGATATTGTAAAAGCAATATAGTGTAGTTGCCAAAGGAGTTGGCGTGCGTAGTTGGTTTGGGATTTTAGTGGCAGTTAACTATTCCAACCAGGTGGTGGAGAGCAAGGGAATTAGTTCTAGTACACTGTTATCATTATACGCACTATTATATTGGCAGACTGCATCAGATGCAATGAATATTACTGTTCATCGATCGCACATAAATATAGTGCAATGACAAAACGTGACTATACCACAATCTGAATTATTAATCCACAGCTTATATTTTACAAACACAAAGAGAAATAAAATTATAAGAGCAACATTTTGTATTCGAAAATATTCAGAAAAAAAAAATCATTATTAATTCTATTAACTTGAAAGAAAATATTTATTGTTAATTAATTTTATAAAACATACACCTCTTTAATATTATTCATTGTCTTGGTGGAATTTAAAAAAATTCTTCTGTGAATTAATTCAAGTCCTACTTGTGAAATAATCAATTGTGAATTTCCGTTCTCAATTTACCAGAATAAAATATCGATTTAATCTATTTGTAAATTAATTTATAAAAATAATATTATATAAAATTTTGATAATATAAAAAGTGGAGCTTTTTATTTATTTATGCTATTTTCATGGTGTTTTATAAATATAAAATATGAATATAAATATAGAAAAAAAATATAAAATAAAATTTTCCCTTTTTTTTTTGATGTCGCGAAAATTTCAAAAATTTTTTTTTATGTTTATTTTTTTATTTTTTCAATTTTCATCATTTCCCTAAAACAAATTCGCATAACCCACACTATATAACACCATAAAAGTAGCATAAATAAATTTATTAACATACGAGATAACATTATTTTGAATTTTTTTTTTAATTATATAAAAATATTTCACATTTGTTTTATTGGATTGTATACATGGCTTTGTACATTTTCCTCTCAGTAACGGCTTTAGTTGGATTGAAAGTGGACAACTAATACCGAATCGATCCGAATATAGCAATTGGCTATAGTTTCATTCGCAACACCCAATACTGTGTTTTTTTTATTTATTTATTCTTTTTTTCATCCATGGATTTACGACTTGATTCATGATTTTTTTATTTTTTTTTTTTCATTCTTCCACACATATCCATGGATGAATGACTTTGAACATCTATACAGCCGTTAGGTATACACAGGATGAAACAGGAAAGTAATTGGCTCACGCGCGACAGGATATTAGCGCACGTTGACAGTCGTTAATTTAAATTCTGGTTTTCGATCTCTCTGATATTCGTTCGTTATCTTTCGCATTAGCTTGTCACGCATTGTGAACTGTAACATCTAGCTCTGTTTCAATGAATTGCATTCAGGTCAACCGAAAATAAAATACAGAGATATTATATCATCAGAATATTTTTTTTTTTTCTTTCAATTTCATTTCATGTTTTCATTTTTAAAATGGAGTATAATAAATATTCACTCTCCATAAAATTTTAATATATATCCCTGATGGAATTATACTAGTATGAAAGCTCTATAAATATAATTTTTCAATGATTTAGATAAATGAAACAAGGTCATTATACCTACTATATTATATTGAATTATATATCAGAATTATTGCAATTGATATTTCCACTAGAGATATTATTGCAATTTTATTTAATAAATATATTTGAAATGTGTAAAAATCTTCGAAATAAAATTTGTTTAGTTTCGAGAGAGACAGGAGATTATATAGGTGGAGCATATTGACCTTATTTGGAGAATCCAAGCTCACTTGAAGAGGGAAAAAAAGCTTGAGATATTGTACATACGAAGGATTTTTTAACATAGGGTGGTTTTTCAAAAATATTTCTACTGTCCCAATGCACTCGTAATTCCTTTCCACTGAGAAACAAATTTATTATAATTAATAATAAGACTCATTAATAATTAAGTAATGACACGTTAATGAGGGTGGAAAACTTGTGTTGAAATAATAATTAAAATTACTAATAAATATTTCCACTGTATAATTATTTCCTTGTACTCCCTGAGATTATATCTATTATTAATAAACAAAATAAAGATAATTATCCAAATATACACAAAATAATTACATCCTAATTTCAAATTAATCAATAAATAATATTTCATAATTCTCAACGAATTAAATACAATTTAAATATTCACAATTTTTATTGTAATTATTTTTAATATTATTCAATTATATCCAGTCCCAATTTTTCATCTATACACTAATATTAAATACATATTAATCATACTTGATATTAACATTGAAGAATAGATTTTTAAAATACATAATAAAATATAATTTATATATATTTTCATAAATATTAAATTATGACATTCACGTATTGCCTGAATATCGATTATTTTTATCTTTTACCCTCCCATCAGAAGCTTTCATTTCATTGTATGACACACACACACACACACACATATATGTACATTGATATATAAAAACACCCGTTTCAGTAGACCGAATTTTTCTATATATTGAGTATATAAACTCGTTCGTAAATCTAAGACCAAAGATTTATTAGAAATTTTCGAGATCGAGTGCGCTATGGGTAGTCGACTTTTTATCGGGTGTATGGGCACAAGTTTAGCGGCAAGCCAGTTACTATAAATCTCTGTTAGCTTCTAAGTTGAGCTGGTATATGTATATAATGTATGTTTTTGGCAGGGGCACAAGCAACTGTCATGAAAAACCAAATTTTATTAATCTATTGTTTGATTTTATTTCGTCTGTTATTAATTCGTAATTATTTTCGTATGTTATTTCTGAATGGTACACAATCTGTATATGTATAATTGTATATAGTTTAGTAAATAAATGAATGTTTAAAATATGTGATGCGCTAGACGTTAATGCGAATAATGCCAAAGATATTTTAATTCTTTGTTCAGTTGAATTCGGATGCGGTTTAGTGAAATTAGTTTATAATCGGATGAATAATTTCTTCACGGTAGAGCATTGAATAAGTGAAGAAGAAAAATATGTTATGATTATTCGCAGATTGTATGGGAATATTTAAATGTTTATTTGTATTTTAATAATTATTTATGTAGCATTAAATATGTAGCATCGTTCATGTATTTCTAAACAGTTCTAAAAATATTTTTGAGTAGTTTACAACAGTAATTTGTAGATTTTTCGATATTTAAAAAAATTATAATTCTGACTGTAAGATATTTTTATTTGTTGCTAGGTATAAATAAGTAATTTAATATAAATAATTTTTTTATAAAATTATTCGTGGGCTCGAATGATCAATAAATACTATGTGATATTTATTTCAATAAATTTTTATTAAAATATCTATAGAAAAATTGACTTTAATGATAATTTCCAGTAAATAACTAATCAAAAATTCCCAAACTTTAAATTATATTCAAAAAATTTTTCTCCAATATAAAAAGGTTTAATTTTTTTGTAATAATAATATAGTATAATAAATAGTAAACAAATAAAAATAAATGTAATGAATATCGTCATTTTATAATTAAAATATTTACACAATAATTTGTAGATTTTTTGATATTTGAAAAATTATAATTCTGTCTGTAAGATATTTTCATTTATTGTTAGGTATAAATAAGTAATTTAATATAAATAATTTTTCTATAAAATTATTCGTGGGCTCAAACGATCAATAAATACTATGTGATATTTATTTCAATAAATTTTCATTAAATTATCTATAGAAAAATTAACTTTACTGATAATTTCTAGTAAATAATTAATTAAAAATTCCCAAACTTTAAATTATATTCAAAAAATTTTTCTCCAATATAAAAAGGTTTAATTTTTTTGTAATAATAATATACTATAATAAATAGTAAACAAATAAAAATAAATGTGACGAATATCGTCATTTTATGATTATAATAATTATAAATACTTTAAGAAATAGTTTTTTGTTAAAAATCCCATCAAATGACTGTAATCATTCTAAAACGTGAAGAAAATTTTTGTCACGTATTCTCGTCCTTGCGTTTCGTGAGTAGAATAAAAAATAAAATTACTCATTTCACTCCTTCATTTCCCGCAAAAAAATTTACCCCACTGGTTTCTTCCTCTTTTTTCGCGCGCGTTTCCTATTGTTTCTCGTTACCTCTACCATGAAGAAACGTATTTCCTGGTTTGTCGATTACGACACGTCGTTCACTTTACAGTCACGTATTACAGATATCAGTTCACACAAAGCGCAGTTTGTTTAAAGCTTTTCGAAGAATTTTAGATAATGGATATAATACGCGATAACATTAAAATAAATCTTTCTCTTTTATTTTTTCAATACTGAACTTAAAAATTTATTGGTATTGCAACTAGCATTTATTTATAATTATCATCATAAAGATACAACAAATTTTCACCTCTATATATTTCTTTTTAATTATTATCAAAGAAAGTTTATAAACTTTACGATTAATATAATTAAAAAAAAAAATGTCCCAACAAAACTTTTATCGATTTCCTTTCACAGTTTAGAACGAAATTGAAATTCTCATTAAAGAAAATAGAAAAATTCTTTAATTAAAACGCTAGAAAAAAAAATTTGCACTCATTAAATAAATAATATTAATTATTCAAAACAAATATTAATAACCTAAAACAAATATTTATTTCGATATAATTAATTTAGTCGCTTCAATTAATTTTTTTTTTATGTAATCAAACTAATTTACGCAAAATAAAATGATCATATTTATGTATTTATATTTTTTTGAGAATTATTTGACACATTAATTTTTATTGAATAAATATGTATATAAATTATATTTATATTTGCTTGTAGTACATTTCCATGTAATATTAGTGAAGATAGTGTTCGTAATTTTGTGATAACGAGGAAAACACTCAGAGTACCATTTTCCTGCAGTCAAAAAATAAAATGCAATGAGGGAAAATTTGGCTGTATAATTATGTCGAAAAGTTTCGGTTACACCTGTACATATGATAATTATATACATAGATAAATATGGTATATGTATGTGTATATGTGTACGTACATAGATAAAATAAATAGAGGAAGAGAAAATCAGGTTGTTCGTTTATGTACGAAAATGGCTTAATTTTGGTTTGTGTTAATACACAAATCGCAATTGCTATGTACTACTGTATGTCTGCAACATTGTATACAGTAATTTCATCGTTTTGTTTCCGGATCTATCTGTGATTATAATTATACTGACCCACAATGTGTGTTTAATTATCACTGACCTCATTTTCTGAAGATTATTTGTAATTTGATACATCTGCGCTCGTTGAAACACAAAAATCCAACATTAATTCTATTATGATATTTCGGTAATATTTTATTTGTTAAATATAAATATATATTCTCATAAAAATCATGAACATATATTAATAATTATGGAAATAACAATAATGGTAAACGGCTTTTGAATTGTTTTTGATTTTTTTTTATTCAATTTTAATTTTTTTTAAGAAATTTATTTATCATTTTTAACCAGTGTTGAATTTTGCAATGCAAAAAAACTTGATTGAAAAATTATTTATCCATAAAAATTATTGATTTCTGTTTATGTATATATTTTTATTTATTTATTTATTTATTTTTTGACAAGCTCTATTCATTTTATGCGATTTGAAAATTTATAATTTATATTATAAAGCATTAAATAATGTTATTGTGCTTTTAGCCAAACACACAATTTGCAATATTTACATTGTCTGAAATTCATTATAATATTTATTTATATTAACAGTAAAATAAAAAATAAATGAATCAATAAAATAATTCATCTAACATTGATATTCGTCATCGCATTATTTACACCAGAAATTATTATAATTTAATTAATAATTCATAGCAACTAAATTATGCAAAATAATTAAAAATCATGAAATATGTATAATAACAAAAAATCATTAATAATTGATAATTAATAAATGTTATAACACAATAAATTTATTAACTAATATAATATAATATAATATCATTCAAACTTATTGAAAATAATCTGGTACAACAAAATATATATTTTACAAAACAAAAAAATGAATAAAAAAAAATCTCTGTTGCAAAGTTAAATAAAGCTTGAAAGTTGTTGCGTTGACAAAGTTAGCGATTCATTTATTCTTAAACCGTAGACACATATAGACAAAACTCATTTTCGCCTACCCCGAGTTTATTATTAAAATTCAAAACACTTGGGGGGCTTTCTTGAAATATATTATTACCACAGTATGAACAGTAATGTAATATTATGTTTATCGTTATTACTTTTAAAAAATTCGTAACATTTGAAAAGTAATGGAAAAACCTTAAAAGCACTCATCTACTTTATTTCTATGACATCAACCGTGAAGAAATAAAATTAAGTTTATTGAAGTCCAATAAATTGAATCAAATATACAAATATAGAAAGGAAAATAATACTTCACCTTACTCCTCATTTTTTCTTATCTACTTTTTCATTTTATCACTCTTATTCAATCATAATTTTATTAAATTATTTCAATTCATCCAAATATATATTCAAAGAAGAAAAAAATATATTTTTTCTCATCTACATTTATATTCATGAATTGAAAACTTCATAAAATTTCGATTATGTCGATCAATATTCGTTCTCTCTTCAGCCGAATCATCATTATGAATAGATATATGTAGTAAATGTACAATTATTAGTATTATTATTGTTATTATTATTATTATTATTATTATTTTATTCATAATCAAAATTTTTTCGAATAAACTAAGGAATAAAATAAAAAAATAACGTATAATAACAAATAAACAAATAATAAATTGATGAAAAAAATTATCATCATTGTTATTATTATTATTACTATTATTATTATTTTTTTATTTGTAATAAAGACGTTTTTTTTTTATTTATCAAGTTATGAAAAAAATTTTAAACAAATAATAACGAAATTAATGAATAAATAAATAACTAATAAATTTAAAAAATGAAAAAACAAAAAAAGAATTATTATTATTATTGTTATTATTTTATTCATGATCAAAAATTTCTTGAATAAATTATGAAATATAATGAATAAATAACATATAATAACAAATAATAAACAAATGAAAAAAATTATCATCATTGTTATTATTATGACAAATAAACAAATAATAAACAAATGAAAATTATTATTATTATCATTATTATTATTATTATTATTATTATTATTATTATTATTATTATTATTATTATTATTATTATTATTATTATTATTATTATTATTATTATTATTATTATTATTATTATTATTATTATTATTATTATTATTATTATTATTATTATTATTATTATTATTATTATTATTATTATTATTATTATTATTATTATTATTATTATTATTATTATTATTATTATTATTATTATTATTATTATTATTATTATTATTATTATTATTATTATTATTATTATTATTATTATTATTATTATTATTATTATTATTATTATTATTATTATTATTATTATTATTATTATTATTATTATTATTATTATTATTATTATTATTATTATTATTATTATTATTATTATTATTATTATTATTATTATTATTATTATTATTATTATTATTATTATTATTATTATTATTATTATTATTATTATTATTATTATTATTATTATTATTATTATTGTAATATCGGGCCTTGTCCGGAGGCGTCGCGTACACTCTCGACATAAATCCCATTAGCTAGCGGTGGCGCAAAATGGAAATCCCGCGGCTCACCCCAGAATCTCCAGGGAAAATTGTAGTTTCGCAAAAAAGAAATTGCGGGCTTTATCCTGTCCGTCGCCATATTAAAATATATACATACCTCTTCACCGATTCTCCCTTCACCATCAGTTTATGTCACTTATAAATATTTCCACCCTTTTTTTTTTTTTTAATTTTAAATTGGGTTCACTCCATTCAAAACAATCGTCAGCGATAAAAAGAGCATGAATAAAATATGAAATAAAATATTTCACAAAACATTCCAACGATTTAATGGCATTTATTTATGTATTTTATATGGATATTTATTTGTTATATTAAAAACTTTAATGAGAGTGTATGTAATTATTTGGAGAAGATACTTCACTGAAGCACAACGTAGTTATACTTCTTTTTTTTTTTTCTCATACAAACGAATAAATCGCAATGAATTTATTTTCATTTACATTGAATAAAAAAGCAATTGCAATGAAGTATCAGGAATTAATCAAGTATTATAATCGAGTCTCGAAATAATTGAATTTGAATATTAAAAAAAGAAAATAAATAAAGAAAAATTTAATTTCATACAATAACGAAGTAATATCCAATTTATTTCATTACCATCATAAAAATATTATTCCTATCAACAATAAAGACATTTTCAATAATCATCAAAGTAAATAAATATAAAAAAAATTTATATATATTAATTTATATCTTTTGTGGAATTTAAAAGCATTTATAAGACTATCATCGGTACTAGTAGTGTAGATAAATTTCCCTCAGACTATTGTTGATACTGTTGGCGGTGACGAGAACCCGAGGGATTAATAGACCGTGGAATGCTTGTTTATCGTTTACTATCGTTTACGTCGTTAAATTGCCCGTAGCAATGAGATATTAATAGTTTCACGGGGTGCCATCAGGGCCATGAGGTACCTGTATTAAAATACCGATAAATCCTGAAGTACCACAACTGTTTATTTTTTTCCCCCCAACTAAAAATTAAATCACCATTATCACTGTATAAAAAAATAAATAAACACTAAATTAAATTATAAATTTTATGAATGAAAAAAAAAAAAAAAAAAAAAAAAACAAAAGAAAATGATTATAATAATATATATATTATCATTATAATTATAAAAATTATTTATGATTTTAGAATTGATAATTATTTATGATTTTCAAAATAAAAATTATTTATAATTTTCTAAATAAAAATTATTTATAATTTTAAAAATAAATATTATTTATAATTTTGAAAATAAATATTATTTATAATTTTAAAAATAAATATTATTCATAATTTTGAAAATAAAAATTATTTATGATTTTCAAAATAAAAATTATTTATAATTTTCTAAATAAAAATTATTTATAATTTTAAAATTAAATATTATTTATAATTTTGAAAATAAATATTATATATAGTTTTAAAAATAAATATTATTCATAATTTAAAAAATAAAAAATTATTTATAATTTTAAAAATAAAAATCATTTATTATTTGAAAAATGAAAATTATTCATAATTTTAAAAATAAAAACTATTTATATCTTTCAAAATAAAAATCATTTATAATTTTAGAATTGGAAATTATTTATGATTTTCAAAATGAAAATTATTTATAATTATTCAAAATAAAAATTATTTATCATTTTAAAAATAAAAATTATTTCTAATTTGAAAAATAAAAATCATTTATAATTGGAAAAATAAAAATCATTTATTATTTGAAAAATAAATATTATTCATAATTTTTAAAATAAAAATTATTTATAATTTGAAAAATAAAAATTATTCATAATTATAAAAATAATAATAAAAATATCAAAAATACATAAATAAAAAAAAAAAAAAATAATATAATGATAAACAAATAATATAAAATGCTTTTAACATCAGTTAATTTTGTATTATCCTAGCGCAGATCAATGCACAATTACCACCACTGAGAATTCCTCGTCTACGTCATCATCATGTCAATCATTGGGATCCTTATTTTGAGAATGCAATGGGTCAAGAGATCATTGGACCACAGGATGTTGCATTACATCTTGGTGCAACTGCAATGCTAGATTGTCGAGTTGTGATGCTTGCTGATAAAACGGTAATTTCATAAACAATTCCCATGAGTTTACTCATTCATCAAACAGATAATAGATGAAACATTTGCATAATATTAATTTAATATCATCACTGTATTGTTTGAATATTCAACAAGCATTTATTTAAAATCAACCATGTAAATTGTGAATGAATAATAACGAAGCTTTTTATCATCATCAGCTTCATGGTTTGTATATATAAGTTAATTGTTTGAATAATAATTATTGCAGGTGATGTGGACACGACAAGGCACCGAGAGACCTTTTCTACTTACTGTTGGACTTGATGTTCATATATCTGACGAACGTTACAGTGTGAACTTTCGTTATCCCAACAATTATCGGTTAACCATTGCATCAGTCAGACGAGAGGATCATGGCCAGTATGCATGTCAAATTAATACTCATCCACCGAGGACACTCATCACTAATGTCACTGTACTTGGTAATTATTTTTGGTATACATATGTTTGGAAGTTATAATTAATTTTGTTGATTTATTAATAAGTGTCATTGTGAGTAAATCTGTGGGGAAAATTTATTTAATAGATTTTATATTTTTTATTGTATATTAAAATTATTTACGAATATTTATTCATGAGTAATTGGTTATCAAAATAATTTTTTATATTTTACATTGTCTTTTTTTTTTGTTAGACGAATTATTCAGTGTTTAGTTTTTTATTCGATTTTGAATTAAGATGGAATTTTTATTTGTTAGTGAAATTATTATTCAAAATTTATAAAGTTAAATATATTTTTCTTGATTGATTTTTTAATGAATTGATTCAAATGATTCAAATTAATTGTTTTTTATTTGGTCGGTTATTTTAGATTCATTGATCAATTTTTGTGAATCAATTCGATAATTTTCTTATCAGCCTTTATATAGGAAAAATTATTGTGCAGTAGAGTAAAAATATGCTGCAACATAAAGTGCTAATTATTTATACTCTTTTCAAGTTGTATATAAAAATTCATCAACTCTTGCATAAAATTAATTCTCATCAATCAATCGAGAATAAAATGTATCAATTTCACGAATTTTTTTCTTAAATAAAAAATTATTTTTCAATAAATTCAAGTTGATAAACTATTTTTATAGATGTTTCATAAACAATCCCACAAAATTTAATTAAATAATAATAATTACAAAGCACAAAAAGATTCAAAATAAACGATGGAGAATTCCAGTAATATTCAAATTCAAAAAATTTATTTTCATCGGAATATTTTACTAGTTAAAAAATATTCAGTAATTTATTTTCATATTATATTTCTACTATACACAGACATATTTCATACAACACTTTCAACATTTCTCATCGACAATTTTTTTCCAGTTTCTATTATTATTTTCACAACAATGTACACATACATTTCGTAAGATTTTAAACATTGTTTCGTCCAAGCATCAAAGTTCACCTTCGCGAACCATTTGTAAAATTGCTGAGCATAAAAGCTCGCTCGTTCATAAAAAAAAAAACTGGTTAATTTCCAAATCTTTTGATCAGCACATGGACTCCAAAGTACAGATGCCCATCACACACACATATACACACACACCATAGACATCGTCGTGTCAGCCTCTTCATCTCTTTGAACTGACTAGAACTAGATCGGAAGGACTTAGCTTTACGGACTACTCCTAGTCTAAGTACTTACCTTTCCGGTATTACTTGAAACTTTTGACTACGTGAGACGTGAGGGAAGAATAAAAAAGAAAAAAAAAATTGCGCGGCTGAAAAGAGAACATCATGCACACCAACGTCTTAAAAAGTAGAAGCATGGAAAAAGTTTTCATCTTATACGCTACATATTGAGAGTTTAATGAAACTCCTTGACGAAGTGAAGTTACTTTTTTTTTTTTTTTTACTCCTTTCCAATAGAACTTGTGTCGTCATTAATTCTTTTCCACTCGATGAATTTGATTGAAGGGTTTTTATGAATAATTTTTTATCTACATAATGATGTATCGACGTGTACAGACATGTTTGTGATGAAAGAAATATTTTATAGACAACAGTACATGCAATGACATTTTTATATAAAATAAAATTCATTTACATTTCTGAGCGTGAAAATGATGAAGTAAAACGAATAATCAAAAAGAAAATATATTGAATATTTTATGCTAGTGACAATGATTGGTTTATATATGTATTATGTATATAGGATTTGATAGAAAAATCTAAAATTCGTTTATGCAGAATAATAGGTGTTCAATTCCTTCGGTATTCCTCACAAAAGCTCCATTTGAAAAAGTAAAGTGGGCTGTGATCTTTATAAAGAATGAATTATCTTCGTATCCTGCGTTTTATAATAGAAAAGTTTGTGCAATCTCTTGACTCGATAAATGTAAATACACGTACTTAATATTTTTCTCCTGTCAACAAAATTTAATCTATGCGAGAAAATTGTAATGGTATTTTTTATTATGGTGAAAATATATAAAGAAAATAAATTGAATTATCACGACAGAGAAAAATGCTTTCATTGTTTGAATGTAATTATAAAATAAATATAAATATGAATGAATATAAAATGTATTTTATCTTGAATTTTTCTTGTAATATATTACATCACTTTACTACAACAACGTGAAGTATGTCACTCGAAAGTGTACGAGAGTACGGCAACATTTAGAGCAACTGAGGCTGTGAAGAAGTGTTGATTAAACTTTTTTTTTTGTCATGACTTTCGTACACACGTGTATATATGTACATTCACATTGTCTTAATTAACAATCTGGTGGATGAAATTAAGAACAAGAAGTAAAAGAAACTACGACAACCACGACATAGTAATTAGTGCTTTATAAATTTTTTATAAACGCGACAATTAATAATTTTCTAATTGTGAAAATCGATTTATAAATCTCTGTAAAATCACAAAGTTATTATCAATTGTTTATATTAAACTCGATTCAATTATAAATACTTTGGAGAAGTCTAATAAATTTTTTAATATTGATTAAAGATTAATTATAAAATATATTACAGAATTTATATTAGATTTTAATTTTAATTCACATGTTTGACTAAACGTGAATTCGTTTCACTTGAAAAAAGTATCCACACTAAACCAGCAAAGAAATTGATTCATATTAATAATTTAAAATAAATTTTTCACCAAGTTTTTATTTACAAAATATTCTCAATAACATTCTAATGAAATCTGATTAATAAAATTTAATTCAATTCATTTAAACATTAACAAACGTAGCGTAAAATATCACAAATATTCTAATTAATTTATGCTTGATATTTTATTTATTTTTATTTTTATTAAATATTAATTTGGATTAATCTCTTAACATGATCAAACGCGTGGGTTATCTATATAATTCACGTATGTACAGTTTATATAACTACATACATATATTGAGTAATTATTGGTGGTTTGCATATTCATTGCTCATATCCAAATTGATCGAGAGCACACACGTGCTTGTTGAGGATTCAAACAATATTCTGTACCTGTATTCAACGCTATATGATATATCTATTTATTTGTACATATATCTATGTATGTATGTATGTATATATAAATAGAAATATACATATAGAGAGGTAGATATTGATGATGATTATCGATGATCGTGAAACGACGCTTTATATCATAAATACAAATTTGTTCTTGAATGAACATAAACACGCACTATATGATTTAGTTTGGCGATCACGAAAGGTCATAAATCTGATGGGTGATCGTTAAAATGTCTAGATATATACACGACAATCTTGGCAGATGCAAGCGCCATTTGTGACAGAACATGTTGCAGTAAATTTATAATAATTTAAGTATGAATAAAAAATGTAGAATTAAATTCGATGTATTTAAAACTTGCGAAAGATATTTATTATTTATGAAATGAAATTTATGAGGAATTAATAAATTAATTTTATCAATCGGAAACGAATAAATTATCGCAATTTTTATTCATTTATTTTTTTTACTTTATAATATTTATATTTTTTGTATTGAAAAACGATAATAATATTTTTCGTTCAAATGTATTTTATTTCCAGTTGCGAAATTTTTTTTTTTCATTTTCATTCGAATATTATTAATAGTTAGTGGAAAATTATGGAGATATTATAGTTTTTTTAATTTATTTTCTAAATAATTTCTTGCACATTTTTATTTTCTGATATTTTTAATTCAGACATTTTCTCCATTTAAATATTTATATGATTATAAAATTGTGTAAGAATATGTGATTAATTTGTTGTTATTGTTTTTGTTACAGCTCCAGATATCAGAATTATTGATGAGGCTAGTCACGAATTGCGAGATCGCTATTACAAAATGGGAAGTGGTATTGAATTGGCATGCATTGTTCGACCATCGCGACCCAGCGCCAAAATCCCACAACCAACGTGGTCAAAGAGCGGTAAACCATTGCTAGAACACGTTAATGTTTATCACATGAATGGGTGAGCATAATAATAAATTTTATTCTAAAATCGCTATGAAATAAAAAAAAAAAAAAAGAATTCTAATATAATTATATGATTTATTTTTTATAGCAACAGTACAATCAAATTTGTTTGAAAAGTTTACAATTAAATATATTATAATTAAAATATAATTGAAGAATAAAACTTTTTTAATTTAAAAATACCATTTATTAAGATTAAATCTTAATATAAACATTAATAAATTTATAGATATATTTAAATGAAATGGAATTTTAATTTATTTGGAATATTGTTTATTTTATTTCGATACTTTTTCATTCATTTATTTTAGTTGTTTATTGTTTATTTATTCATTCATTGTTATTTTATTTTATAATTTATTATTTCAGGTATGTTCGTTAGTTAAAATAATTTATTCAGCTGGTTTTAATGCGTTTAATTATTTGTTTGATATAAATATAAAAATAGATGAATTATTTATTATTGCAGAACGAATGAAAAGTTAGTTACTGGTTTACACATCGAGAAAGCAAGGAAAACTGATAGTGGCGAATATTCATGCTCCATTGGTGAATTATCCAAAGCAACTGTACAAATTCACGTGTTAAATGGTAACTAATAAATTATTATTACACTTATTTTTAATTGAAAAAAAAATAAGATAAAAAAAAAAAAAACAATTTTTAATCAACATCTATCTCTGTTAATCTATAAAATATTTTTATTTTTATTGAGAAAAATTATAACACACAAACTTGTTTTTTAATTTAATATTAAAAAAAAAAAAATTCTGCACTTTATTATTTTTAATATAAATTAATAAAATTCTCAGCCTTTTTTTTTTCTCAACTTCTGAAGTTTTCATAAAAAAATATGCGATGAATTTCGATAAAGTTATTAATTATTAATTTATTATTTTATATATTTTTCACACATTTCATTGTAAGAAAAATGGTGAATTTTTCAGTCAAGTTATTTAGTAAAAAATTATAATTATGTATTAAATAAAATAACAAAGCTCTGAGAAATGTATGAAACATAAAAAAAGGAACAGTAAAATAAATAAAGCATTTAAAAAAAATAAATAAAAATGAAATATAAAAAGAAAAAAAAAACAGAAGAAAAAGAACGCAAAGTATTAAGAGAAAAAGCCAACGGAAGACTTATATAATTTGCTCTGCCTCGATTTTTGCGCTGGCTATATCCAGATGACAATACATCAGGTATAAAAGCTCGTATAACCCAAGTTTTGCAATCGTGACAACAATAAAGAGCTATGTTTGCTATCCGACCCAGCAAAGAAATTGCATTTTCTTCTTATTATCTTTTCTTCATCCTTTTATATATATTTAATTTTATGATGATTTCATTTTACACTTTTATATGTATAGTTTATTTTATTTTTCTCATTATTGTAATTTATTACAGGTGAAAAGCAAGCGGCTGTGCATCATGACCAATGGAATGCAGCAAGAATGAATTATCAGAAGAGTCATGCAACTTTGTTCATGGTATTAACCAGCTGGTTCATTCTCCATTGTCACATACTCGACGACATACTTGATATAAAGTGCTGCTAAAGTATGCACACACGTTGGTGACATCATTAAAATTCATAGCTGTGCTAGTGATGAAAGTGCGTTATGTAAATTCGCATTCAACCTCAATTCATCAGAATGCATTGAATATAAAAATTGTTTAATATATAAATAATTAACGCACTTATTTATAATGAACATTTAATGTCAATGTGAATATTGATATAAAATTTATCATCCAATTAATTGACGATATTATTGATGTATATGTAATAAATATTGATAATATAAATTATGATTATAAATAAATATGTAAATAATAATTATTTAATTATTTGTGATGTATGTTTGTAATATGTAAGAAAAAAAAAAAAAATATTGGAATATAAATTGTGACAGTCTGAGAATATTTAAATTATTAATATCTTCAAAACAATCCTGAATATATTTTCATTCTACAGAAATAAATTTAACTTGAATAATTCGAAATTTAATTCAGGATATTTCTAAAAAATTTTATAAAATTTTAATCATTGCCTGGTATATATATATATATATCTATATATGTATTACCTTAACTTTCAGTCTTGATTATACATAGATTATATGATCAATTAGTATTTTACAATGTATATATAATAATTATAATAATTATTTCACGCTGTATAGAAGGTAAAAGAAAAAAATATTAATTGAAAAAAATATTTTCATGATCCATCGCTTGTTTAATTAAATATTAATCTATAATAATACAAATGTTCATAAATATGTATAAATAAATGAATTACGAATTAAGATAAGAGGATAATTTTATTTCAAAGCAGACCTGAATGAATAAATAAGTTTCTTTACGTAAGGGAAAATAGGACGAAATGGTCAGACTGAAAAAAAGTCTATAAAGAAATTTTATTTTTTATTTTGTTGCATTTTATATTATACTACGATTGTTAGGATAATTTGGTATTAATATTCGGGAACAATAGTGAAATATAAAATTGTGATAATAAACTACAATATGGGTTGAAGTAAATAATTCAGTGATTTTTTTTTTCTTATGCTTTTTAATTTATTTAAATAAAATGATGGGAATGGGCAATAGCTCAGAATGAGCAATGTTTATATTCGCAGTTAGTTTTAGTTTTATTTAGATAATGAGAAAAAATTTGGAGAACATTTTATTTTACTGTTGTCTGCGTTTTAATATTGCAAACATTTTTTTTTTTGTTTATATTGACCATGTAGATGAATCTTCTCCTTTCATAAATATTCAATGGCATGTGTTTTCATGATAATAATCAATTATTTAGTAAACCGTAATACCCAAGAGATTGGAATAAAAAATTCGGTAACTTAAATCTCTTGAGCTTTCCCTTCGCTTTTTTCTTTTTGAAAGGATATTGTATCAAATGTTTTTCTTTTTTATTATATTTCAATATTAATTCCATTTACATTTATAAATAATAATAATATTTAACCATGATACATAATATTTATTGAAGAGAAGATGAATAAATATATCAAAGAAAAAAATAAAAATAAACTACAATTATAATAATTCAAAAATTATTTATTGTAAGAATTTTCGTAGCTTTGCATTGTTAGCTGTCGAATTTTGGTTATTTTTTCTTCTTTACTGGTAGTCGAACAGAGCGGAAGAGCTTCTTTAGCTATAATGGGAAAAGCTCAAGGTCGGTAAAATAGAAAATTTATTGTATATCGTATAATCCATACCCCATTAGCCAAGTGCGTGCACCGATCATGCACCGTGCGTGCACCTAGTGCACTAGAATCGCGCACGGTGCACGTCAGGTGCTTGCCTCGTGTGGTAGCACAGAGGCCCACTGGAGTGAAATCCAAATCATCGTCATCTTTGGATCTGTTTAGATCCAAGGATCCGAAAGGATCCAAAAAAAGATCCAAAAGGATCCAAAATGGCATTAACCCCAATAGCTTTTGGAGCACTCCACGAAATTTCACTCCGTGCTGTCACAAGTTATAAATATTGTGAGACCACAGTATTTTACGTTATGTAATGAGCCAAAATCATGTGAATTCCCCCAATATTTGACGCCGTATCAAAGCATCACAACCAACCGAAATGACTGCAACACGCCAAACCATGTTCTCGTTTCATTTTTTTCTGTATTTTAATTGGTGAATTCAGCAATTAATACTAATGAATATTGAAGATGATTATGAAATGTCTTGAGATGGAATAATTAATCATATGTGACAGCGAATGATTATTCCATCGAAATCAATCCCCCCCCGATCCCCCCGATCCTTCCCCAATCCCCCTGATCCTTCCCCCGATCCCCCCGATCCTTCCCCCGATCGCCCCGATCCTTCCCCCGATCCTCCCCCGATCGCCCCGATCCTCTCCCGATCGCCCCGATCCCCCCGATCCTTCCAAGATCGGGGCGATCGGGGGAGGATCGGGGGAAGGATCGGGGGGATCGGGGGGATCGGGGAAGGATCGGGGGGATCGGGGAAAGATCGGGGGGATCGGGGAAGAATCGGGGCGATCGGGGGAGGATCGGGGAAGGATCGGGGGAATCGGGGGAAGGATCAGGGGGATCGGGGCGATCGGGGGAGGATCGGGGGGATTGATTTCGATGGAATAAATAATGATGGAATAATCATTCACTGTCACATATGATTATTTATTCCATCTTAAGACATTTCATAATTATCTTCAATATTCATTAGTATTAATTGCTGAATTCACCAATTAAAATACAGAAAAAAATGAAACGAGAACATGGTTTGGCGTGTTGCAGTCGTGTCGGTTGGTTGTGATGCTGTGATACGGCGTCAAATATTGAGGAAATTCACATAATTTTGGCTTACTACATAACGTGAAATACTGTGGCCTCACGATAGTTATAACTTGTGACAGCACGGAGTGGACTTTCGTGGAAAGCACCAAAGGCTATTGGGGTAGTGAAGTCAAAGTGGTCTCACTTCAATATTTCATTTAATAATTGATAATATAGGTATTTTTAATTCATATATTTTTGCAATTGTTTATCATCCGATGATAAAGTAATCTACAGCACAATATAAATTTGTTATAGAATCAATAAAATTAATTAATACTCATTATTATCTTAATAAAATTTACAAAAACATATTTTATTTCAATTCTCTATTTTTCATATTTGAAACACGAAAAAATTATTAAACTAAAATTTTTCATTTGCAATTTGTGTAATGTAATATTAAAAATAATTATTAATATTCAATTTTCGAATCAATAAAATAGCAAGCATTCATTTGTTTTTTACAATAAATGTTAAGTATTTTTTGAAATCATTAAAACTTCATAGGCATATAAATTGTTTTGTGAATTCCATTCTTCTTTTCATTTTTATTTAGAGTGATTAATAAATATTGTATTAAATACACAAGATGATCAATATTATCATGATAAAATAAATAATAAATACACTTTGATTATAATATTGAATATTATGTAAATAAAATTTTTGTTATGAAGAAAATATAATATCCAATGCTGTTGTGGGACGAAATAGACGTGAGGATATTTAGTAGTAATGAAGGAGGTTTGCAATTACAAAGTCAGTCGCTTGGGAGCCATCGTCCAATACACAATACGGATGATACAGGATACAAACGGTACGTGCATATACCTAATAAACTAAACAAGGACAATATTGCATCGTTGTATTTTCATCTGGTAGTTAGATTGCCACAGTTGAGTCGTGCTTTATGCGTGACAATTGTTCACTAGTATTATCCGCGAAAGTTTAATAATAAAATTATCAACAACGAGAATTTCTAATTAACATTTGTCATTGGTAATTTATTGATAATTAAATATTCCCAAATGCCTTTTCATGAAGTTAAGACATATTTCTTTTATGCGAAATTTAATAACGAATATAAAAAATTATTATTCAATGTAATGTTATTTGTAAATTTATAAATTTTAATGTTTTAGATAAATAGAGAAATAAGAGTTGGAAATTATGAAATTTTTGAATTATCATTTCATTTTTATTTAAAATTTACACTGTAAAAAAAATTTAATTCAATTTTTAAAAGATTGAGATTGAATTTTTTGGTAAAATTTCATTTTATTAATTTATTTGATACTGATTACTTAATTATAAACATTCATGTTTAATCATTTTGAGAGTATAATTTCAATAGAATGATCCCAATAAGATGAACAAATAGATTTAATAAAAAATACAACTTGATAATAATTATTTACTAATAACTTTATTACCTTATCAAAATTGTGAATTATTCCATATCACATCAAGAAATATTTAATTTTTTGAATCAATTCCTCTCGTAAAATTCATAATAAAATTTTTTCTACTTGGTCACAACATCATTTATTTATTTTCCTCCTTCATTACCTATTACTTTTCTCAATAAATAGATAAATAAAAAATATAATCGTGTCTTCGACTGCTGAACAAAAAATTTTTTTTACAGATAAATTAAAATCATCTTCCAATTTACAAATAGTTTAAATTATAATAATATTATCAAATACTACTGAATCATCATATTTAACTCTACCCAACATTTATCTAAATACATATATGTATATTTCAAAGCTGAAAATTGATGATAAAAATATAAAAACCAATGAAAAATTTCAAACGGACAGAATTTAATACCTCTCTCGATACATTAATTTGATCAATACCAATTCTTGCGTGACCGATTGCCCACCATTGTAATAGATATAGAACATTTATAGACATATATATACGACGCGATATTTTGCGGGTCCATCGCCTTCACA
This sequence comes from Microctonus brassicae, assembly GCA_918226075.1. Taxonomy (NCBI): domain Eukaryota; kingdom Metazoa; phylum Arthropoda; class Insecta; order Hymenoptera; family Braconidae; genus Microctonus; species Microctonus brassicae. The sequence continues at coordinate 5,332,146 of OW445483.1, forward strand.
AAGCCTGCGGTCATGCATATTCCAAATAAATGGAGCGTGTCAGTAATTGACGCGTGGGACCTCAATCCAAATAATAAAATCGAAATATTTTCAATATTGCATTTGTTATACATTTATATAAATATATGTATGTATAAATATTTCTATTTCTTATTCAAGACAATAAACTAGGACAATGTTCCCTGGGGTAATCATGAGTTTTGGGTTGACGAATAAAAAATAAGATGAAAATTGCCTGAGATAAAGTAAAGTGGTATTTGAGAAGTCTACTTATTATTATTCACTGCATCGACACTAAAAGTCTATACACACATGAATATATTTATTCGTGGTGATTGACAAAATGGCACACTACCATTTTTATGTCTATATACTAATCCTGTAAATATTTACGTAGGTATATGAGGGAGAAGTAGAAGAAAATCGCCCCAAAAAAATATCGAAAATAAATTTTTTTCTCTTTATTTCAACTTACTGACATGTTTTCCACTGTATAATGCTCAATTTATCAATTATTGATTTTTTTTAATAACAATAAGATGTCAAAATATATAATATAAAATTATGAAATGAATAAAATAATTGTTTAAAGATTTTTCTCACTATTTTTCGTGTTCATATTTCGATTTGATTTGTCATTGTCTCAATACTTCAATACAAATATATTAATGAATAAATAAATAAATAAATAAATAAATAATTAATCAAATTAATGAATAGATGAATAAATGAATAAGTAAATAGATAAATAAATAATTGAATAATTAGATGAACAAAGAGATGAATAAATAAATGAATAAACAAATAAATAAATAGATGAATGAATAAATGGATAAATAAATAAATTAATAAATAATTGAATGAATGAATGAATGAATAATTCAATGAATAAACAAATGAATGAATAATTAAATAAATAAATAATTCAATAATTAGATAAATAAATAGACGAATAAATAAATGAATGAACAAATAAATAAATAAATGAATGAATAAATAAATGAATAAATAGATAAATAAATATATGAATAAACAAATGAATGAACAAATAAATACATAAAGGAATAAATAAATGAATGAATAAATAAATAAATAAATGAATGAATGAATAAACAAATAAATAAAAAAATAAGTAAATGAATAAATGATTACATAAATAAATAAACAAATACATAAATAAATGAATAAATAATTAAAATAAATGAATAAATAAATAAAATAAATAAATAAATAATGAAATAATATTTAAAATTTTCTAAATTTATAGCATAATAATTATATCCATAACAAATTACAGTTTTATTTACATTCTCAAATTTACATAATTAAAAATACACAAATAAATTTTAAGACAAATATTATTTTTCATACTTTCTTCAAGTTCAACTATTCTGCCCTCATCGGGTCATTTTACCCCATTTTCTATACAAACACATGAAGAATATAACACAAAGATAAAATGACACCCTCCGGTATATTTTTCTTCCTCCACATTTGAATGAATTATATAACGTATAACTATAAAAACTTTAAAAGCGAGCAAATTTTCAGCCGCATCATCATAATATTAACAAGACTAAAATATAGACAGTAAAATGATGAATCATATATGTATACTTATATATTATTCATACTTGTTAGTGTATGTAAGTTTTGCAAGTTTCTTATGTAGACCACGATTTCACGGATGAGGAGTGGAGTAATTGCGGAAGAAGAGAGAGAAATGCATCTTAATAACGGACATTGAGAATCTTATCTTTGGAATATTCTAATCGCGTACGGTCATTAATGGTTGACTTGAAATTGTATATATATTATGTATATACATATATGTATATATGTATAATGGTATAACTATGTAATGCAGTAATGTTGTTATTCATACCAGTGATTACAATATTCAAATTCGAAATATCTCTCCATATGTATGTTTTATTTATTTATGCATCAATATTTTGCTGAATTTTGTGAACGATAAATTAATATTATTTGACATAATAAAACTGTGCATTTATTCAAGCTTTTGTTGAATAATTTAATCACCTTCTAGTGAATAGTAATGAAGAAAAAAAAAAGTATTGGTATTTTTATTTGAGGTTTTTGTAAATAAAAATTTTTGAACCATTGGTAAAACAAACTCGATAGTTTCTCGTATTTTACAAACATAAATATACAAGATAAAAAATTGTTTATATCATATTTTTCATTTGACATTATTGTAAAAACATTTTGCATCGAATAATTTTTACGTAGATATTTCTATTTATTCTGAAAAGAGTGAAAATTTAACGTTAATAATTTGGATATGAATATTTTGTTTAAAGTTACATAGCGATGCGTGATCAATATTGGTGATGTGAAAATTGCTTATTATACACGTGGAGACATAACCTATTTATAATTACAACAATTTACTGTAACGATATGACAGCCAACACCATTATCGATAGATAGTTAACTAACAATTAAGTACTATGTGATGGAGATTAGTTATGAAGCCAACAATTTGTCAGTAAGTTCATTCAATTTTTTAGATTAATATTTTATTTTTGTTTAGTTCACTCGTCAAATTCATCAGATGAAAAGAAAAATTAATTTATTTATGGTTTGCCTGAGGCGAGATATAATATAAAATAATTTATTTGAGAAATTTTATGATGCTCCATGACAAAAAAAAAATAAAACATCCTTGGGCTATGGTAAAAAACAAATTTGTTATTTATTTTTATTTCCTTTTTTATCCTGAGAGCGTTTGTCCATCAACTGCAGCAGAATACCTATTAGACTTTCCTGCATTTATTGTACTATATGTACATGTGCAGCTTTTATTTGCTTGCGCCTAGCACGTCGAATCAATGGCACCTATATGTACTAAAGCTTCAACGAGAGAGGATAAACGGAAGAGTGTGTGTGGGTCAACTCAGTGGGGAGCAATTGTACGTCAGGCCGCAGTATTTTTTATTTTTTTTATTTTCTTGTAAATTGTTTTTTATTTTTTATTTTTGAAAGATCAATGTTTTTCTTTTCTATCTTCAATTGCTTTGATTTCGAGTGATTCACCGAACGATACAAATGAGAGAGTGGCTATGAATAGAAGTGGAAAAAAGGCAGGGTAAATTGAAAAGCAGAATATCGCGAGTCTTTTTATAAATTCAGTAGAAAATATTAGTGAATATTTTTTCATTACAACTTTTTATTTACTTTTTTTTTTTATTTAAATATTTTAATCATAATTGCAGCTGTAGGTTTATTTATAAGTGCGGATAGAGAACTGTTTCATAGCAATCCTTTTTTTTTTTTTTTATGAAAATTAAATTCATTAAAAAATAAAAGGATGCAAATTAAAGTTCAAGTTTATATCAGTGATGCAGAGCTACAAGGAAAATAATTTTAATTCTGGTTTTTTTATTAACAATTTTTTTCATACGATGTTATATATGTATATATAATTGCACTATTTGTGAAATAATTTTATTTACTTTTGCTCGTGTAGTATTTTAGTTTGGGCGAATTTTTCTACATTCCGATGAGAATTTAACAAAAAATTAAGCTTTATTTAAGCGAAAATCTGTTATTTATTCTTTTGTTTTTCACGTGATTTGTAATTGTAATATGAATTAATAATTTTTAATTATAATATTGTGAAACATTATTATTTTATAAATATTCTAAAGGCGTATTATTTTATAATTGTCTAATTTTCATAATTAAAAAATAGTTTCTTAAAATTCAGAATTAATTTTTTCATTTTATTCTCAATAGAATTTCAGATAAAAAATTTTTGCTATAGAAATTAATTAAATATAATGTATAATATTATATTAATTGAATCGATAAAAAGAAAGATTAATAATTCAATTAATAAATTTTATATGATGACATAAATATAATTAAACAATTGAAATAAAGTAGGTAAAATTAGGTATTTAAAAATTTTTTTAAAAATACACAAGTTACTCTGTATTTCACTGAAAAAAAAAAAAGCAACATTACATTCATTGAAATAAAAAGCACAATTTTAAATATGCTTTTCGTATTCATAATTTTTTTTTTTTCACTCAGATTTTCATATGAACTTTTTTCCAACTTTGTACATAAAAAATTTTGCCAGAGATGATTATGATGATTATTTTCTTTTCTAGTTAAAATGTAAGAATTATTAATCTTGACACCTAAAAAATGGCTTTTGCAAAAAAGCTTTAACAAAAGAAGCTACGTGTTGAAGCGATTGTACACATTTTACACTGAGCTTTTTTTGTTTCTTTTTTTTTTTTTTCACTCATATGAATTTTTTTCACTCCTCACCCCTTTACTCTCATTTACGTATTTTTATTTTCCTCATTCACTCATCAAATGTTGAAGAAAACAAAAAAATAAATAAAAGCTCCTTCAAGTACGCAGTATATACAATACATTTGGATTATGCTTGGACTTAGTTATATCAACGTGAAATGGAAAGGCTGTTGTTGGTGAGAAGAATGAGCATAACATTGCAACGTGCAAATACATCGTGCATGTGACCTTATTTTCCTACTATTCAACAACGCATTCTGCAAAAACGTCGAGCATTTTTCTTCATTGCCATGTAACTGACGTGCTGAGCTGCAAGCTCGCGCCTTTCAACTTTGTATGTTTGTCCTGGTGACATTTCAAACGCCAATGAAACGGAAATACTTCGATATAAAGAACAATAAACAAGAAAAAAAAAAATAAATAAATAATAAAAAAAAAAAAATCGTTATCGAATAATAAAAAGAAGAATAAAAATTATAAAAGATAAAATAAAATTGATTATTTGTTCAATATTCTATGAATATTTTATAGATAAAATTTATAGACAATTATTTATAATTTTCTTTTTGTTCTCAAAATAATATAAATATTATAAAAATTATTGAATATTCAAGTTTGTTGAAATGAAGTAAAAAGTTTAAGGGATTAAAAGTGAAGGAAAAAAAATTTTGTATTCCATGGAAATTACTGCGCGTTGGATAATAAAATTGTATTTGCCTCCATATTGTTTATATATATGTGTGTGTATTTTGTGTGTTGGTTTAATTTATAAAATCATAAAATAAAGCACAAAAACGCATAACCCATCACAAAAGACTTCTGAACGTATCTGCCACATACAATATCGTGTTATTATGAAGCATTCAAGCGAATATAAAGTACATCGTAATTCATAACGATACTTACGTCTATTAACAACAGAAATACAATGGTGTATGGAGAAGATTAAAAATTGAAAAAAGAAAAAGATAACATTTATATTGTAATAAGACAAGCGAGATATGAAAAACTATCACAAGAATACTACATTTTTATTACTAAGAAAAATAAGAAGAAATAAGTAATATATTTTCTTTTTTTTTTAGAGTTTTATAATAAATAAAGCTATTGTTATTTTTTGCTTTTCTTTTTTTTATTTCGAGAGTTTATAAAAATCCCTTGAAAACTTAAATTCAATTCAGAATAAATAAACGAATGAAATATTATGAAAAATTTATTTTCACGTTATTTAAAGTGACTAAAAAATTCGTTGATATTACAAGGAATAAAAACATTCCAACACGAAAGTAAAATATAAACAAACTCTTAATTATATACTAAAATATTTATGTATATTATGTATAGTTTATATGTACCAGATGCAAATGAATATAATAAATATTTAGTATGCAAAGGTTGAATGCTGAAATTTGTTATAATCAGTGAGAAGTGACTGATGAAACGTTAATTTCTATACCAGACATACACAAATCGAATCGTCAAGTATAAATCCATTAATAATCAATACAATACTCTACTAAAATATCTTGTTTATTCGTAAGCGTGTGAATGCCTATTTTATGGAAATGTAATTCTGATTAAACTGTTTGATGGTCATGTAATAATAGATTGAGAGTAATTCATTTTACATTTCCAATTAATTCTACTACTACCACCACCACCATCACCGCACTATTATTATTACGATAAGTTGCATTGATTGAACAATTTGTCAAACTGATTGATGAAAATAATAATTATTATTCAATGACTATAATTTATATTAATCACAAATTGAAATATTTGATTTTCAAACTGTCAGAAACATACAGCAATAGAAAAAACATTATTATATTTATTTAAATGTGTATTGAATTTGAATTGACAAATGGTATCGACATTAGAGTAGTGCACTTTCTCTGAACACCGATGTTAAGCTGAACAACCCATTTTCCGAACTAACTATACGCAACAATCAATCACTCTCTGCACTCAATTGTTATGGCGTTGAGCTCACTTTCCAATCATTGCACAGTTAAATATAAAAAAAAAAAAGTTACAAAAAAGAATAAAAAGTAAATGGAGTACAAAATGAAATTTCACTTGAAATCCATCAGAATATTTGTATGAACTTTCTGATAATATTGCTATTATTAACGAGAGCTTTCTCGGTTCATGACAAAATTCCAAACGATTTTTTTTATATTAATTTTAAACGTTTTAATAGTACAAAAGTTTTATACACGACTTTATGTAGCGATCAACTAAAATATATTTTTGAATTAAAAATATTTTATTTAATTGATTCAAGATTGAATAAAATTAAAATTAAATATTAAAGATTAATTAATTTATCATGAATTTAATAAAATAATTATTATCATTGATTTTTTCATAATAAATTAATATTTTATATTTTATTCCAACTTATTTAATATCAAATCAATAAAATTAAAAATAATTATCCAGTATAAACAATGCTCAATTTAATATTTTACTATTTTTTTTTTTTGGATTTTTCTCTTGAATTTAATTAAATGTTTTTTCAAGTAATTTCGTTTGAAATTTTTTTTTTTTTTCCACTTCATCATTGTTGCGATCGCGTGATAACATTCAATATTTATTCACCATTTATTTAAGATGTTATATATCGTATATATATTGTTCCTAAATATTTTATAAATGTATAATCTCATTTCTGAAAGAATGATACAAACTCGTGCCAGAACACACGCTAGGTATAAGCATCGCGTGCTTAAGTAGAGAACTTGATCGAAGAAGGCACTTCAAGTTATGGTGTTACTACTATTGATTTTAAATTAAATAAAAAGAATTCGCTGTCATTTTATATTAACTATTTATCTACAAATAAAAAAAAAACACAGTACATTTGCCTGGAATATAAATATTCTGAACGCAAAATTAATTGATTATTATTATTGTGTAATAATTATCCATTTATAAGTATCATGAAAATATTTCATAGTTTATGTATTAACTATTTAATTTATTTATTAAACTTATTCATTAATATTATTAATAAATTTATTTAATAATATTCAATAGTTAATATATTAAATATCTAATTTATTTATTAAACTTATTTATTAATACTATTTTTAAATTTATTTATTAATATTCAATAATTAATCAATCAACTATTTAATTTATTTATTAAACTTATTATTAATCAATATTATTATTATATTTATTGATTAATATTCAATAATTAATATATTAACAATCTGGTTTATTTATCGATTTTAAATAATATTTAATATTTAATTTATGAACTATCTAATTCATTTATTTAATTTATTTATCAATATTATTATTAAATTCATTTATTAATATTCAATAGTTCATTTATTAACTATCTGGTTTATTTATTGATATTAAATTTATTAATTAATAGGTAATACTTAATTTATGAACTATCTAATTTATTTATTAAATTTATTTATCAATATTATTATTAAATTTATTTATTAATATCAAATTTATTCATCAATATTTAATAGCTAACATATTAACTATCTAATTTATTTATTGAATTTATTTATTAATATTCAATAGTCAATATATTAACTATCTAGTTTATTTATTAATAACAAAATTATTTATTAATAATTAATAGTTAACATATTAACTACCTAATTCATTTATTAAACTTATTTATCAATATTGTTATTAAATTTATTTATCAATATTCAATAGTCAATATATTAACTATCTAGTTTATTTATTAATAACAAAATTATTTATTAATAATTAATAGTTAACATATTAACTACCTAACTTATTTATTAAATTTATTTATCTATATTGTTATTAAATTTTTTTTTATCAATATTCAATAGTTAATATATTAACTATCTAGTTTATTTATTAATAACAAATTTATTTATTAATATTTAATAATGAATTTATGAACTATCTAATTTATTTATTGAATTTATTTATTAATATTCAATAGTCAATATATTAACTATCTAGTTTATTTATTAATAACAAAATTATTTATTAATAATTAATAGTTAACATATTAACTACCTAACTTATTTATTAAATTTATTTATCTATATTGTTATTAAATTTTTTTTTATCAATATTCAATAGTTAATATATTAACTATCTATAGTTTATTTATTAATAACAAATTTATTTATTAATATTTAATAGTTAATTTATGAACTATCTAATTTATTTATTGAATTTATTTATCAATATTATTATTAAATTTATTTATTAATATCAAACTTATTTATCAATATTCAATAGTTAACATATTAACTATTTAATTTATTTATTAATATGCATTAGTTAATATATTAACCATCTGATTTATTTATCAATATTGAATAGTTAATATATTTTTAGATAAAACTCTGATGAATTAAATTAAATCTGTATTTAGTAAAATAATTCTTTCTGTAACTGAGAGTTTTTTCATGGGACAATCGTACCACTATTTGATCTTGTTTATATTTAAACTTCATTTCAATTCGAGCTAAATAACTTTTTCTCAAAGATGTTTAATTAGTTTCTCCGTTAATCGAATTTATTCATCCCACTTGTCACTTGGCTAAACTTTTTTCATCAGCTATAAACTCAAATGAATTGCTAATAATATTATTTAAAGAGTACATAAACTATTTATACAACCAAGTAATTACATATGCACAAATTAAATTCGTGTACAAAATTTTCTGATATTAATTATACAAAAGTAGTTGAATTTAAAATGGAAATAAAAATTTACATATTAAGAAAAATGTTTCAAATAACTATGTATATTGGGATTGATTTTAGAATGTAAGTTAATTAATATTTTATTTGTTTGTTTATAGATAATAAAATTATTTCATGGGGAAATAACTTTTGTAGGAAATGATAAGGAAATTACTTGATTTGTGAATTTACGTAAGATAATTATTTTATTGAAATATGTCATGTGAATTAATTAGTGAAATTCCTTTGACTAAATTAATTGAAATTGAACTTCACAGTGTGTAAATTTACTCTATGAGTAATTTATCGTAACTTTATTAACAGCTTCAGACATCAACATGCTTGTAAATATTTCATCATAAATTTCAACCATGATAATAAATAAAAAAAAAATAATAAATAAAATTTAGTAAAATTAGAATATTAAAATTGACAAAAATTAAAGCAATAATTTTTTTATTTTATCTCAAAAAAATTTATCAATTAAATAATTAATTCATCTCAATCCTCCCATCAAAATTGTCCCAATAAAATAATTAATCTCCAATATTTTATTCCAATTTCTTCAATACCAAAACAATAAAATAAAACTTTAACTTAACAAAAAATTAATTCAATACTTTCGATTCATTTAATAATTTCAACATAAAATTCTCAAATTTATTCTTATACTTATTTCAATATAAAACTAAATAATAAATCGTTGTGTAAATATTTAATCATAATCATTAATAATAATATTATAAGCTCATTAAATTACAATATGAAATAATAATTCTAATTAAATAAATGCTAGTAAATTAATTTGTGAAAAAAACAAAAAATATATCTTGTAAGCTCTGCATTATTATATTACATTTCAAGGAGGGAGAACTCAATTGATTTATTTTCTACATGCGATATCCCTATGGGGAAATACACACGTACGTTGATGTTTATACATCCATCCAAATAGATGTTGCCTCCCTATTTCTATACAGATCCAAGTCGTAAATTCAACTCTCATCGTGGTGCATTTCGACGTATATTTGGAAATCAGCCGATCTTCCAGAGTACGTATGTATATTATTCTATATATACGAAAAAGAATATGGGAAATGTAAAATAGGATGAAAGTGAAGAAAGCAACTCGAACTCTATTTCAAACTAAAGCTGGAAAACTTCCAGAGGTTCTTACAGAGTTGTCTCTGATTTTTTTTTTGTTTAATAGATGACGCCATTAGCATGAATACAAAATTTTTCACTTCTTCGATCTTGATAGTTATTTTAATTTTTTTTTTTCAAACTCTTTTTCTTATTACAGTGAATGATTTGTGAAGATTAAATTGCAATTCACGTACGAGCTAAATGTATATTGACGTTAAATTATCTGCATCAGGAGAATAATTTATAATCAATCATCTCCATGAGTATATAATTCGAATTGTATACTTTGAGATTGAATGATGGACATTTTTAAAATGTAAAAATTCAAAGAGATATTTAATCTAATATACAGTTGATTATTGAACGAAGAAAAAAATAAAACGAATGTAATTTTCTTTCTTTTTACACCTCACTGAAATAAACTTTTTATGTCACCTGCTGAGAATAAAAAAATAAAAATAAAAACATTTTTTTTTCTCACACAAAATGAAACTAAAAAAAATTAATTTATCCACAACATTACGCATAAATAAAATATAAGAAAATGAAGAAATATTGAGTGAAATATTGCGAAAGTTTTTTTTTTAGATGGAAGACAGAAGAGAATATTTTACAAAAAGTTTACTGCAATGAAAAGTAGACTGTCATGTATGTACATAAATATTTTTTCTTCACACTAGAAGCCACAAACATTTTTCCCTCGCGAATGAGTGGTGGTTTATATGTAGAGGAAAGAATGCTAATTTAGAATATTACATTATAAAAGTATAGGAAAACGCCATTCATTAACGAATACCAGTATTACGTAGTGTGAGTATTAACAAACAAATTGAGCATCGCTTAGAAGCAGCCATATTGATAGTGCCGTGATAAACTGCATCGAAGTAAAAGTGCTATCTAGAAAATTTTCAAAATAAGTTATAAATCTGTTTGCATCTTGAGTGTAACTTATATTTATATGTTTATATTTGTACAAATCTATAGTTAAGTGTCGCAGTTGTAAAAATCAGCGCTTATTTGAGAAATTATTCGTAACACAAAATGATAAAAATATTTTAGGTTACAAATGGTTATGTTGCTAATTTGGAATATGGCTCAGGTTTCTACGTTTGTGATTATTGCAAAGACAACAAAAAAATATAATTGATTTAGATATAAGCTTGAAGTTGAATTTTTTAAATTTTATAGTTGAGATTTAAGTTTAAAGATATTTATATAGTTAATTAAAGTTGATTATTTAGGTGATTGTAATTTGGAATACCCTATTCCAAATTATATTCACATTGGTTAAACCACGCCAATCTGCAATTTTATGATTAAACCAAAATTTATTCTATTTATAATAATCCAAGGCTGTTCATTTTTTTTATTTAAATAAAATATAAGTTTCTCTAACATTTAATGCGGTTTTTACTTTTTTATCTCTCATCCCATGATTAATACGATTTTTTTTAAAGTGGTATTCCAAATTTGCATTCTTTCCTTTATATATGTGTGTTTATTTTACGTAAATATTATACTTGCATGAACGCTTAATGATACGCAGTGAAATATCGATAAAATAGGAAAGTGGCGAGCAGAGCAAGTGTGTTTACGACTAAGTAGTATAAAAGGGAGATAGGTGAATGCGCGGATGGTAGCGCGTTTCCTGAGCAAGTGATATCTACCACCGTTTCCTCCGAGAAGACGGAAGTCTTCTAAGAGTAAAGTGAACGTGATGCGCAATCGAGAAAAGATAAAGCACACCAACAGTGAAACACATGTTGACAGATAGAAGACATGAGCTGTTGTGTGGATGTTATCAAAGTGAAGGAAATGAGAGGGCTAAGCTTGGATTAGTTTGGATTTCAAATTATTCAACAGAAAAATTGTTACACAATTGAATTAATGCAAAAACAATTCAAAATTATATATTTTTTTTTATTTAAAATTATTCAAAACTAAAATTAAATATTAGAAAAAAATTATTTTAAATTCAAATTCAAAAAAATTAAATAAAAATTAATTTAAAAAAATGTTGAAACACATTGTTCAATAGTGATGTTAATGAGTTGTATGTACATATGTAAATACTAATTAAAAGCATCATGTGCAGATTTATTAGCTATCGATGAATATACATTTCATATTAATAAAACTGTTTATTATTTATATTTAATATATTTATTATTACTACCCAGTAAATAATTCTGAAAGGTGGCTAATGAATATTGCTCTCAACAACGAATAAAACTCTTTTCTCAGTGTAATAAATTTTTTTTTAAATTATTTATCAACAATATTAATTCCCATATTTGATACGAATAAAAAATTAAATTTAAAGTAAAATCTAAACATAAATATATAATATCCACATTTCATTGGCAATTTATCTTCATCACATTGTTACAAAATTTACAACATTAATCAAATAATTCATATAATATTAAATATTTTACAACTGCCCACAAATTAAAAATATTTTATTATCAAATAAAATTTCTAAATTTTCATCTAATTAATTAAAAATAAATTCCATCCATATTCAAAATATAAAAATTATTTTAAAAATAAAAATATATTCTTCATCCAACAATACTTTTAATTCCAGAAAATTTTTTTCCAAAGTAACAAAAAAAAAAAAAAAAAATATGTGAAACATTTAATACAATTTTGACCGATGCATATTCTTCTTTGTTATCTCAACTTGTGCATTCTGCTTATTTTATTTTCACCATATATATATGCACTTTTATATTCATACGATATTGAAGTAACTCAAACCATCCATAACTGTATTCTTCTTTCGTTTCCTCCTTTATTCTCATCGAATTTTACGAAACAATGTACTTTCTCAATCCAAGTTATTTATCACCATTTCTTCTACCGCACTCTTTTCGTTCCTGTCGAATCGAATTTTGTTGGCGTTATCGAGTTCGGCAGAACACTACACCAGTATCAGTAGAAACCGATCGATGTGAAAGTTAAGTATATAACAAAAAAAAAAGCCCAACTCGACCGACACACAGGCCATTTATCCTTGCGCACCTTCATCTCTTTTATTTTTTTTTTTCTTCTTCTTCTTTTTCACTATGCCACATATATAAATACATGTACGTACGGTTATTTTATATATGTATACTTACTCGGAAAACTAGTGTAACCGATATTGCCATTCACCTATTGACCCCCCAGCATATGTCGCTGTATCACACACACGATTCATGGTCGTTTCAAATAACGATTCAACATTAAATTGTTTATCAATATACTCGAATCATGGATATAGAAAACACTGAAGGAAAGTCGAGTACACGTCGAGAGAGAAAAAAAAATGATTGGTAACGAGAGAAAGAAAAAAAAAAGAACAATTTTTTTTTTTTTGAAAGAATCATAGCGATGAAAAATAAATGAAAAATAAAATGATAGAGTTATAATGATAATATTTTCTTTCCATCGTGCAGTGAGAAGTATTGGAAAGTATTGAAGTCGTTTGAAATATTTAAAGCAGATATTAAAATGAATATTTTAAATTATTTTGTGAGTATATTAATTTTCTGGAGTAATTGATAATTATTAAAGTGAAGCAGCAAGTTTTTTTTTTTTTTTTTCAGTGTGTGGAAATTATTTGAGAAGTGGATTTCAAGAGTGGATGAGTAGAATTGAAGATTTCGAAGGTGGGAAATTGGATATTGATGATTGGATTATTTAAATTCAATATGTGATGATTTATTTTTTTACTTTTGTGAAAATCGTCTCATTCAACGTTTTAAATCGACACGTTCGATTTGCTATTCATTTATTATTCATAAATTTTTTTCTATAGCAATTGATTTTTATTGTTATGAAATTAAATTATGACGATATTAATTTCACAAATAAAACATTCAAACAATTTATAAAAATATATTGAAAATAAAATTTGAACTGTACAATATCTCCAAAAATAAATAAAAATTTCAATAATTATTTTCACAAAATCCAAAACAATTTAATCAAATATAATTCCAAAATTATCACAGCTTAATTATATTCTTAATATTTTCTGATTTCACCTCACAAATCTTCACAGATAAATTCACCAGTTGAATTATCATTCATCGAATTCCAATGAAAAAAAAAAAAAAAAAAATGAATAAATAAATTAATATTTCACCATCTCAACTCTTCCGCTTTAATATAATACATTCGACATATTATATCATATTGTTACATCCTATCGATAGTGATAGTTTACACATGCGGTACGACATCGTCTGCTAACCTATTATAAACGATGCAAATGGGTTGGATACCTCGTGAAGTGCAGACGTGGCTACACCATCAATCATCGTATACAGATAAGCTCAAAACTGTGCTTGCGTTCGCAACTCCAGCAATACACCATACTGAAAACGTATGTGACAACATTTTGAATATTATATACCGTTATCAGACACACACAAGTGAAGTACATACAGACACATATACACATAGCTCAGTGAAGTAAAGAAAAAAGAAATAAAAAAAAAAAAAAAAGAGAAAAGAATGAAAGTATTAAAACCACACATTATGTTTTCATTTAAAGTGTTGAACGTAATATGTCAACTAGAGTTTGCATGGAAGAATATAAAGGAAAGCTTTTAGTAAAAGTTCAAAAAGCATTATATACATATGAGAAAGCTGATATAGATATACCGTATGTATAAAACTAGAAGCGTTGAATCATCTTGAATGCGCAATGGTCAATGTTATACGTGACGGTAGTTACTGTGTTATATTTTTAGTCGAAAAATTTTTTTTTTCAATCGCAAATGCCCATGTGAATAGCCACTGGGTTGGAGCGTCAAGTGATAAACGGCTCTTTAACCGCGTGCAACCGCTTAAAAAACTCAGAATCATTTTTTTTTTTATTTTTTTTCTTTCATATACCTCAAACTACTTCTCACTTATATAATATTCTTTTCTTTCTCGCACTTGTATTCTTTTCGTTATGAGCGGGCTCAGTCGTTGGGTTGGCTGATGGCCAGCGTGTCTCAACGTTGGTCGATTGATGTATATATATGTATATATGTGTGTGTGTGTGTATGTGTAAAAAAACGCGCAAAGGTTTTAATGTGCTTAATGGTTTGCGACGTTGGCGGATTTTGACCGAAATTATGGCGACGCTGTTACCGATGAGTCCGACAAGCGCCATTAACATCGCACTCTAGAACAGTGGACGATGAGGGAGGGAAGTTGAGGCCAACACGTCTGAAGTGGTGAAAGAGGATGACAACAAAGACTTGGATGAGGGTAAGAAATAGATAGATGATTGGAGGGATATGGATAAGTTTATTATGCGAATGATAAAAAATAGTTGGATGGAAAAAATGGGGAGAATTTAATTTGCAACAAGAAAGTATAAATGTGGATTTGTGGAATATATGTGATAATAAACAAATCAACAAATAGGAGGGTTTGTTGGAATATATTGTGAGATGGTGAGTTGATTAATACAGCGGAAATGAAATTGAGAAAATTCAAAATGATTTATTTACACTGAGAAAAAAAATTTTTTTAATTTAATAATTTGGTTTTTTTGGATTTGAGTTAATTGGTCAAAATAAATGTGGCAGGACAAAAATCACTTTGTATGTACGTAGCATTGAACAACAATTTTTCTAAATGATTCATCTACAATGAGAAAAAAAATTCTTCGAATTTAATAATTTGGTTTTTTTGGATTTAAGTTAATTGGTCAAAATAAATGTGGCAACACAAAAATTACTTTGTATGTACGTAGCATTAAACAACAATTTTTCTAAATGATTCATCTACAATGAGAAAAAAAATTCTTTGAATTTAATAATTTGGTTTTTTTTGGATTTAAGTTAATTGGACCAAATAAATGTGGCAATATAAAAATCACTTTGTATGTACGTTACATTGAAAAAATAAAGGTATTTTGTTGCAACGCTTCGTTTATTTTGACCAATTAACTCAAATCCAAAAAAACCAAATTATTAGATTCAAAGAATTTTTTTTTCTCAGTGTAATATAATTCTTGTTGTTATGATTTGTATGAGGAAGCTTTTATATTCTGATAAAATAAGCAATTTATAATTTTATTTGAATAGTTATTGATAATAATATTAATGTATTTGAGTATAAAAATTTATAATGAATAAATTTTGACATTTGATTATCCCTCAATGATAGAAAATATATTTCACAATAGTACAGAATGATAAAAAATAATAGTTCCTGTTAAAATACATTATCACAAATGTGCATGAAATAAAAGAAGAAAAAGCGAGAATGAACATATAAATTCGTCAATTAGTGAGAATAAATTGCGCATTGATAAACTTTAAGCTATCGTGAAATGATGATTAAAGACTTCTCTTGAAACTTGTTAATGTCTACGATCCACGCGCACATGAATAGTACAACGATGAAAGACAGAGGATAGAGAAAGAGAGTGTTGAATTGGCAGGTATAAGAAATAAATAATTGTTAGGGAAATATCCAACGAAACTTCTGGCAATATTTCAGAAAATTATGTTTGAAAATTCGTAAAAATTTCGTTAATCAAAAGAATCTTGTTTTGATACTCTTGATATTCTTTTCCTTTGAATGAGATAAAGTTTATCGGTATAAATATTCAATAGGAAGAAAATAGTAGAACATCATATAGCATAGTTATTCATTGTTGAGAAAAGCTGTTTAAGTATAGGTCTTTGTGAGATTGAACGTGCGGCGGCCGGTGCACGATACCATTACTGATAGCTCTTTTCTAATTAAAGGATCTCACCGAGTACTTCCAAGAGAAAATGGCATGAGATGAACGCCGGCCACGAGAAAGTTTCACGAAGCCATTGTACACTTTGAAGACGAAGTGGAGATTTTAGGGGAGCTATCTAATGAGACTTCAAAATGGTAGATCGATAAAATTTTCACAGAATAAAACAGTTATATGAATTTTATTTTATTTCTTTATCAAATTGATTCTAATTTCACAATGTTCAAATTCACTTTTACATTCGATTGATCAATAATTAATGAAATGTATAATTCTGCGAATATATCAAGTGGATATAATTGAAGGGAAAATTATTGACAGGATGCTTTAATTCAATTTACGAAATGTTACAGATGAACTCTGAATAATTTAATGTAAAAATAAATGTTTTAAATGCCGTAAAGTTGATAGTAAAATTATCAATATAACTTGGAGTA
The DNA here is from genome assembly GCA_918226075.1 of Microctonus brassicae. Classification (NCBI taxonomy): domain Eukaryota; kingdom Metazoa; phylum Arthropoda; class Insecta; order Hymenoptera; family Braconidae; genus Microctonus; species Microctonus brassicae. The sequence continues at coordinate 5,349,474 of OW445483.1, forward strand.
TTTATAGTTAGTGGTTAAAATCCATTAGTGAAAGAAAAAATATTAAATATAGAAAGCTTCACGAAAAGCAATAGATGAAGATCTTTAAAATTTTACAGAATCACCAGTATAAACTTGGTCTTATATTACTGTTCATGCCCGGAAGAAAACATCACTCTGGCTATAACATAAATTAAGCTTAAAAAACATAAAGGCACGAGCCCATAGGACTGTTTTATCATCAAGTGGGTCAGTGATATAAAAAACCACGCACACGACATTAACTATGTAATGACATTGACATAAAAGTTGGCGAAGTTTAATTTAATAAATGAAATAGTAAAACGGATAAAAAAAAGTTTTTGTAAAACCTTGCAGATGACATTTTATTACTTCAAATATTTCTTTTACAGGTAGTCAAGAAGAAGAAAATTTAAAATCGACAAATAAGTAGAATGAATAAAAAATCTATGGCGATTTTTAGTTTAATTTTTAGTTTAAACAAATGAGGAATGATTGAAAATTGAATATATTATTTTTGACTTTGTGTGCATATAATAATACAAATAATACAGCTTTTAAAAAATGTAAGTCAATTTTTGAGATATTATAATTTACTGTGAAGAATTTTTTAAAAATATTAATTATAACATTTTTTCATATAATTTGAAAATTTTTTTTTGACTTTTATTTATTCAAGATAGCTGAATTTCGAATGTTAATTACTCAGTTCGAAAGATAGTATTCCGATTTTAGTTTAATAAAATACTACACTTCTACTAAACTAAAAAAAATGCAAAAAACTTATTATTCGAGACAAAAATCGTGATATAAATTTCCCTTGAATTATATATGATGATGATGAATTGTGAATAAAAGAACGAGAATATTCCAAGAAGAATATTCGTATTTTTATTTATATGGCGTGAAACACATTTTTTTTTTTTTTTTTTCATAAATTTGAATTTTCTCAAAATAATACTCAAATAATTCCATTGTACCGCAATTTGAAAATTCAATCTGTTACTCATGTACAAATCGTTGATATCAGTCCAAACAATAAATTAAAAATTAATTGGAAATGATTTTATATAAAATTACGTATCTCAACTGTAGATTAAAAATCCCAAACTTTAAATCGTTAAAACCATTGAAATTCTGTTGCTGACTGATTTATAATATGACATATGTGTAAAATTAAATAAATCAATATCATAATTCATTAGTCTGAATAATTTTATTCAGCCAACGTATAAATTACAATCGTAAAAATACCGTTGAATTTTTTTCATTTTCAAAAATTTCACTCGCCTTTAAACTAATATATATTTCGTATATATCAAATACGTCTCTCGGGATATTATACGGTTACTCTGTTGGATATCAATGTCGAAAGTTCGCGTATATCAGCCGAAACAGATCTCATAGGTACGTGACTGTAATGTTTTTTGAAATAATATTGAACATATAATGCACAAGGTTCTTTTGAATTTGCGACATCATGCTTTATCATGAAAGAACGAAAAAAAAAAAAAAAAAAACCCCTATTAAATAAAAAAGTATACAGAATAAAGAACGTGATAATTTGCATGCAGAAGAGCAAAATTCTTCAATTCCAGTTATTTTCAGGATAAAACTAAGTTCGCGTCCTTTATATGTGTCCAAAGAACGAGAAAAAAAAAATAGTAAGAAAAGGAAAAAAGTGAAATCAATATTGAATTTATTTTATTCATCCAAATAAAAATTTATTTTCCAACAACTTCAACTTTATAATTAAATCAACAGTCACAAAGGTTCACGAATCCACACAAATTGGTCATCAAATTCAACGTGATAGAAGAATAAATGTGAATGATACTAAAGAGAGAGTGTAAGTTGCGGTAGGTCTCGTTGCACGTTCAACGAAATGCCAATACGTGCAACGACGAGGGAGAATAGCATTGCAATTAGTATTGCAGCCACGGTAGAGTGCAAAACCCCTTCTCTTTCGAAATTCGCGATTGGAATTGTACAATAGAGACTCCCGATAAAATGAGGGAAACGTGGAATATCCCTCCTGCCTCACTGGGGATATGGTGAGTATTATATAAATATATACATAGGTATGTATTTCAGATAGAAAGCACTTTTAATGTTAATGTCAAAATATTATCTCGGAAAATGTGAACTGTAGGATAAAAGAAAAAAATAATCCTCTCCGATAAAACTTGTTTGGTATCAAAGGACTCTTGAGGAAGATAATTTGATATAATTATATGAAATTAAATGTTATTATTTGTAATTTTTAATCCAAATATTTCCAACTGTATCCAAAGTATATTTGATTTTGGCAATTGACTAAGTTTTATGTTATAATTAATTTAAATCTATGCATAGAATAATTTTGTCTAGATTTGAATAAATTCTTAGCTATTATAAATAATAATTTCATTATACACTAGTGGAAAAAATTAAAGTGTCAAAAAAATTTCCGAAATTTTTCCGTGTTTTTTGACAGGCTGTATTTCAGTGAAAAATGGTCGCATCGAGTTTTCAAAAAAAGCATTTTGAAGCTCTGAGATTCTAGTTTTCAGATCTTATGGCGAAAAAATTCTAAGAGCCACATAACAATGGTTATTACGTAATTCTAAGAAATAGCACGAAAAAAAAAAATTCGCAAATTTTGTTTCTTTTGATTTTGAGTCCACTAACTCAGGAAAATTTTTTTTCAACTAAACCATCATTGGGATCCGATAGCTTGTTTAATTAGCTTCAATTTCTTCTTTTTAAAACCTCGATACGACCATTTTTCACTGAAATACAGCCTGTCAAAAAACACGGAAAAATTTCGGAAATTTTTTTGACCCTTTAATTTTTTCCACTGGTGTATCATAAAAAAAATTTTTTTATTCACTATTTTATACACAGCCGAATAGTAAAAATTATATTCGGTAAAAAATGTGGTGCTGCTATTACTTTATACATAATAAATAATGTCCATGCTATAAAACGAAGGTTGAAGTCATGAAATTTGTGTAAAAGATAACCAGTATTTTAATGACTAAAATTTGTGTTAGTTGCAGGTGCAGTAAAAAAATATAAGATGAAATATTTATATATTTTTTATTATATTTGTTGTTGATAATATTCAAACCACCTGATAATAAAAAAATGTTTATTAATTTAAGAATAATATCAACCTTCGACATTCAAATAAATATAAATAATTGTGAAATATTGAATACCAATTTTATTATTTTTATTGTGAATTATCGACATAATTTAAAAATAATTAAAAAATCCAATGCGGTTGAATTCACAAGAATTCCTTTCAGAAATATTGCACCCTTCGAAAATTCAAATTAATAATTAAATCCACTCCGGTACATAATTCCAAAATTAAAATAAATAAAATCAAAAAAAAATGTAATAAAAAAATTCATCGAATTTTGTGTGAATTTCAATGAATAAAAAAATCATTATTTAATAAAAAATCTTCATACTATCGACATTTATTACATTCCCATTCACAACTCACCAGAATAATTGAAAATATAATATAAAAAAACTTTTAAAATATATTTAAGGATGAAATTTTTTAGTGGTTTCTTTTTTTATTAAACGATAAAAACTATACTAGTTTAAATTCACATATACATCAGCGAGAATTAACCCTATGTTACATTGTCTAAAAACATAAAGTTCACTTGAATGTTGTGATAATTTACATACGTATACGTCAAGTGTGGAGAGTAGCTGCGTATCGTGACAATGACTACAAGTGCCTATATATTTTTTGTCGGAAAGAGGAAACACCAAAACATTCAGAATATAACTGCAACGAAATAGAATAATAGGGGCACAAATAGAACTAGGTATTCTCGTATATGAATGGCGTAATGGTGGACGAGCCACGAACAAGAGTTACATGTAGGCTGGACTTGCTGTAGGTTGTGTGCAAGTGACTGCAAGGATTGTGAGTTCATAAAGTAACTTTATCTAGATCGTTCAAATTTACGGGCCAAAAGTACAGTCTATTAATTCTGGAATAACACTGGCACCGACATTCATACTTGAATTGTTTCAAAGGTAAATATTTCATCATTAAATCCGTCGATTTAATTGTCGAACGAAACTAATTGTTGAATATTAAATACTAATTTAATGTATTGCTTAAATTAATAATATATGAACGTAGTAATTTGAAAATATTCCATTCATTCGGACTGAAACATTATTGTTAAATGAAAGTTATTGTGTTTTCCGTGAATTTTCATTCATTAAATAGATTTTACACGATATTTTTACTATAGTACATCAATTTTTGAGTAATGAAATTTATAGAATTTATAAAATACTATGAAAAATTCATCGAGCTTGGCTAAACTTCAAATCTATGAAAAGATTTTATTTAAAAAGAAATTGTACATCGAACGATATTGTAAAAAGTTGAGAAATAGTTCCGAATATCCATCTGGTGTTCCAGTTTATTTCAGGCGAGAAAAAAAAAGATAATAAATAAATAAAGTTTTACCACGATAAGTTTTCTTGTTCTTCAGGAATTCGAGGTCAATAGTTTTCCAACGCGAGCACAATAGAGGAAAGGATGCAAATTTGGAATACCACTTTTTAAAAAAATCGTATTAATCATGGGTTGAGAGATGAAAAAGTAAGAACCGCATTAAATGTTGGAGAAACTTATATTTTATTGAAATAAAAAAAATGAACAGCCTCGGATTATTATAAATAGGATAAATTTTAGTTTAATCATAAAATTGCAGATTGGCGTGGTTTAACCAATGTGAATATAATTTGGAATAGGGTATTCCAAATTACAATCACTTAAATAATCAACTTTAATTAACTATATAAATATCTTTAAACTTAAATCTCAACTATAAAATTTAAAAAATTCAACTTCAAGCTTATATCTAAATCAATTATATTTTTTGTTGTCTTTGCAATAATCACAAACGTAGCAACCTGAGCCATATTCCAAATTAGCAACATAACCATTTGTAACCTAAAATATTTTTATCATTTTGTGTTACGAATAATTTCTCAAATAAGCGCTGATTTTTACAACTGAGACACTTAACTATAGATTTGTACAAATATAAACATATAAATATAAGTTACACTCAAGATGCAAACAGATTTATTACTTACTTTGAAAATTTTCTAGATAGCACTTTTACTTCGATGCAGTTTATCACGGCATTATCAATATAGCTGCTTCTAAGCGATGCTCAATTTGTTTGTTAATACTCACACTACGTTATACTGGTATCCGTTAATGAATGGCATTTTCCTATACTTTTATAATGTAATATTCCAAATCACCAGTAGTATTTCAAATTAGCATCCTTTCCTCCACTTATAATATTAATAATTAATCATGGATTCAAAAATTAACTCGAGAGAATTTTTCATATTCGCATTTATAATACTAATTATTCATGAATATATATTCCGAATAAAAAAATATACAAATATTTTCTTTGTTTTGATAAATTCATCATAAATTTAGAACTTTCAACAAAATTCATATGCAACACCTGCAACACCTATTTTTAGAAAAGTATTTTTTTTTTTTAGGTATACATGTATATTCATATCTTTTTTTTCGCTATGGAGAATATACTCTATGTTATTTTACTTGCAATGCCATTGGCCTATATCGATTTCGGTTAATTTTTTTCTCATTCATCTACCACTATCCTCTCTCGCTATCGCTTGGTTGATTCAAGAGCATGCAACCGGTAAACTCGGTTGTAGCTTCAAATTGAGTTTGCATCCGATAACGGCGTAGTTCAAAATCCACTTTTGCCCCGCAACTTTATCGTGGTTCGCCTGAGCACAGTAGAGTCCACACAACCTTTTTGCTTTGCTCTCTCGCCCTTCCGCTTTTATTTTCCTCTTGTCCAAGCACCTCCGCCTCTTTTACGTTCTCTTTTCCGCGCTCCTGCTATCACCCTCTATATTCACTCTTCATCCACTACTCGACCTTCCAATCACCCAGTTTCGGTTTTCTCCTCAAGCATTGCCCGTCGATGAAAGCTACAATTTTTTTTACTACCATTGAAAAAACGTGCTTGACCGGAAAATTAAAAAAAAAAAACTATGCATATATATATATGCATAGATATATAGTGTGTATATAATGAAAGCAAAGAAATGAGTTGAGCTGATGTAGGAATGAGAAAAATGAAAAATTTTGAACAATAAGTAAATTTTGAAAGACAATTTTTTTCATTGGAATAATTAAAAAACTTTTGGAATATTATTTATTATTGATGTGAATATTCAAGTTGAAGATAGATTACTTCAGAGATATTTAGGGAACTGAAATTTAATAGAAAATATTTGCGATAATTGGAAAGGAATAAAAAATTCATTAGTAACAATTACGATTATTTTAATTTTTATTATTTAGTTGGTCAAAAAAATTAACTAAGATAACTTGCTTTAGTATTTTGACATTATATTAAGAGGTAGTTTGTTGAATATTATTAGTTGCTTTTTTGTTTTTAATATGAACAATACGAAAATTTTTAAAAATCTCGATTTTTTACTTAACTTGACAGTTTTAATTTTTATTATTTAGTGGGTTAAAAAAATCAACTAAAATAGCTTGCTTTAGTATTTTGACATTATATTAAGAGGTAGTTTGTTGAATATTATTAGTTGCTTTTTTGTTTTTAATATAAACAAATGAAAATTTTTAAATCTTTTGATTTTTTACTTAACTTGAAAGTCAAATTCAAACTTTATATCAATGTGTCATAATGCTTGAATTAAGCTCATTGAATCCATTCAAAAAATATTATATAAATAAAATTTTTTTTTTTAGTGACCTAGTAAAAATTTCAAAAATGAACCAAAAAAATTTATAAAATTTATTTCTATTTTTTTAAACACATCAAACCAATTTTATAATAGCTACAAAATTTTAGTCAACTTCTAGTTAACATCAGCATCAATCACATTTTAATTTTTAGGTTTGAAGTATAAATTGATAATTTAATATTTTAGCATCTATATTTTCTGAACTGTTGTGTCTTCCGCCCAGTCACTCTATTAGCTGTCAGAATTGTATCAGAAGACAATTCATTGAGACTTAAAGAGTCCACTACTGCTGTAGGATACAAGAACAATGTAGAAATTGATAAAATCTACTCAAGCATGTGATACTCAAAAGATACTCAGACGATACTTGAAATGATTTATATTCCAATAGATTGTGAAGAATGATTCCACTTGAGTTTGTGTAGAGGGGAAATATACACTCAGGTATATACAAGAATAAAAGTGAGTTCATGATTTTTAAAAAAATGATGAAACCATTGTGAAACCAAATAATCTTTTCTAAGTGTACTGGTTTTGTAGCTTTTCAAGTAAAACGCTTCGACCCAATAAAGCTTTTATATTTTTCACCATTTCACAAAACTTAAGATTGCATCAATAGCAATCGTACTAAGTCCTCTCTTATATTCACGATTATCTTTTTCGTTTACCACGATATCTCCTTGGCACTGAGAAACGCTTCACAATCCCATCTCGTCCAATGTGGTTTTCAGAATATTCACACTTGCATTGTGTTATTCTTTTTTTGTTTTCTCATGCTGAATATCAACTACTGGTATATATTCCACAGTTATTTCTTTTCCAATTCAATATAAAGTTATTGATACAACCTTAAATCTTTTATTGTCAATGAATATAATATCATGACGAGTAATATTTGTTTTATTGATTTCAAATAATGAAAAAAGATTTTACTTTTTTGTTGAAAAATTATCGGTTATTTTAGAAGGTTAAAAAATTTTTATTTAAACTTTTTGGTATCTTGGTAAACTCTGGTTAATAACACCTTTAATGAACTCTTATAATCACCGTTCTAAGTGAAACAAAATCCGATTTTTTGGAAATGATGTAGTGAAATTTTCAGCTCTTAGTAGATAAAAGTTATTGACTGACCAAAATATTTTTTTTCCAGTGTTCATAAATTCATTTCAATGCTTTGAATATTAATCCAAAACTATTGTGATATCTTTTCGCCCTTTGAGCACGTGCATCATTTACAATGGACAGCTGTTTTTATCCCAATCCATTCCGAAAGCTTGCACAATCTCCAATTACGTCGAAGTCTAAAAAAAAAATACACCATCAAACAAAACATGTCACACTGTTCATTGATTTATTCACATCACCATAAACGAATTTAGTGCAATTGTTCACATTGCGGATTTAGGTTTAATCATGTTCGAGAGAATCTATTAACAATTCATAATTAATTCAGAAAATAACATACATTTGGAAGTTGCTAAAGTACACATCAGAAGGTAAATAGCCCCAACTTCCATTAGGCTTCGTGTTTAAGGATTAATAAAACATCATTTTATAAATACTGTATGAAATTTTATGCCCCAAGTTTTGGAGTTTAAATCTTTTGTGATAAACCCTAAAAAAAAAATACAAGATGCGTACGTCACCTTAAAAAATTTAAACAACATGAAAATGCTATAAAAATCGCGTTTATTACAGAATGGTTGGAATATATTATTCACCATTAAAATAATGTGACTTTTTTATGACTCATAGATTAACTACAAAGATTGTCAGTCATGCGTTGAAATTGAAATTAATAAAACAAATCTGTCTAAATCATTCGATAAAATCTATTATCAAAAATTTTTAATTTCGTGATTTTCTCGTAATATTAGAATTTTTATTACTTATTGAAATTAATTATTTTTCATTAAATATATAGCATTTAATTTTTTTTTAAGGTTTAATGTATGATATTGTTGGATTTCCATGCGGATCAATATTTTTTAGGGTAGTGCAGATTCCATGAATGGATAAATTTACAAATGATTTGATCGGCTATCAAAAATGTCCTGGATATTTTGCGATACAAGTTGACGTGCGAAACACTTATATTATCATTGAAAAAAGGTTCGCAATACCTCTGTAAATCATTATTAATCGTATAAGTATACAATTTGACCCTTTTCAGCTTAGTATGCAGGTAGTATAAAGCAAATCATGCCAAGAATTTTTCCAAATATGACAGAGTAGATTTTATTTTCTTTTCTTTCTGCTTCGGTTTTCTTATCAATTTCCATATTTCGTTTTGTCGTTGTGTCAACTAGAAATAATTCCACAGATTTAATGTGACCTTGATCCTTGAGATTTGAATTGATTTAAGAGAGTAAAAAAAAAAACCCACATATCATTTTACAAGAATTCTGATTTATTATTTTATATCGGAGTTAAAAAGCGAAAAGTTTGAGGAAATGTTACTACAAGTACAGCAAGATATTAACGTATAATATTATTATTGTAACTTGCAAATAGAATTCCGGCCAGTGCCAAATTCGTTCGTAAAAGTTCACCAATTTAACTTGAACGAAATATTAAAAAACTATTATACATATATTAATGATTTTATTTTAGATTCATTTTTCACTATTTTTTAATAGCATAAATATAATCAGTTTCATGTTGAAAGCGGATTTCATCGGATGATCCTTGTAACATCATGAGATACATGTTGTGATAACCCAACACAATGAGATTACAAGGAGAATCTACCAAGATCCGAGGATCTGCATTAAACTCAAAGACTATATCGTAGAGAATTTGAAGTAAACTAAACTACTATCTATACAATGTATATATCCGCGATCTATAATAACGTAACGCTTGACTTCCGTACACTGTCGTTCATCGAAAGTGCTATCATAAAAACGTAGATTCAACGCTGTATTATCGTCATAAAACGTGTTAATAAATACAATTCGAACGATGAAATCGCTGTATTTTAGAAATCGTTGATGTTTTATGAAAAAAGAAATATGCTCATAAAATTTAACATCATTCAACGACAAATTTGATTTTATTTCTTTTTTAAAAAGTTAACTGTATATATATTATTATTCTTCATTGGATTTACATAATAATGCACCTGCTCAGTTGTACTTTGTTCATTTGTTATTCGTTAATTTTTTATCGTTACGAAATTGAGCGACTTTATCAGTCTTAACAGAGACACTGATCGATAAATCTTGTGACGTATAGTTTGTTGGTGGACGTTTTTTTTTTTTTCTTGGATCAATGACTCCCCGGAGGAAGTGCGGCAATCCGCTCAGTGGTCATGATTCAAGGCAACGCGATGCTGGATTACGAGAATATATACAGTATATGTATTATCTATCTGGAAACAAGACTGAACTATATATTATTTTTTCTAACTAAAAATTGTACATACAGTGTTGTAACATTTCTCCAACTGCATTCACATTTTTGGCAAGCTAGATGATGCACTGATAAATTTTTATTTAGTTTTTTTCTTTCATTTTACAGCAAAAGGATCCAAAAGTGGACCCCCTGTTTGATAGCAGATGTAATTCAGGAATGTATTACTTGCAGGAATGATCATGGCCAACAGACCGATAAATATTTATATTATTACTGAACGAATTAAACTACTTATAAAATTGTTATGTTGTTGAAAAAGAAATAAATTAGCGTTAGTTGTTTTTAGTTTTCATACATGTCTTTAGATTGTGAATTATAATGTAATTGAAAAGTGGATTTTAATAGAGGTCAGTTTGATATTCTGTACTACAAATTAGTGAAGGGATTAACAAAATAGCTTCATCAAAATGTTTGGGAATTGTTAATGAACATTGTTACGTTATAATTAAATGATTTAAATCATTTCAATGAAGTTTGTTGGTGACTTCCTCAACTAATAGTTATTAATTAGAATTGGAATAAAAAATTTATACAGGATTAAAACTCGTCTCGTACTTTTTGGTCATGATTATTAGTATTACAGGTACATAGTATATTATTCATGTTAATCATTCAGAGCGGACATAACAACTTATCATTACAAATAAACTGGTAGCTAAACTCAAAAGTGGAAATATTAAAATTTGTTTTTCTTGATATTCACATTAAAACTATTTGTTTATTGCTTCTACTTTTCTCTGTGTAATTGATATATACAAAAAATCTTAAAATCTACAGAACATCAGAATTAATTTTTAGTTTTATTAAAAATAGAATAATCCAAAATACAAAATGTAAATCAATTTATAAGTCTTTGTAAAATATTCTAAAGATAAAAAAATTTTCATACAAAGTTTCATTTCAACTTCAACTGAAAATAATATTTATTCAGCATATGATTCAATAAAAATATTTGAAAGTTCGTAGACATCCACAAAATGTTTTGAAATGTAAAAATTTTTATGAATATAGAATTTGATCCTATTGATTTTATTTTCCGGCACGTAAATGTAGTATCAATGAAAATATTGAACTCGAAATAAATTTAACCTTGAATAATTTTGCTACATTCAAACATAACTGAACGTCTGCGATTTGAAAAATGGTGGGTTCAAACAATTGTCTGTATTTCTTTACGTTTGTCTATCTACTTTGTCCATGTCTGACATGAGCCGATCAGTGCTCTCGGAATACGTTAAACAGATAAATTAAAGATTTAAGATAATAGTAATACTGAAGATAAAAAAAAAATGAAGAATTGTTATATCTCCTTCCAATCCAACTTTCAGTTCCATCATCAATGATATTCACATTTTATTTCAGCTTTATCTGAATGATTTACTAACGTGATGAAAAGAACACCACAAAGTTTACTACATGACAGAACTTTCTTTTCATTTTTTTATTGTATTCTATTATATCTCCTTTTATCAACTATAAATTTAATTCAGGTGTTTGACAGAAGTAGACATAAAAAATTAACAATATTTTATTAAAACATACACTGTTATGATAAAAAAAATAACTTATCAATTAATAATACTGCTCATCAACACAAAAGTGTAGCTTCAAATGAATTTTTATTTCAATATTCACAATTACATATTAATGTAGAATTAGTGGAATGTATATGTATAAAAAATTATTGAGTACGTTCAAGTTATTGACATATTGAGTAAACACCATAAACAATTAAAGTAATCCTTAGAAAATAGAAATAAGATATTTTCCATTTGTGAAAAAATAAAATAAAATAGAAATGTAAAAAACTATTCAGTTGAATTTGCGTTGAGTAGTAGTAGATTAATTAATATCAATTATCTCATTATTGCTTTTCTTCATATATTTTTTTGATGAATAAATAATTAAATAAATGGTTTAAATAACTAAAAGAATATCACCACTTCATTCATCTAACCTATCCTGTTGCATTAATAAAATCGTAGTGATCCTAAATTAATAAATCACATTTGAATATTAATTAAAAATTCGAAAATACAAAATTAATCTTAAATAATAAATCAAATAAATAAATAAATAAATAAAAATCATAACGTTTGAATACAGATTAATTGAATAAATTTGATAAACATTCAAGCCAATAAGTTTATTTAATTTTCTCATATTTACTTCACAATGTATAAATACATAAAATATTTGTTCCTAAATTATTTGAGGGTGAGTGTGTACATAACTGTGTGTGTGTGTGTGTGTGTGTCGTCACGGCTTCTCGTACGATCACCGATGCGTATTGTGATGAAGGTGACACAGCAGCCTGAGAGATAGTAGATAGAAGTCACCGCGAGAGGGATGAAGAGTTGATAAGGTATACAGAACGCGATGGAAGTATAAACGGAGAGGGAAACATTAGGGTATATATGTGAATATAGGTTTGTATGTATATGTGTATGAGTTTGTATGATATACGTGTTCACCCCCGCACATATAAAGTGGCATTGGAGAATGACTGGAAGAGGGCGCGCATGATACAGAGGGAGATAGCGCCACTATAGTGTAGGGGTGCTGATACTCTGCGTTCAGTTACGCCGCGCCCCTTGTAAAGCGCGTTGCTCCAATAGAAATTGACTCTGTTTCGTCTTGGATTACCTATCAATGTCATAATTATACGCTCAATTATAAATTCATCGTGATAAATAATTAAAACATTTTTTATTGTAATTAATTTAATTTGATAATGAAAAAAGGATAAAGTGAACAATGCTAAATAAAAATGAATTATTGTATGAAAAATTAAAAATTATATAAAATTATTTTGATATTGAATGTTGTTTTTTTCTTCTTCTTCTATTTATTTTATTTTTATATTTTGTGCATATTTATAAAATAATTTGTGGACGGAATTAATTGACGAAGAAGTTTTTAACGATGATCCGGTTAAGATCATAAGGGTAAAGTTTGTAACGGGGAAGTGTTGAGTTGTCACAGTGGGTGGTTGTGTGGTGGTGGTTGGTGTGGTGGTGAACTTGGAAACAGGAAGGACTTAAGTGCCGCGTGGTGCATCATGATTCGATGAGTGTATATGTGACAATAAACATAATAATGTGAAATCGAATAAGTGATAAGTGGTAAATTCTCTTTCATATCATAGTTTGAATCAATATTTATTTATTGTTTCAAATAAAATTTTTTTTTACTTATAATTAAATATTTAAAATAGTAATATTCATCAAGGAATTTAATAAATAATAATATCAACCTTTTTATTATGTGATTAATATTATGAAAAAGATAAAAATAACTGTAAAAAAAAATTTTTAATATTATCGTTAAAATTGTATTTTTATCTTAAATGTTTATCGGTTATAATTCATAATAATATTTATTATACTTCTTAATAATTTACTATACAACAATATATGATAATGATGTCTTTGGCATTACGCATTTGTCATCTTTCACGATTGATATCTACGTGGGATGACACGATGACCGATTACTTTTGTTGGTTTATTGCTTTGTCGTCTTAAAATTCAACGAAGCACATATTACATTTGCGAATTCGTGCACGGACTCTTCAAGTCCACGTAGGGTGATCTGAAAGTGTCACGCTATGGATGACCGGATGTAGGACAAGGACAAAATTCTTGCCCTGAGGGAGACGCATACAAATATAAAGAGTGAAGGGGAAATAAAAAAAGCACAAAAAAAAAAAACGAACGGGGGCAAGGTAAGTTATTATAGTCTTCATAGTGATTAATATTTAGTAGACAAAAATTGTGAGGGTATTTTATTTTTTTTTTTCGCAAATAATATATATGTATATATGTGTATAATATTAAATTATAACAGGTATTTTTGTATGCATTGTGCCTCTGTGGTTTGCAGTTGAAAATTTTTATTCACGTGGACTATTAAAATTTATCTCATAGACGCGCGTTGTCGTATGACCTAATTATTTTTGTTCTACTTAATTTTTATGTATGTAAAGAAGCTACGTTCAATCGAATCGGATGTAATTATTATTGAACGTGATGTAAAGTTGATTGTTATTGACAGCACAATTGGGTTATTAAATATTGAATTGAAACAAAAAATATGTATTGAAAAAAATTTTGGATTAATTAATTGTTAGATTGAGTCTGATAATTTATATTATTGGATGAATTCGAATGAAATATTCATGATTAATCTGTGTCAACTGCATGATTGTAATGTAACAATTGACACAAATGAATAATTCAATTGTATAAATATTTATTTTATCACATAAAAAATTTATTAGCCGAATTATTCATTTTTTTTTTCATTGTTTTATTGAAGTTGTAGTTACAATCTTTTATTTATTTTATTTCCTTTTGTCTGGTTTTGAATGGATAAAATAATATATCGAGTCAAATTAATACTTTGTTTAATTTAATAATTTTAATGATATAATGCTCATAAATTCAACTTATAATATTTTTTTTTTTAGTTTAAGTTTATTAATGATGACAATAAAAAGAAAATTTTAATTATGAACATATGTAGTTTTGACGAAGTCTTTAACTATAGTTTCGGAAGTAACAGAAAGACTTTTACAAATTGCGGAAAGATATACCAAAAGTTGTTGAAAAGAACGATGAACTTTTAAAAGCTCAAGTTTCTTGTGTCTTGAATTTTTTGTACCATTCGATTTTTCTACTGCAATTCATCTCGATAAAAATTCCTCAATGAATAGTGGAACTAATCTAATATCAGTGTCAAGATTTCTATCAAATATATGTACGAAATTTAATTTAATTAAATTAAGTACATTGACACAAAATTGTATCAAAATAATTATATTTGATATTAACTACGAAAATATTTTTTATATATTTCTCTGAAATGTTTGAAGTGAAAATAAAATACTCAGGATTTTATAAAAATTATTTACAATGGCTATTTATAATAATTGCTTCAAGAAAGTTCCAAATATAAATATAAATTTTACTGCATAAATTATTTCAATCTCATAAAAAAATAAATTCTTCTTAATCATTTTTTTGAATAATCTGCAAATTCATAATTTTTCAAATTAATTATTTATATATTTAGAATTTATTTGTATTTATTTATGAAGAGTACAAAGCAATCGTTATCAAAAAATATCGGACAAGAAACTCGAAATTGCACACCGACGCCACATTACATCGTTATCATCGACGCCTGACCCGATTTTATTTCATAAAAATTCCATCTATTTCATATTTCTCTGCATATAAACCTCTTGCCAAGAAACTGTTTGACTCTTTACGCATAAATAAATTCTGCGCTAATATATAACGCAATAAAGTATTAAAATAAAAAATATTTATATCAAAGAATGTTTCCAGTGTCACACAGAAATATAAATATTTCATTTGCCAAAATGGACTTTGGCACCGACTCGTCACAATAAATACAAAAATAAATCAAAAAAAAAAGTAAACACAATCACGGTCCATATACCATAAAATATATAATCTTTTAAAAAATTCATAAACATTATAATAAATATTAAATATAATATCATTTGATAATTATTTAAATTTATATTTTTAAATTATTTTATTTCTGATATGTAAAAATAATTGAAATAATAAAATAAATAATATTTAAAGCTACAAAAATATCACAAATGACCATAAATATTTGGTGATTTATTTACGCATAGAATTTATTTTCGTTTTTGTTTTTTTTTTTTCAAATTTTATTTTTCATTTTTTTTTTTTCTTTTCATCGCGCTGATACAGCTTCCTCGTGGCGACGGTGGCGATGGTGTGGTTGCTGATTCCACGAGCACCAACTGTTATTTATTGCAACCAGGATTGGCTGAAGCGGGCATGGGGTTAAACGGAGCTTAACACTTGGCGATGGCGTCACGTTCAATATCGGCCGACTGCTCTTGGTACTTTTGGTGAGACGGTAAAACGGATATAGAGACTAAATTGCGACGGGGAATATAGGTAGATGTGATGATAGTTAATACTTTGTCAAGATAACTTCTGTTTCGATTCATAATCTCTCGCGCTCACGTAATCGATTTCAACTGAGGTATTTTTACAATTTCTATCATGAAACGCAACTTTGAATTTGATTATTTGGTTTATTTTTTTTATTCTGTACATTGCAATTGGATGTAAATTTTTATTGTTTATAATGTATAACATTATATTTCACACGCAGAAATAATATGTTTGATGAATTGAATATTTTTTATTACAAATTAAAATTATTATTGAACTTTAAAAAATTAAAGGGTTAAAAAAAAATTCAGAAATTTGTCCGTGTTTTTTGACAAGCTGTATTTTGGTGAAAAATGGTCGTATAAAGCTTTTAAAAAAAGCATTTTGAAGCTCTGAGATTCTAGTTTTCAGATCTTGTGGTTAAAAATTTTTCCGAAATTACGGTTCTTACGTAATCTTAAAAAATATGAAGAAAAAATAATTTCGCAATTTTTTTTTTTTTTTCGACTCCATGAATTTGGAAAATTTTTTTTCAGTTCAACCATCATTTGCATCGGATAGCTTGTTTATTCAGCTTCAATTCCGTTTTTTAAAAACCTCGATACGACCATTTTTCACCGAAATACAGCCTGTCAAAAAACATGAAAAACTTTCGGAAATATTTTTGACTTTTTAATTTTTTCCACTGGTGTAGTTTTCACTATGAAATTTTGTATAAAATAGTGCATAAAATTTTATTTCACACACAAAAATAATATATTTGATGAATTGAATATTTTTTATTACAAATAAAAATAATTCCCAAACTTTAAAAAATTAATTATTCCCTACTATATAATTATTACCATATTAAATAATACTTTTCATCAAATATATTTTTTACTATTAAATTGTGTATAAAATAGTGAATAAAATTTATAACAATTCACTTAAATTATTATTTCAAATGATCGAGAATCTCATTCAATTAAAGATTGTTTCACACTATAAATAATATTGCATTAATTATAATCAACAGTCAATAAATTTTTAGGAATAAATTATACGAATATTATCCACATTAATTTCCTGTATAAACGAATAAAATTGTTATTTCAAAATTACAAAATACACATTAATTCCTTCTTTTCTTTAAACATTCATATGAAAAAACAACGAAACTATATTTACATATTAAAGTATAGACTCTATATTCATAACATTATTCATATTTTATTTATATATTGACGCTAACGAAAACAATGAAATATACATTTCTAGTGTATCTTCAAAGTGTACAATGAACACCTATATCTATACATATATATTCATGTATGTACAACAGTGGGTTTATGCAATGAAAATTTGCATGGCAAAGGAAGAAAAAAGTGGTGTGGTACAAGTGAATTTTTGCTATAATGAATTTCAATGAAATATTTAAACATTAAAGCTCTGTTCAATTCGTTTGAAAAATTTGATGGTTCTGAATAACATGCAAAATACCTATGTGTATATAAACACCGATATATCTATGTATATTTTTATACTGATGGATGAAAAAGTACTTTGATATATCCACATTTAGAATAAACATTGTCGCATTCACTTGATTTTACCCATTGTATAGATTTGCTTTACGGTAAATCAATATCGAAGTGAGAACTCAATACTATATTGAATCTCTATAGATGCACGATGAAAGCGAAAAATATCACCTCATAAAATATCTTTTAGAATGTGCGTATTGATATTTTTATATTTGGGAAGAGTTTGTCAAATATATACAGAAACTTTTTTTCATGAATAATTTCACAGCATTTGTATTTTTTTTAATATTTTGTTAGGGTGGAATTGCATTCGTAATTATCGTTATTACAGTGAAATGTAATTTTCTGCAGCTTTAGTAAAGAGTGAATATATTAAAAAGGTTCATTTTGTAAGTAGAGTTTGCGTATAATTATTTTTTTATGATAATTAAATATATAAAAAAAATATCAAACTATTTTTTATCATTATGTTTGATAATTTCTGTATCTTTTTTTTTTAATAATTCAGAATTTACTATAACTATTTGTTTCGATAAATAGTCATTACGATGTAAATGTAATATTTTTTGAGCATCATGTTTGATAATTTCCATGTATTTTTTATTTGTAATTTAAATTGAATTTGTGGTCAAATTCAAATTCTTATCGTTATATAATCCTTTCATTATCGCAATTTATATTCACAGAATTTCCACATTTATTCTTCTTTCGTTTATTTTAAATAGCGATAAGTTTAGGACAAAATAAAATTTCAAATAAAAAACAATTCCAATATATTTTCCATCCATTTTTAAATATTAAAAAGTAAAATAATTAATTCATTCGATTCATTCCATCATTATTTTTCACTTATTTAATTTTTCATTCACTACATTTCTATTAAAAATATTTACAAATTATTATTCTCATTAATGCACATTATGTTTGGACATTTCACTCTGCTTTCGTTCACTTTAAACACAATTAACTTCATTTTATATATTTTTTCCTCATCAAACAATTCAACTCTTCCTATTTATCTTTATACAATTTCACTCTATTCCTTTTCCAGAATAAAAATCGCACTTTAACAACAGTATACCTCATAAAATAAATGTATAATAATAATATTAATAAAATTGACTTGAGCTTTTCATTCTTCTCGAATTACAAATAAATCCACTATTAAATTTATATCAAATACATTATTATTTTCATCTTTTCTCCATTTCTCCAACAAATCACAATAATAAACATCAATATTTAAAATACAATTAATTTATCCATCATTATAATTATCGTGAATCCGATTGAGGTATCTTATATCGCCATAAAAACAAACTGAACAAACTAACTGCACTTCAAACATTTGCATAACCTTCCAATCATTCCACTTTTAATTATACTCATCTAATAAACAACGCCAACTTTTCTTTTGGATTAACTCTACGTATACCTCTTAACGTATATACAAATAAACTTTGTAAATCCGATTTAACTAGATCCAGTACTATTAATTAGATTAAAAAAAAAAATAATAATAACAAATTTGATTCAGTATTTATTTTCATTGAAATATAATTTCAATTTTTTTTCACAATTTTATTTTATTATTTTTATCCTTTTAATTTTAATTAATATCACTAATATTTTTATAAAGTAATTATGTAAACAAATGTGTAAATGAGATCCAAATATCAATACATATATATATACATATATACTATGACTGTCTCATTGTGTATTCATTCTGCAATGAGTAACTATCTCGTAATCCTTCGTTGAATGTTCATCGCTTTAATCGAAATCTGTTTTAAATTGTAAATGCGACCAGTAACTCCGTAATGTCATGATGGCTTCAGGCTCTTCACCTTGCACACTCATCCTTTTTATCATTTACCTTTCCCTCATATTCTTTATTCATGTTTTTTTTTTTTTTTTCCTTTTTTTTTTTCAGCGCTTTTGTTTGAGTACAAGTTTATATACGTGTATCGTGTGCTATAGCATGAACTGCATCTCGAGTATATATCCCTCTAATTTCCATTCTCCAACTTTTCTCCTTACCGCATTCAGCGTCGTTGAAGTAATTTTGTTGGTGAAAAAAAAAAAAAGAAGGGAGAGGATAAAAATAAAAAAGCAATAAAAAATGTTCATGCTAAAAATTTGTGGTCTCTTAATTTTTGCGACGAAAAAACCATTTGCCAATGTTAAAAAATTCACGGTTAATATTTTATGAATCTCGGTGAATGTCGCGCGCAGTTGTAATATAAATTTAACACTCAGACAAGAACAATGAGTTAAGTAAGAAGAAGCAAAGTCGTAGTGTTTTATTTTATTTTATTTTTATTTTTTTCTAATAAAATATTCAGGCATTTTAGAGGAAATATTTTTGAATATTAATATGATAAACTTCGAGGTTATATCTAGGCAGAAAATGTTACTAATGAGAATAAAATTGTCAAACCGCGTGAAAAGTGTTGAAAATAATTAATTATTTTACTTTTTTTTTTAATTATTTTCTAACAAAATAATATTCCATTTTTTATTTCACATGAAAAATTATTGAATAAGTAAAATAATCAGTTTAAAATTCATCTATGTTTTTGTTTGTACATATTACAAACTTGATTTGTCATTGCTTTAATAAATTAATATATAGATGAAATAATAAATAAAATAAGGGATGAATAAATTGTGAGAAAGTTCAATTATTCATATTTATAATACAAAAAATCACATTTATAATCAATTGCAATTTTATCTACCTTATGAAATGATGAAACAAGTCATTATAGAGTGGAAAGTATACCAAAAAAAAATTATGAAAAAGAATTTTTCTTAATTTTTTTTTTCGGAGCTGAAACATTTTGCCTAATTCACTCAGTCATTTTTCTTCATCTTTTCTTTGTTTAAAATAACACATAATATTCAAATGTAAATGGTAGATATCATGATAGTATGGAAATGAACAGGAAAATGCAACTGGACACATCGGTGCATAATTCAAATGGATATGCCAATTTTGAGATCGATGTTGATACAAA
Organism: Microctonus brassicae; assembly: GCA_918226075.1. Taxonomy (NCBI): domain Eukaryota; kingdom Metazoa; phylum Arthropoda; class Insecta; order Hymenoptera; family Braconidae; genus Microctonus; species Microctonus brassicae. The sequence goes on from OW445483.1 coordinate 5,370,213, forward strand.
AAGTGACCTGAATACTCCACAACACGCGCAGTCCAGTTACAATTGACTAAATCCCAATTTACATACCCCAATATACATATATATATACCATCCGTCGGATATAACAAGAATTATACATCACTTCCATACAATCTAAACAAAAAATAATACCTCTATAAATGATGCAAATAATATAATTTTATAATCAAAAATGAATAAATATTATCAAATAAATTTAATAATGTATCATGCATTTAATTTTGATATGAAAATTATTCAATTAATAAATAATATTTAATTAAATTCTCATGATGATGTATTTATTTATTTGTTATTGACATTTTAATATTAACTTTATGTGAAAAATATATATGAATGATGAATTAATTTGAATTAATTTTCATTCTGGATTTTTAATGATTTTCAAACATTTAAAAAGTTTTTACAACTCATTTCAACGCATGTGAATTTTTTTAATCCTTTTTTTTTTGTTCAACTAACGACGCGAGAGAACATTGGAAGGGATTAGAGAAATTGTGTTGCGTAGCTTGGCTGGTGAAGATGAAATTAGTCGGTTAACCCAAGACGCCATGGTTTGCTTGGCAACACAACGCGCGCACGTAATGAACGCCTCGGAAAATAACACTTTTCCTCAACGCTTTTGTTTACAAGTGCAAACATGTATATTGTATATAATAATACAAAACTTTATATGAAAAATAAAATAAAAAACCGTTTTAAAAAAGAAAATAAACAGAATTATATTTTATATTTAATTTATAAAATAATAATATAACTTGAGAATTTGTAACGATTTTCTTTTATTGATAATTCATTGTGTTTTGTGACTTTTGCTAAATATCCAATTTCAATATAAAATTATAGTATTCAAACAGATGATTAAGTACAGTTGAACGGGAGATAAAATTATATTGGAATGATTTGAAGGTTAAATATATATTTTATATATAAATTTGTAATAAAGAGAGGGTTAAGATGAAGTTATATTTGCAGTTTAACAAAATGTATTTGATGAACTCACGTTAATAAAGTTTTATTACACGTTTGTGTGTTAGACTGACATGAAAAGTAAACGAATCTCTTTTGCTGTTAATTTTTACGATGAGGAAAAGTTTGAAGGTGAACAAAATTTTCGTGAGAGATCAAGTTAAAAGCACAGCCAATTTTTGGAAAATATGAAATGTATACATTGAAAGTTTAAGTAAAGTCAATTTAATATCAATTAAAAAAATATTTTTATTACTCAATATAAACATTAATTTAGTTTATTTAATAATTTATATATTTAATGCATTAAATAAATGTTTGATAATCTTGAAAGTGAAATATTATTATTAATTATAAGTATACATTGTGTTTAATTAATCTTTTTCTGTTTCAAACATCATGATAAAAGTTTTAAAAATAGTTAGGAAACTTTAACATTCTTTATTTTTTCTTTACGCATATTTTTTTAAGTCACTATAAATTCAACTGACGTTGTAAAAATTACTGAAACTTATATCACAGTCCGTGTGCGCACTAGAAAAACTTTGTCGCCGGAAGCATAGCACACAATCTTTCTATCCTCTCGATATTCTGGTTGGCCATTCGCCATTTGAAGTATGAATACATATATATTTGGATTTTATGATCGTGCTCACAATTTTCATTGCATTCAGTTGGGTGCCTAATTCGCTGAAAGTGCAATAGTAACAGTTTTTTTTATTTTTTAAATTATTATTATCAATGTTTATTCATTAAATTATTTGAGTGTGAATTTTTTTAGAATTATAAAAATTATTCAAGCAGAAAAAATGATATTTTAAATTGTAGTTTAACCATCTGAAACTTCATAATAATTTCCGATATGTTGACATAAATTATTATTGAAGTACAGAGAAGTGATAATAATTTTACAAATGAAAATTTCAAATTAAATGATAATTTTTTATTAAAATTTAATTTTCAAAATTTATTAATATTAAAAAATAATGTCAAGTGTTTTATTGTAAATAAAGATTAATTATTGCTTTGAATTCAAATGGAAAATTAATATTCATATATGAATATATTAAAATATAAATATGTATAATAATTTATCATCGAAAAATTTGAATTTTAATTCTATTAAATATATAAATTTTCTCTGTATAAAATTATATATTTGTATTGAAATTTCGTACATTAAATTATAATTAAATTGTGCGTTTAATGTTATGAATAAAAATGATATAATATCGTAGTGCAAATTAATTTTCATTCACATGTATAAATCAATTTACATTTAACTGTGTCAATGTTTCAGATAATAATAATTTATATATCTACTTTGTATGTAATTGAATTCGATAAACAGCATATTGCACAGAATTTAAAATAATAAATATCATATTGCGTTGATATTTAATAGATTCAGTATTTTGATATCATGACCCTATAGTAACCATCGATATACAGCAGTGAGGCATCAAATAATCGCGAGGCCAACACAATAATTTACGATCTCGCTTATCAATAGTATCGGCGCTCATATTCAAAATCGGAATTTAGGGACTATCAATTTAATTTGATGAATATGTTCACGGGATTGAATTTTGCGATTGATTATTAATCCGCACAATGTTGATATAATATTTATTATTTATATATTAGATTTTAACGATGATTATATTTATCAATTTATTATTAATATAAATAGAATATTTTTATTATTTTTTATTTCATCGCACGTGGATAATTATGATGATCCTTCAAATTAATCAATAATTTTTTTTCCTAATGATAAATGTTATAAATAAAATAAATCATTGCATGAAATATTATTTCAACTTTGAATTTTGTTGAATTATTAGAAAAAAAGAATTTTTTTTTTTTCGATGCAGTAATTTTTATTTTAATTATGAAAATTAAATTGTTGATGTATTATTTATTAATTCTACATTAGAACTGGAGGATAATTATATTTAATAATTTATTAATAATATAAATACAATATTTTCAGAATAATTAAAAAAAAAAAAGAATTTTTTTTTTTTTTTCGATGCAATAATTTTTATTTCAATAATAAAAATAAAAATAAAACTATACAGAAAATCAGAAATTGATTCTCGCTTTGATAAATAAAAATCAATAATATTTTAAAACTCAATTAATTTTAATTCACAATCGAATTCAGAATTTTGAAATTAAATATTTAAATATTTTCTCATTAAATTCGAGCTCTGTTATTTTTTTTCACGTAATTATTATTCATATAAACAATATATTAATTCAATAGCAGACTCAGTGATGAATTAAAGATTGCAATCTGATGATTGGAAAGATATTGTGTGGATCAAAAGCCTGACAGAATATAAAAAAATAGGATGAAATAAAAAGGGGAAAAATAAAAAAAAAAAAATAGAAAAAACATTGGCATACATATGTTACTGATTATCGTATAGCTGAGCCGACCAACATTTATTTACAAGATACAACGGTATAAATGCGTATAGGGGATAATCAAGAAGAATGTCCTTTGAAAAAGATATTCCACAAGCGCTTCGTGATGTGATTCGCTTTTCTGAATTGATGGCATGAGATTTAATCTATCCTCGTTTGCACTTCGGTGCTCCGCACTACTATACACGCTTTATATATCTTGTTTATGGTGTCGTTTATTATACAGTGTCAGAGAATAATTATTCACGAGGAGCAGTTGGCATTTTGTAGTAATATTACTTGTCGGTTGTATAGTAAAATGCGGCGATTGTGATTTTATTTTATTTATTTATTCTATTGTCAAGTTGATAGAGTTCTATTTATCCACTTGTGGGAAATTAATGTGTGCAATTTTAATATAAACAAAAATTTTTTTTTTACTATTTAAAAACACACTGAGACATTTTTTTTATATACAGAAAAATACAGATAATTAGAAATTAATTATTTGTTTTAATAAATGAAAATTATACTTTAGAATTTATTGTTGTATACTAAACTTAATTTCAATTTATAATCGAATTCAGAATTTTTAAGTTGAATATTTTTAATTACTGTAAAGGATTATCAGAATCTACGTGCAATGAAATAAAAAATAATAAAAATATTTTATTTATGTTATTAATAAATTTTTAAATATAATTATCGTTCGAATCTAATTGGGAAATAATGAATAATATATTGACAATTGAATTTTTATTATTGAAGTAAAAATTACTACATCGAAAAAAAAATTCTTTATTTTCTAATAATTCAAAAGATTTGAAAGTTGAAATAATATTTCATACAATGATTTATTTTATTTATAATATGTATCATTAGAAAAAAAATTATTGAATTAAAATTGAGAGAAATATATTTTTGAAATTTAGCATTGAATTAATTAATTTTTATTATAGTTTGTTAATATTTTATTTTATTTTAATGGACGATAAAAAAATTTATTTTTATTCACAAATTTACACACAATTGAATAATAAAAATTTCATTCCATGAATAATACTGTGTGATATAGTAATAATTATTTGATATGCAATTATTTATCATAAAAAGTGTACAGATAATTTTAATTTGTAATAAAAAATATTTATTCATTTCAATTTATTTTTTTCGTAAATATTTATAGATTTATTCTTATATATTTACTATAATTATGAATATACAACACTTTCGAGTGCATAAATAATTGTGATGTGACACAAATTAAATTTAGCTTGATTGATATTTTTATGAAACAAATAAAATTTCATTTGTAATTATTTTCGTTTTTACTTTATATTTTTACACAAATTCAAATGCAACCATTTGCATATTCGTCGATAATAGTGATAATGAATTTATGTGTAACATTAATGCATATATAGAGCAATTGTATGAAGATGCGTTTGCATTACGAGTCTGTATATTTAACTTTTGTGGACGTTTCCCAATATTAATTAATTTGTGCAATTAATTGTTTTACGAACAACACTCATTAAATTTAAAAAATGACAAATTTTAAAACATAATTCTACAATTGATTTTTCATTACATAGATATTAATTACATATACAAATGTAATATCAATATCATACAATTGTATTTTAATATAAAACACAATTAAATCAGGAAATTAAATAAAATGAAATTTAATTTTGAGAATTTTAATTTAATTTTCATATAAGTTATCAGCAATTATTTTCGAAATACCTGAAACCAATCAAATGCACCTATAATTGCTTGTTATATACTGAGATATGAATTGAATTCGTACAAAATACACTGTGGAGAGGTTTCATAAATCCATTGGAACAATTGAGAATAAATGCTTTCATCAGTTTGAAAATAAATTAATTTTTCATTGTAAGTTTTCTGACAATTTTACCTGAATATTTTTTTTAATATTAAAATTTTATTATTCTCAAATGGATTAATAATAATTTCTTTCTAAACTCATATAGGTTATATTATTCATCACTTGTCTCCATCATAGATTTATTCTGGAATTACAAAATTCCTTTTTAGTCTGTCATAAAATAAACTCTGTATTTCATGCAAAAGGATCAAAGCCATTGGAAATATTTTAAAGTTACAAAAGCCATTTTGATAGTATTAAATATTTATTTGTATAAATTTGTCGAGGGGTTTAAGATTAATCTGAAAATCAATTAAAATGTCTGACAGTTAATTCAAAAGACTTGATAAAACTATGGATTATTTATTTTATAATAGAGATTATTTCTTTGTGTAATTTTATGAAAATTTACAGTCATCATATATTATACTACAATGATGATTCATTGTCATTTGAATAGATATGTTGAAGCATTTTGCTTCAACCTCTTTACCTATTCTCCATAGAGAAAGGATTTACGCAATGGTCCTATTGTCATGGAAATGAGAAGTAGGGACATAGGTATATTATGTCTGACTAGTAGTATGTACGAACTACTGTATTCATAAATGTAAAATGTGCTGTGTTTGATTAGAAATTGAGAACACCAAATGGAGAAAAAAATTGTTGAGGATATTTAGAGAAAGAGAGGCTAGACAAATTGTCTCACAATAATTTTTTTTTTTTTTATTCATAATAAATAAAATAAATAAAATAAATGTAAATGTAAAATGAAGTGATATTAAAATAATGACACTTTTTTTTTTAGTGATTGTGTAATCTCGAGAAACAAAATAAGTGCATTGTATCATGATGACAATTTATTTAAAAAGTATAATTGAATTAATTCTAGGTTAAAATTGTAAATAATGAGGAATATTTAAATTTTTAATAATTATTTTTAATTCATGTTGAAATTAGTCTAGAATTTTTTTTTATTGTACTATAATCAACTTATATTTTATATTACTAATAGTACAAGCATATAATAAAAAAAAAAAGTGATAAAAGTAGTGAATAATCAAAATAAAAAATAAATTATAAAAAAAAAAAATTATCCCTAACAATATTTCACAATTTTTTTTCTATCATCAATTTTTCAATTTACATAATTAAAATAAATTACCAACTAAAATCAACTAATCCCATTCATTAACACAATAAATTTTCCAACTGCATACAACGTCAATCTAATAAAAGTCATTCAATATGAGGATTGGCAAATATATATTACGAAACAAATGAAGCATTAATATACAGTGACACATATGTAACAAATAAACGCAATGAAAATTTTCACAATATTCTCGTACACTGCGTGATATTAATGAAGGACAAGAATGAATCCCGGTTGCCAATTAGGAAAACTAGGACACAACGGTTATAAAACAAAACTCGTTAAGCAAAAAATATATTAAATTTTATCTTCATTGGAGCAACGCCAATGTTTCAATGAATATCACTGCACTTGAAACTATTACTTCTTTCATTTTTTCATCAACCTTTTTCTATATAATTTTAAACCCTCACTCTTTTTCATTGTTGTTTCCTTATTGTCCTTTGTAACATCACGTAATATCCGTTTGCTCCTTCATCTTACATCCATACATATTTATTCATTCATTTGTTTACAGTAAAATAAATGCAAACTATTCAACAAAAGCTTATTATCATCTGTTTGAAATCAAAATAATTAATAATAACCTTATTATTATTATTATTATTATTATTATTAATATTAATATTATTATCACTATTATTATTACATTATATTAGAGTATATTGTCTCATTCATAAATTTAATTCAGTTTATTTTCAATGTAGCAAAACTTGTTAATTAAAATATTTTTTGTTTGATATTAAAATAGAAAAATATATTTTTTTTTTTTTTTTATAAATAATATTATAAATGTAATTATTCTAGTAGTACAGTTCAAGTGGATAGCGATCGATATTACGCTTATTTGTAAGAAAATTTACTTGTAAAGAATATAAGTGGTTTTTTTTTTATTTTTTTTTTTTTTTTTTATGGAAAAGTTGTAAGTGCGTTCAACGGTATGAGAATAATAATATCTAGAGTCACGTTGTTATAACTTGTACTGAGTTCATGTCGACGACATAACTGCATTATATCACTTTACAGTTCACAGAATAGATAAATTAATGTTGCTTTTTTAATAATAGTAATGGTCGTTGAGATAAATATATATAAATAAAAAATAGAAATGTATTTTATATTTATTTACAAACAACTTAATGATTGGGAAAAAACATTGAATCAATTAATTTGGATTAGTAATATTGTTATATATTGTTTATAAAAGCTGAATTATTTATTATACAAAATAGAAAAAATTGATGTTATTAATAAATTAATAATTTAAATTATTTCTACATCAACAAAATAATACAGTGGAATTATCTTTAGTAATGAATAATCATGTCAATTATTTTGAATATTATTTTGTGTAGATAAATAGTGTGATAAAAAATTTTTAGAAGAGTTAAGAAATGAAAGAGTACGTGGGAATGAATTTTTAACTTGTTATAGTCTCACGAGCAGTAGTAGAATAAGACGTGCAACAAACTTGTACGTGAAACGCCATCATTACTACAGCTTGCACATAGTGCTTGCACGAACAAAGTCACACACTGTTCTCTTAGACATTTGGCTCCATGATTTTCCTAGCCACATTTCTCATAGATATATTTATTTTATAGTAGAGTCAACACTGTGGCAGCACGTTATGCTGACACGTGCAAGATATAAAACATCCATCAGCTCCCTTGAGACTTGTCCAAACCATACCTGTATCATCACAATTGTATTTTCATCAAACGAAGTTCAGTACTGAAGTATGAAACCTAATTTATATTTTTTTTTATAGGAAATTTATCCATATAAAATGCTTGAAGGTTTCTTGTAAATAATTTATTAATAATTAAACATCTTTTTTGTAGCTACAAGATTTTAGGTAAGAGTTCTTGAGATGACAGATCACAGAGGTCTAATTAAACACCAAGAAATGATACAGTGTGTTTGTTTCACAATTGACAAAGAGTCACTCTTTGTACTGTGAGTATGTTTGTGTGTATAAGTTTGAGAATATACTTTGTCTTGGAACACTGTACTTCGTGGTGTCTGTTTAGAATGAAATGTAGGCAACCACTTAACACAATAAAGTAACTGATTTTTTTTTTCTTGGCCTATTCGAAATATTTATATTTAATTTGTATTTTTATATCTTTTTTTCTTTTTTATTTATTTGTTTTGTTGTTTATTATATATTGATTAGATATATTGATATGATATTATATCAATTATATATTGATATGATATATAAATATATTAAAATATATTTAATTACATGAAAACGTTTCAGAAAAATATTTTGAAAAAAAAAATTAAGTATGTTTTCTATTTTGTATTGAATATTAATTATCTTAAAACATTATTCAAATCTTAAATTAAGTCTTAATTCTTGCATTTGGCTTAATTGATAAATATTATTCTGAATATATTAATTTTATTTTTAATTTGACAATTTTTTCTTCTGATTAAAACAGTAAAATTATCTATAGAACTTACAAATTTTCATTTACAATATTTGAATATATTTTATTTCACTTCTAAAGTTGTATAAATTCATGAGGAATTTCAATAAATTTATATGAATAGATAATAACTACATCACCAATTTAAACATTTAACCATTTTATTTCACTTTTCTACAATTATCTTTTCAATAATAAATTCATTCATAAATTCTCCCATAGAAATATGTTATCAGCACCTCAACAAAGCGCAGAAATAATAAAAAAACTTTCCAGTCAATAAAGAAATAAATAAAATAAAAAAAAAAAACGTCTATTAATACTGAAACAAAAAATTTGACAAAGTCATGAACAATCATCTGCAGTAAAAAATAAATTGCATGAGAATCTTGTCTGTAGACATAATAGACGGGAAAAGTGGTGATTTTATCGGAAGGATACAACGTGCTATTTAAAAGTTTGAGGTAAAATTATCCCTGTCGTTCGACCTTCGCTGTCACGTCAACATTCCAAACGAGATTCTTCATCACATAATTATTATACATAATGGAACGAATGACAGAAATTATAAAAGACATTTGTAATACTTTTAAAACTAAATAAATAAGACATTAATATTTAATAACTTATGACACGTTTGCCTATAAATAAATACAACAAAATAAAATATATTCCCTCTATGAAATTAAATTAAATTTGTATTTTGGATAATTAATTAGTCTACATATGAAACATCGATACACAAGTAATAGTAAGATACACTAGCTTAACTTAAACTATATAGATTTGTGGTTTCGCCACCTTCTATACGCTTATTCGAGAGCAACAAACTCATTCATGGATTGCTTGTCCTCATTCCATACCCTCGAGACTTCACCCTCCAACCTCATTCACAACCTCATTCTATATTCTCCTTTTAACAGACTCGTCTTCACGTTGGTTGGTTGGTTGGTTTGGTTAGCTGGTGAAAGTGGAAAATACACATTGATAGTTATATAGAAATTGCGGTTGCATACTAGAAATGTTTCTCGAGCATTCAGAATTCTACACTTCGTAAAAACACCCGCAGTATTTAGTTATTTGTAGAATTTTGTATTTTATAAAATAACAAGAATTAATTAATAGATAGAATAAATTTTACATCCAAAAAAAAAAAAAAAAAAAAAGCTTTGATTCAAGTCTGAAATATGCTTGACTCAAGCAATTAAATCAGTCGTAAGAAGGAATAAGTCGAAAATATAAACTTGATTCAAGTTATTTTTAGTTTTGATCCAAAACTTTTAAAATTTTGATCGAAGATTTTTTTAAGCTTGAATAAATTTTTTTTTAATTTTCAATTGGGATCTGTTGATATTATATTTACTCATTATTTTTTTAATAATGAAAATAAGAAGCAGGAAATAGATAATTTAAAAAATGAGTATAAGTTATTTTTATGTAATATTTATTATATGAATTGAATAACAACATAAAAACGACGCAGAACAATAATTTTATACTTTTTGCATTAACTGTACGTTTGTATGTGACATTTTTAGGCAACTTTTTATTCATTTAATTAATTTATCAATTAAACAACAAAAGTGAAATTTAATTTAATTTTAATATTTATTTGAGGTATCGTTCGAATGATTAATTTTACATTTTCAGAATTGAATTAAGTCATATTTAGACTTGATTCAAGTCTTTTTTTTTTCTTTTTGGTGTAATGAATAAATAAAATAAATTTTTTATATAAACAAATGCATTGTGTGTGTATTATAAAATTTAGATTATCAATGTGGAACAAATGAATTCATGTGAATTGTCGAATTTATTGATTATAATAAACTTGCGCGAGAAATTGAGTTGAAATAATTGTGTAGAGGTTTGTCGAAATAATAATTGAATTAAATTCTAATTTATCTCAATGAAAAGTATAATTTTGTGGTGTGTATGTATGTATGTATGATATAGTATTGAGTAAAGTTTAATTACCAGCGATATTCGGGTACGCAAATCATACAAGATAACCCCCAAGCTTAATGGTTGTACCCCCTTCGAACAAGTTTCCGAGTAATTTTATGGAAAATAACGTACGATAACGACTTCACGTCATCTACACAGTTCCTTGGCCACTAGCCAGATCTGTTTCCTCCAACGAATAGACAAATTTTCTGAGATTTCGTCTATGTATTTGTAGATACGTATACTTTTCCATGTGGAATCGAAATCTTTTATTCTCGGCGCTATGCCAAAAGAGTTAGAAAAACTGAGGTCAAAATGAATTCAAGATATTTCACTTTATACAAAATACATCTATTCACTTTTGTTGTATGTATGCATTAAATAAATATTGTTCGATACATATTTAGATATATTTTGTTATTCATTTATTATTATATTCATAAAATGACAATGGAAATTTGTTTATTATATTTTTTTTTGATGCTTTTTGTGAGTAAAAAAAAATCTATTAACTGTTTTTATTTTTATATTTTTATAATGCTCTGTGAAATAATTTCTACAAAGTATATGAACAATTTGTGGTTATGTGGTACTTTTGTATTTATTTGTCAGATAGAATGTGAGAGAGCTTTCAGTTGGATTTAACATTTCAGGAATTGCTAAAGAAGATTTTGTTTAAGCCATAAATTTTAACTTATATTTATTTTTATATAGAGACAAATTTACGTACAAAAATAAAGTGATTTTTTTTTTTTAAATGATTATTTGTTTAGTTTTATGATTTCTTTACTGTAATGAATTTTCTAAATTTAGTAAATAACATCAAGTAATTTAATTGATTAGTTTCTTGTTTTTTTATTTCTTTCGATAATATTGATATTAATTAATTTTGTTTGATGCAAAAATTCTCATGGCCTAATGCTCGAACTATTCTATATGTTTCACATGTTTTGTAAAGCGAAGATAAATAATTCAAGTGATTAAACAAGCTGCATAGTTTCGAGGTGTTGCCCATATAATGGAAACAAGTTCGGATATGTCTGATGAAAGCTTTCGTGAGAGTTTGAAATTCTTCGGCAATGTTCAATTAATCTTGCGTCAACTTTAAGCTATGCCTTTATATTATATCGACGACAAATTCAACACACAATTTATTTAAAATTAAATATTTTTCTTATTGCTAATTAATATAATTTGTAAATTTCTAATAATGAATTATCAAATAATTAATTAATCATTTTTTTCTATATTGCATAGTATTTTTTAATGAATATATTTTTTATTAATCAGTTGGGTAAAAAATAGAGAACGAAAAATAATTTTTTATGGATTAATTAAATTATTATTTGGAATAATTAAAAATTTTATTAAAATAATTTTTATTAGTAATATTATTTTTATTTTAATATTCTTCTTAGGGTATTACATGGGTTCCTCATTCTACTTATTCTACTATTATTAGTGATAATATAACAGTTTGCAATCATGAAAAAAAAAAAAAAAAAAAATCATTTCGTGAAATTTTTATTTTTATTTTTTTAATTCGTAAACAAATTTGTGAATTTTTAGAATTTAATTTTGTAAAATTTCACTGAAAATTCCAATATCAATTCATATAAGAATTATATAATTTTTTATTCATAAATTCTTACAGATTACTAACATTAATAGTCAATTATAAAAATTATAAAATAAATGGTAATTTTTTTCTTAAGATTTAAGTAAAAATATTCTTTTTATTATTCCATTTTATTCTATATGAATATCCTGCTATTGAAGTAATAATAAAATTTTCATATTGCATTTAAAATTCATCACAAGTTTCATCATTTTACGGCAATTTTTTAAAATAATTCTGATGTTTAGAACTCACCTGATGAGCCACATAAAAGCGGAATAACATGTCTACGTGCTCGTGCATAGTTTTGAAGCTTTTGTAAAACGGTTGGTGGCCGATTAAAATATTTCACGGCATGAAGTAGTAATTTTTATTTTTCCCCTTTTTGCCAGTGTAAAACTAACATTGCTTCAGGGCTCACATTTGCACAATAGTTCTATGGTACATTAAAAAAAAAAAAAAAAAATGAAATAAAGAAAATAATAAGAAGATAAAAAAATGCTTCTAGAAAAATTGTAAAAAACAATTTGAAATGTCAACATATTCTATCTCTACATCATTGTAAAACACTTAGTATTGTATACAGAATCCTTTCATCATATAAAAATTTATTTCAGCCACACAATATTATTATCAAAAAAAAAAAAAAAAATCATATTAAAATTATTACGTCAAAAAATATTACATTTTCATACTTAATTATTTCTTAATTGTATCAAACATGAAAATAATAAATAAAAATAACGCAACGTTAACAAAATACGAGAATGAACACATCAGATTGGTGGAAAATGAGGCTAAAGTCTCAAATTTTCGTGGGCTCGTCAAGAATTCATGTTGTAGATTACAATGTTTGAGTAGATACGCTCAGTAACTATATACAATTCTCAAGCAATTCCATGAGAACGATGGCAATCACTGCAAGTTCTCGGTGTTCCCTGAAACAGTCGCACGTCCTTGTGACTAGTTCGTTTAAGAACAGAGACAGAAAATAGAATACGAAACGAACCGAGAGATAGATAAAGAGAACGTAAGAGAAACTCTAGTAGAAGAGTAAGAAGAATAAGAAGAAGGTAAGAATTGGCCGACAATTTCTATATACCAAGTGTATGTACAAATGACCTCGTTTATACAAGTGCACTGGCATGAGCTTGCATTCATCTAACATGTGAAATCTTCCTTGGCTTTAGACAACATCATCCTTCATTTTTATTTTATTTTACCACTTTATCTCACATGTCTTTTTCATTATAAACGAGTGGATTGTCACTGCAAATAGTGACCTAAATAATTTATATTACTAATTTACCAAGGACAATATGTGATATTATAAGGTCCCAAGATTGAATATATTTATAATTATTAATTTAAAAATTTAATAAATGATTAAATATGGCTTTTTATATTTTAATAATATTTTTTTTATATACGTTCTTTATCATTCACATTTTTATACACACAACTTTATGAAAATATATTCAATATATATTTATGTATTTATATCATTATTGGAATATATTTCTATAATCATGAAAATGCACTCAAATTCTATGTGCAATGAACCTTTTACTCCAAAGCTTTACGATGACATCAGAAGCTGGTGGGTATCTTAAACTTGTATTCCTTTTTTATTTGTTTTTTTCTTATCCTTCGGGCATACTTCAACAACAATGCGTCACTCTATCGTGTGTTTCTCTGTATCTTTTCTACGTTGACATGAATAATGAAAAAAAAAAAAAATAAATAAATAAATGAATAAATAAATACAACAAAAAACAAAAAAAGAAAATACACAAACTTACACATCAACGACCTAGTTTCTTGTTTCAGTATACAGTCATTCAATATTCTATTCTGTCGTTATTTTTATATTGTGTATAAAATTGTTGCATATAATTGGTATTCATTAATTGCTATTTTATTTAAACATTGCAATTTTACATGTACACTAGGGTGTGGCATTATTGAGCAACTTTATTTTATTTCTAAAAAAAAAAAAATACTCACGTGTCAGATTTTTTTTTTCTTTACTTTATTTACTGTAAGAAAATTATTTATTACTGATGTTGAATGAATTCTTTAAGCAATGTAACTACAATTATTGAAGTGTTTTTTTTTTATTATAAAAAACATAATAATTAAGTGATTAGTATCGATTTAATAACAAAAAAAGTCAAAATTTTATACATTTCGAACTTTGGGTTTGAATATCTTCAGAATGGCTGTCTCTATGAAAAAAATGTAGAAGACCTTTTTTGTAGAGCATTCAATTCCCTTCAAAAATATGCTTTGACCCTATCAATATAATGCGCCAATCCCGAGCTAGAAAAATCAAAGAAAAAAAATTTTTTTTTCCTATGATTATTAAAATAAAAAAACAAAAATTACGATAAACAACCTCTAAATATTAAAATTAAAAGCACCGTTCTAAACAGGCTCTTTTGTTTCATGGTTCACTAACTGTTCAACCTATATTTTTGATGAAAAAAAAAGTTGCTTAAAAATGGCACACCCTAATATACACACAATCTTCATACAGTGATTGTAAAATTTATTTTAAAAAAACGTGATATTGAACAATAAATATAACCGAATGAATTTCACAATTATATTACTGTATAACTTTATTTCATATCACTTGTTCGAATGGTGTCGTCGTTGATGGAAATAAATCCCATACAATATTTGCCTTGAGGCGCCACCCATCACTTATTTTTTTTCTTCCAACAATTTTTTTTTTTTCCTATTCTCTTGTTTTTTTTTTCTATTTTTCTCCACGTTTGCGGCTCCCTTAACACCCGTATAGCCTCCAGTACATCCGGTCGTGTCAACGGAAGGTGATAAAACCTCCGGAGTAGATAACCATGGAGCCTGAGAAATTTTCCGACATGGTATATAACATTACAAACTCTAACCATCAAAACTTTTACGCTTAAAAGGTCGTTATGGCCATTTAACAAGTTCGTGTCCTTTGAAGTTATACACACAGGCATATAATATAGATGATACAGAGAAGATGTAAGAGTGAATGGATTTCACACGTTCAACAAAAGTTGACTTACAATATTATATAATATAGAGCACGTATTCACCATCATCCATTATCCTCTATTTGACTTTGGTAACATGTTTATTGCTTTGACTGTCCTAAATGCTGCACAGCGTAATACGTGATTGAACTTTAAAACATTATACATTGCTGACGATGTCTTTGCAATCGAACTAAATGAATGGGTTGGATTTATATGTATAGAGAATGCCCCACGTATTTTTTAATAATCTCTTAATGATTATGTGAATTTATGGTGGATTTTATTGAGATAAAATTATCGTTAGTAATGAAAGTTTGTGGAATGATGATTGAAAATAAATATTGGACAGTAGAGTGCTTGAAACTGGGGCTTTTTATGTAATTAGTATGATGATCTGTTGGACAATCATGTCAGTTGTTGTGAAAAATTGCTGTATGGGTTTATAATATGGTTTTTTTGTTTTATTTGATTTTTTAAATTTGTTTTAAATTCTTGGTAGGAAGAAAATATTGTTGAAGATGATGTATCATTTATTCGAGAGGAAATTCGTCTTTGCTTATGACACTTCGATTAAGAAAAGCTTTTTTTCTTGGTCTTAGAAATTCTTTTTCGTGTTTTTTAAAATTTTTATTTATCAACTGGATGAAAAAAAATGAATTTAAAAAATAGTTTTAATTTTTTTAATCTTTTTTTTACAATTATAGTTATTATAATATTCACAAAAATATTTGAAAGTTTGTGTTTATGTAATTTTAACTGAATTACAATTGATTCAAATTTATTATAACAAAAATAACATTTATATAAATAAATTCATGATTTTATATTTTTTATTATTTCACACAGATTCAAATACGTATAAGATTTAATTCTTTATCTATACACAAAAGTGATTATTATTTACTCTTTTTTTTTTTTTAAACCCAATTTTTCACAGAGATTATTTTTTGTTTCATTTCTTTTTATTTATTTTCCCGAAACTAATAATATATTTTCCGATGAAAATGTTTATATAATGCAGTAGCAAATCGATCCGTAATACCTTTTTATATTTATTTTTCCCGCTGGTATTTCCATAGAAGCAATATTATATTACACATGCGAATTTGTTTTTTTTTTCCTCGATTTTTCGCTGTATCACAAAATTGAAAAATTTCGTAAATTTACCAGGGCTTAAATTGGCTCGATTTGGCTACGTTCAATCAAAAGGTCAATCAAGAGTATTACATGTACGTGTACATGAGTTTGTGCAGTATATAAATGCACATATATATAAAATATACATATACAGTGCAGATAGAGTTGTATATTTGTAAGGTGAAATAAAATGAGGTCACGTTCCAATGGTGACTAGTGGCCGGTGTGCATGCTCGCTTTTTCTACTTGGTCCATATTTTACACACATACATACGTACATACATATATATATATATATACACGCAAGAAATTATCTGACATTTATGACATCACGAGCAATAGAAACGAGTTCTATACATTATCAAAACTTTTATACTGACTGACTACGTGTCAATAGAGTTTTAATCATCTTTTTTATTTATTATTAAATATTTCTCATTAGTTTAATTTTAATATATAAAATTCAAATCTTTTTTTTTTGTTACATACACAATAATTAGACAATTGTAACTATTGAATATTTATCATCTTCATTGATATAATTTTCATGGAATATTATTTAAAAAAAAAAAACTATATTGTATTGTAGAATTTTAAATTAATTTTTTTTCATATTTTTTTTTTTGCTATGTTGAATTTTTTTTTTATTTAATACAATTTTAATTAATATTGTTTAAATTGCCTGAAGTTGATGAGAATAGACTTGAATAAAAATAATTCATTACATTTATTATTACGTATTTTATTGTTTGAATATTTTCAACATTTTAAAATTATTTTTATGAAAAGAAATCATTGAAAATTATATATTAATATTATTGTTTTTTTGTATATAATACCTGAATATGAACAATATACTCAGACATGTATATACATATCACAATTATTATACATACAATATTTAAACAATTTACACAGTGGACAACACAGTATGAATATTTATTAATTTTTTTTTACTTCCAACAAATGACGAGAAAAAAAACTTTTTTTTTCCTCCTATCGCGTATTCTAAATAAAAAAAAAAAACTACTGTGATTGGGTTAAAATAAATTTTCATTTGTTCGACATGAATATAAATTTGTATACATTTTTTTAACAAAGCATATAAATAAAATCAATTATAATCCAATAAAAACGAACCAAAAAAATTACTGTTAAAAATATTTTATTCTATTTTTTTTCAACGTAAATTCATGTAGTATTATTATTATTAATAATAAAAACAACTGTATTTCACTCTGTATATATAAGTACCAATATAAACCGATTAAAATCCTAACATAAAAATAATACAATAATTATAAATAGTTAATATATAAATATATATTAACTATACAAATATAATGTGGACATAAATGTACAAATTTTTCACTTGCATGCGCATATGATAATTTTATCTCTTGTCCTATTGCCAATTCAATTAATCTGATGAAAAGCTCTATATTACATGTTCATAATACGCATGTAAATTTAGTTATAAACAAACAGGCATAAATTTATCGATTTTTCATTAGTGAAATTCATAATTGCAAATGGATTAAGTCCACAACAACTATGGAAATATCCCAAAGCTTTTGTATATTTTTAAATTCGTTACAATATATATTATACTTTACAAATAAAAGCTCAACGTAATTTAAATTCATACAAGCACACTCATAATAATATTGTAACTCTATATCAATGTTTGTGTATTTGTTATATTGTGTAATACGATATTTTATTTTATCGTTGATGCTGTGATAATTAAATTAATTTATTATTATTTATTATTCACAACAAATTATATTTATTATGGATGAAATAAAAATACAAGTTAAATTAATTTGTAATTAATTATGTGTTATAAAAGGAAATACTAAGCCAGATAATTATTTTATGTTAATAAATGTTTTGCAATAAATTACTATGGATTAACGAGTGAAGTTGAGAAATCTTGTATAAAGAAAAATTTACATAATAAATATTTTATCTCACAGATTTTATCATATTTTATTTTTTGCTTATTAAAAATAATATATAAGCTGAATTAATAATTGAAATAAACATAAAATCTTCGGTCGTGAATATTTAATAACGACTGGGGTGTGAAAAAAAAAAAAATAATAATAAAAAAAATAAATAAAATTATTATATGTATATATTTTTACATGGGCCTGAAAACTTTCTAGTATGGTAAGAGGAAAAGTTTTCTAGCATTCTGAAAGCTATTCAGACGAACGTAACTTTTACGTGACTTTATATCCGGCAACAGTCATATCTGCAATTGGATTTAAAGAACTTTCTTCAATGATTTTTCATAGCGGTCATAACGCTTGTCCTTACTTTATGTTGCATTGTATCTCTGTATATTGTAATCAAATTTCCTGAATATATTTCTTATAAAACAAAAATATAATTCCTATTCAAATCATTTATTATTTTTTTTTTTTTATATTATTTTTTTCTTTCATTCATTTTAAATTTTACTGTATGAATAGTAGTATTTTTTTTTTCTTCTGTTACCATGAGAATATTGTTCAAGGTGACCAAAAAATGATTCTGTTGAAAGGGCAGCTCTTAATTTTGATTTTAAAAGGTGTCGCGTTGTGATTTTTGATTTTCTGTTTGAATAAGATTGAAATTTTTTTTTATCGTTAGAATTTTGTAGCTTACGAACCAATAGAAGGATTTGGATGATCAATACATATTTTTATAGGAAATTGAACGCTCTACAAAAAAGGTCTCTTGTGGTTAATCGATTACTCTAACCATTTAGAAGATATTCGATATTCATGACTTGAATGGATAAATTAAAAATATTTATAAAAAACTATTAAAATGAGTACGCAGGGATTTGAATGCGAATATCTTCTAAATGGTTAGAGTAATCGATTAACTACAAGAGATCTTTTTTGTAGAGCGTTTAATTTCCAACAAAAATACATATTGCGCACTTTATAATATTTATTTTTCTACGAATTACAAAATTTAAAAGTAACAAAGAATATTTGTCAAATTCTTCAAACTTTAAACTCCGATATCTTCTAAACAATAAAAGTTGTGAAAAAATTGCAAGATACCTTTTTTGTAGAGCGTTTGATTTCCTATAAAAATATGTATTGATCATTCGAATCCGTTCATTAGTTCATAAGCTACGAAATTCCAACGATAAAAAAAAAATTTCCATGTTATTTAAATAGGAAATCAAAAATCACGATGCCGACACCTTTTAATATTAAAATTAAGTGCTGCCCTTTTCACAAGCTTTTTTTGTTTTTTAATTAAACATACTTTCATGTTTGGATAAATTTGTAAATTAATCTATCCAATATTAATTTAATTAAATATTATTTAAAAGATTTACAATCGATATATTAAGTAAGGATTTATATGAATATTAAATAAAATAAATTTCACGTACAATCATACAAAATAAATTCATTATTTTTTGTTCGTACAGCATTACTAGAGTGCCATTAACTTGTACTTGCACATGGGCGTAGTCAGTTTCGTCAAATCTTGGCAATTTGCCAAATCGTTTCAGCGTTAGTTTCTACCATGGTAATATTTCAATTCTCCGTTGCGCTTTGATCGTTTACAATGAGAAACACTTCTGTGTATATGTATGTATGAATAAATACAGAAACCTATACAGAAATAAAAAATCGTAACTCTCTGGTTTTTTAGTTAAAATTTAAGTTAATCCAATTTTTAATTCACTACAAAATTTAATTGAATTGTGATAAAAGATCTTGTATTAATTTTTACCTACTCACAAGGACAGAATATTGAACAAAAAAAAATTGAAGAGTTTATATCATATTACTAAAAGATAGTTTTGAAGCTTTAAAATTTATTTTCGTGAATTTTATATAAAATTTTATTGGAATTTATTTTTATTTAAATTGCAGATATGTGAAATTTTGAGATTAATTTGAGTATTAATTAGATTTTTCTAAATGATTAGTTAAAATTTATGTGTAATAATAATTATTCATTGACGCATTTAAAAAAAATGTTTAGATATTATTTAATTAAAGTTCAATTTTGTGATATTAAGTGGTTATTTTGTTATTGGTCAGACAGAGAATTATGACAGTCAAAAGTTGATTAATTAAATTTTTTCTTGCTTGTATTTTATTTTTAGGCAAGAGATAGAATGTTTAAAAATATGTTAATAAATTATCTTGATATTTATTGAACGTAAAAATACTACCAAGTTTTACTATCACTTTTATCATCCCAAGAAAGTCCTAAAAGAGTTCTTTATTGAAATTCTTGAGAATGAACAGGGGGGTTTCATAAAAAAAAAATAAAATGGAAAATTTTACGAAAATTCGAAATTACTAAACTATATCTATGTTTAATTTGATATATAAATATTTAAGTTATATATATATTTACAATAAAAATGGGAAGCAATATAAATTATGTTGTTTAAACAAAACTGAGCAATGTAACTACAATTATTGAAGTGTTTTTTTATATTATAATAATAAATTGATTTAATAACAAAAAAGTCAAAATTTCATACATTTGGAATTTTGGGTTTGAATATCTTTAGAATGGCTGTGTCTATGAAAAAAGTGCAAGAGACCTTTTTTGTAGAGCGTCCGATTTCCTATAAGAATATGCTATGAGCTAATCATTTTGATTAGTGAATGCCGAGTTACAAAAATCCAAAGAAAAAAAAATTTTTTTCCCATGTTATTTAAGAGAATAAACAAAAATTACAAACAGCCACATCTACATAATAAAACTAAGAGCTCCGCTTTAAAACAAGCTTCTTTTTTCACCCCATATAATAATAAATAAAGTCAGAATTTAATAATCAAGGAAAAATACCATTAATTAAATGTCGAAAAAATGACTAAAAACTTCAACTAATTTCATACAATCATAAATATCTCTTGATTATTACAAAATTCGTTTTCATTTCATTACTAATTAAACAGTTCAATTCAAATAATATCCAAAAATAAATTAACAAACAAAAAAAAATATTTCATATAAATTTTTATAATTTCGAAAAAAAAAAAAAAAAACTATGCATAAATTTTATAATATAATTTTAATAGTTATAGAAAAATGAAAAAAATGAATAAATATATCATAGGCACAAATAACATAATTGCTTCGACTTTGTATTTCAATACCAAAAAAATAAAAAGATTGATAAAAAATAAAATAAGTTTAATATTCTAAGAAATAAAATAAAATAATACAATATTATTTCCACCCAAGATTTATTGTCATCACTCTATTGTTACAATGTAGTACATAACAAATATATTATCTACACATGTATTTGACCTATATTCAATTTCCCAACAACTTAATTATTTCAGAACAACCTTTCAGTTACCATTTATATTAACAATGTAAGACATTTGGCACCAGTTGAAATTTGATAGTGGCTACTACACTACCTCACAGTTATTACAAATGCTATTAACGATACGACGATATTATAAAAATGATATTATCGTTGCCGAATGTCGTGCAAATTGCCAGTTAAAACAAGTATATATACACGCACACACACACAGACACACAAACACATTTACCTTCAAGTTAATCGTAATAGTTTTTTTATAACAACTTCTGACAAAGTTCCAATTAGTGAACACAAAGATTCTATCATTCATTGTCACATTTAATATTATTCTACTTGCATGAAACAAAAAATAAAATATCTAATAGACATTAAAAAAATTCTTTTGTTTAAATCTCACGCATTTTTATTTTCCGAAAAATAAATACAAGAGTTTATCAGGAAATTTTTTCACGAAAGGGAAAACCACGTCCAAGCCATTAGTCGGGGAAGTAAGACATTTTGCTAACTTTGAAAGCTTTGTAGTAGAGAAAACAATACCTGTATAGAGAAGAGAAATATTTCCGTAAGGCAAAGCAATTATTGTTAGTGGTATATAAGAGGCATAAAGGAAGGAAGGAAAAAAAAAAAAGAAAAAAAAGGACGATGATTACAGTTTG
Organism: Microctonus brassicae; assembly: GCA_918226075.1. Lineage (NCBI taxonomy): Eukaryota > Metazoa > Arthropoda > Insecta > Hymenoptera > Braconidae > Microctonus > Microctonus brassicae. Next base: position 5,392,813 of record OW445483.1, read on the forward strand.
GCAACGACCTATTATTTCGAAAAGTGTTCGCAGAAACAAAACGAGCTTTGAGAAAAACGAAGAATTAAATAGAACAATATATGGCTAACACATGATATCAATATTAATATTAAATTGTTGAGATATTTTATTTCAATTGTTTATTATAAACTTGAATTAATTGTGTAGATTGCTATGAAATATTTTCTGTTACTTAAAAATATATATTTAAGAATACAATCTATAAAGAATTTTATTTAAATTTTATTTTTATACTAGGACCTTTGATGTATTTTAAATTTGTTTAACAGAATTGAAATATCAAATAGTATTAGTTACAATGTATTGACAAAGAGAGATTTGTTTTTGGAGAAAGAGTTTTATATAATGTCTTTACTGTCTTTGTTGATATATATGACGATTTCATTGGTTGTTCGTTAAGTTTTGTATGCGACCTTTGGCCAAACTCCAAAGAAACATGGCATAGTTTACGATTTGGCATTGGAGGATAAAATGTGACACAGCAGGACCGACAAACGGCTGACTATGTTGCGACTTCAGTATATAGAAAAACGAACAACAGGACATACAGCTAACGTGTTCAATGACAGACGGTGGGTAATAAGTCACGTTCTGACGTAACAAAAGAAAGGAAAAAAAAAAGAAAAAGAATAAAGAAAAATGATGTATGCGTATTTGAAGATATATATATATTTTTTTTTATTATTATTATTAAACGGAAACCATATGAAAAAGTTGAAGACATAGTAAAATTTACGATTAATTATTAGACGCATTTAACTAATTATTTTCAGTTTCTTTTTTCCTTGTGATTTATTATTTTACTTTTATAAATGATCGTATTATTTCTGCTTTTTTTTTTTTTTTTTTTCGTTGGAATATTTCACTCTCCCCTTTTCTGTGAGAAAATCTATCCAAGTCATTCCGTGAATTCTTCTTATACCTTATTCATATTATATTTAATTTCAGCACAGTTGGAGAAATGAGAATTTTAGACTTTTCGTATTTTCTAAAAGAATTCTATGATTGTCTTCTGAAAATAAAATCATGCAAAATGCTACAATTCAATCTCATTTTCATTTTTATTTTTAATATTACATTCATTTTAATGGAAATAAAATTTAAATAGCTGTATTAATATTGAACAAATGATAAGAAAATATTATGAAATATTACACTTGGATATTTCACTTTATATAATATTTATAAAATGTGTTTTTGAATAGGATTTAAATATTTTCGATTGGTTAGAAAACAATAGAAAATAGTAATTTCAATTAATTATATCTTTAAAAAAAAATTACATACAGAGAAATAAAATTAAGAAATAAAAATTTCAAGTAATCCTTCATTGAATTCAATAAAGTTTTCATAAATTGAAAGATATTATTAACATTAATGTACAATTGAAATAAAAATTTTATCATAAAATTGCAGCCAACTTTTACAAATCTCAGAATATTTTTAGCGTATTGTATACATTACAGTTTGAGATTTCTCGGTTGATATTGAGATATATCTGAAAGTGCCTGGCAATAAACAATAAAGATTGGAAGAAAAGAAAAAAGGTAAATAAAAAAAAAATAAAAAAATAAAAATAAATTGTAAATTTAGACGACGAATGCTGTAGGAAAATTGCAAATGACAGGGGTACTCGAGGTAGAAAGTGAGATTCAATTTTCTTCATTCGTTGGCACCAGTCTGACGCCATGTGCGGCCACATGTCACAGTATATATATATGCCAAATAGAGGGAAAGCATGGCAGAGTTATTATTTGGATGGGCCGAATATGGTAACAGAATACAAGTGAAACATTCAAGGTAATTGGGTCAGTTGAAACAAGCAATAAAACTTTGTATGTATGATATTTGCATTGTCCCACATGTCGTTTTGTGAAGGAATGAAAAGTTTTAGTATTGGCAGAATGAAGAACAAGTAGATAAAGAAGAAAAAGAAGAAAAAAAAATGAAAAAAAAATAATAGAAGTGAAAAAAAAATGAAAAACAAATTTGCAACTGAAAAAAAAATACTGTTTAATTTTTTATGGATATATGTATTTGTATCTATGTGCTAGATGCAACATAAGTCTGATAATGTCTTTAATACAGTAGTATTAAAGATATCTTGTTGGATTTCAATAACAAATATTTATTTTACCATATTCAATACTGGAAAAAATATTAAATTAAATTTGGAAATAATTAAAATAAATGTATTGAATTAATTCATAATTGATTGCTTTGAATAAAATAAATTACGATTAATCATTTTGAAAGGATTAGCGAAAGAAAATAAATTAAACAAATTGATGATTTAATTTGAGAATTTTTTTTATCATTAAATTAATATTTATATAATTAAATTATAGATCACGTTTGTTTTATTGAAAATCTGTCTTTGAATAAATAAATCTTCACTTCTTTGTGTCAATCCAAACAGACGAATACAAAAAAAAAATAAAATATCAACTCAATTTAATATTAAATTAATTCAATAATTTTATTTTCAATATTATTTAATTTAATCCAATTATATATCTATGTATAAATTTTTATTTTTATTCTTTGTTTATACAATTGTATTTTTATTTTATTTTAACACATAGTGTATCATATTATTCCATTTTATTTCATATATTTAATGTATAAAAATGTCACAAATTTTAAAGTCCACATTTTTTGTTCTCTCATCTGTTTATATATACGTTGATATATGCTATAAAAATATGTGCCAAGTCTATGCTAATAGTATTTTAGTGACTGAGTAATAAACCAAGAAGAATTGATATTATAAATGATTGCCAAGAATAATTTTGACCTAGAAATAAAATTCCACTTGGCATCATTGTATAATATTGTAAAAAAATATTTAATAGTGTGAAGTAAATTTTTTTTCTAAGCTAAAATTATTTTATTTTTGTAGCCATTTATTATATCAATTTTTATTCTGTTTACATTATTACTCATACACCAAAATACAATTAGCATTAACTTACATACGTTATCCTTTACATAACCACCACAGGGTGACGTGCCACATCCTGTAATTAGTGTCTCAGTAATAATGCTTCTACACTCTACAGAACCAACACCAAACTCTGCAGAATAACCCAGATAAATTTTCACACAGGTTTATACTTGTTTAATAATGCCAAATTAAATATTAAAAATTTTCGTATTATCTAAAAATTCACTTCAAAGTCATAAATGCTACATTTAATTATTACAAATTTATCCTTTCATATAGTTGTACTATTCCATGCGAATTTATTCAAACTCTGAGTTACAAAAGTCCTGAAATAAATTCAGTATTCAGCTTTAATATATTATACATCTATAAGTTCAAAATTAATTCATGGATATAAATAAATTATTAACTAATCACGAACATGACTACTGTTCACTCTAAGCTATTAAACAATATCTCATTATTTTATTCAAGCATATTAAATAATCAAAACTGACAGAAGAAAAAAAAATAAAAAAAAAATATTCAACTATTTATTAATGACCCATTTTTATAATTTCTCATCATCATCATCATCGTTAACCTATATTTTACCATTAGCAATAAATATAAATATTGTATTATTAAATTAATTTCCACATAATTTGAAAGTCATTATCAATTTTTTCCATTCACAATTAAATCTCTGATAATTAATACAAAATATTAAACAAAATTAAAATTTATCCATTTTATAGTACATAAATTTTACTGCATCCACATCATACATTAAATAACACTTCCGCTCGAGTATTGTCAGTGTAGACAAGTAAATGATCGATTGCCAAGCGACATGGGCTCATTAATTCATTGCGTGCATTGAAAATTCTCTCTATATATATATAATCACTCAAACGCGGTCTGTGCATAAAGCTATTAAACGTTACATTAATGACAACGCTCATATAAATCATTGTTCCTCTAAAATCTACACAGCAAATGTGTATAGAAATGGAAAACATTCATATACATACCTGAGTTAAATTGCAATGGTGTGTACACACACAAATGAATGAATAAATTTACTAGTAACCCACGTAATATTAACAGAAGACAAACTTTATATCTATAAGTATTTGGTTGGTTGGTTGGTTGGATGCGTCGTTTTACCGCACTATGTCTTTGTTGGTCCTCACCTAATTACTTACCATTTCAATATACCATATCTGCATTGAAGCAACATTGGGCTGGCTCGCGACAGAAGGCGTCGTAATAAATCTTAAAGCACACAGTGTAGTTAAGGTGGTAACGTTAAGGTAGGCAAAGACGTAAACACAACCCTTGCTTCACAATAACAATGCACGTTACAGGCTAAGTTGTGGTTGAAAGTTAAACACTGGCCTGTCCAAGAGTAATTAATTTGTCTGTATGTTGTAGGGTCTTATGTATGTGTATATTTATACGTGTACAGTTTGAGTTTTGGGTGATGTTTACACTTTACAGTAAAAGAACTTGGTGGAAATTCACAAAAAACGAGTGGGGAGTTTTTAATTTGTGAAGAAAGTTTAGTAAATGCACATGCGAAATTTTTAGGTGATCTTCAACAGACTGTAACTCGGGAGAAAATGATAGCACGGCAAAATTAAAAAAAGCAAATTGTAGCTACAAGTGTCTAGTTTTCAGATCTGGCAATGAAAATTCTTCACCTTGTACAGTTTCAGATTAATCTTAGAAAAAAACAGGAAAATAAAATTTCAAAATTTTTGAATGTCTTACAAAAGGTCTACAGGCTTTAGAAAATTTTTTTTTCCAATTTTCACTATGAAGATATTTTAGGAAATTTAATGCCCTTTAATTTGACTACTTGAAGCGTCCGGTACGATGATTTCCTGCGGAGTTATCCTTAATCATAGCAAAAAAGTCCTTTTTGACTTGGTAATCAATAACTCAATCAATAATGATCGTACAAAAAATCAAAGGAGGGTTCTGGAAACTGCAAAACATTCTCTATAAGACACTATAAGTGGTTCACGGAGAAAAATATTTTTTCAAAGCAATAATTTCGACTGAAAAAGTGATGAAAAATCGCATATTTGAGGATATTTTGATAACTTTGTATAACTTTGGATATAAAATATGAATGTAGGATATTTCAGTTAATTTTCTAACTTTAGAATGACCCAAACAAACCCTGAGAATTTTGAACTGTTGCGATTTTTTTTTCTTAATGCCCCGAAGCTTTGAATCTATTATTTTTATTTAGGAATTTGTTTTATATTTTTTTTGTTGGTATTTTTGATGAGACTGTCGAAAAATATTCAAAATTTGATGAATTTATATAGAAATTTTTAGGGAGAGCTTTTGGCATACTGTTATCACTTCACATGAGCTTTTGATGAATCGATATGTTTCAAGTATTATTTGGAACTCGATTTTATAAATATTTATTTTATAGTAAAGAAAAAATATTTCTCATTAATTTGGCTTCACCATTTTAAATTATTAATTAAAGTAATTTAGTATAATTTAGTATAATGTTTCAGTTCTGAATTTAGTCAATCTTGAATAATAATACAAAATATAGATTGAATCCAAAATTAATTTAACTTGATGGTTTGGAATTCAATTAATCGTTTAAAATTGAATCCAATTTTTTTTTTAATTTTATTTCCTCAGTGTAGATGTTTTTGAGATCATTCGACTGACATATTAATTACAGACACAGAGCTAAACAGACAGACGAATGTTCAAGTAGTATTTTATACATGTTAGCACTTTCAAAACTTAATTATTCGTGTTGGTTACAAAGCCGATTTCCAAGGTAATGCATTTACTTTACTTTCCACTACAATGATGCACAGGGGAATTTATCCTATGTAGAATTATTTTGGTTCAAAGAATTCCCCAACTTGAATAGATGTATATTCCATTTTTAAATCCACGTTAACTCAAACTTTTCAAAAGAAAAAATAAATTGAATTTATTGATAAATGAATTTTATTTGCTTGTAAAATTCTACATAAATGATGGATTTTCAATGTTCAATATTTAAGCACGCATGAACCTGTATGTTGTTGTTAAAAGTGTTGAAATGTAATTTTACCTTTCAAGTCACGTCAAATAAAATCGAAAGAACCAGAAACAACTTTTGAATTTAATTCCTGATCAATTTCTTATACATCAAACCAAGAAAAAAATAACTATCGCAATAAAACATTGTACATTTAATTTCAAAGAATCGCTCGAAATAATTTAGTATTTAAAAATTTTAATTAAAATTTATTTCTCCGATTGATTATTCATATCCAAATAAACCTTTTTAATTTCATCAATTAAATATTAAATTCCCATTATAAATATACAAACTGAATTTAAATCATGACAATAAATTTTCTCATTATGAAACTGTTTTTTCCAGATAATAAAAAAGTCTCAAAATAAATTAATATCACTTAAAAAAAAAAAAGAAAACAAACACATTAACAGATAACAATAGATATTATATATTATTATTAATCAATTAAATGAGTAATGCTTTATATTATTTAAATTTAGATGCCACAATCCAAAATAAATCATTAACACTCAAAGGTTTCATACACGAATTGTGTGCAGCCGGTGCAGCAGTTTGAACGATGAAATTCAAATTGATGGGATAACGATTTGTCCAACAGCGAGAATAAGCGGGTCATGCATCTTACTATTCACATGGGAATATATATGTAGGTGACGGTATATATACAGTATATTGTAGTCATATACTCAATACATTCCCCAGAGTGTCGTCAGAGCTGTCTACTGTTCATGGAGCAAGCCTAGGTCCCATATGTGTAGTACCTCGGCCACGTCAAATTCTGATTGTATCTCAATGTGATACGTTATGCAGAAATACGTGCATGAACCTGCAGGGGTATATCCCCCACACCTTCCCACCCTCTGTTACCAGCCACAGTTACTCCCAGTGAGTTACAAAATTATATGGGCTAAATAGACTTCATTAAGCTTTTGCGTTTTATTATTCAAGTCTTAGAGCATTAGAGAATAATAATATGGTGTAATTTGTTTTTGATTTTAGTTGAGAATTTATTTAATTATTGATTGTTTTTTTTTTTTTAATATAAATTGTGATTGAGTTGAAAAAATAAATGGAATTTCATGTTTTTGATTTTAGTTGAGAATTTATTAATTTATTAATGGTTTTTTTTTAATATAAATTATAATTGAATGAAAAAAATTGGTGGGATTTTATGTTTTTGAAATTAGTTGGATATTTATCAAATTATTAATTGTTTTTTTTTAAATATAAATTATGATTGAATTGAAGAAATAAGTGGAATTTTATGTTTTTGAATTTAGTTGAGAATTTATTGAATTATTGATGGTTTCTTTGGATATAAATTATGATTGAACTAAAAAACTAGTTAGAATTTTGTTTTTGATTTTAGTTGAGAATTTATTAATTTATTACTAGTTTTTTTTTTATTATAAATTTTGATTAAACTAAAAAACTAGGTGGGATGTTTTGTTTTTGATTTTACTTGAGAATTTATCAATTCATTACTCGTTTTTTTATTATAAATTATGATTGAATTGAAATAATACATGAAATTTCACGTTTTTGATTTTACTTAAAAATTTACTAATTTATTAATTGTTTTTTTAGATATAAATTATGATTGAACTAAAAAAATATTTGGAATTTGAGGTTTTTTTTTCATTTATTTTTTTTTTTGTGTTTGAAATGGAAGAAAATATAAATAATGAATATTATTACAGTATATTCAGTTTTATTAAAATAATAAATTTGAAAATTTTCATAGGAAAATATTAATAAGAGAGCTTTTGGAATAATTTAAATAATAATTAAAAGATTTTGATGAAGTGAAATATAATTTTTTTATTATTAAAATTACTTTTATTAATTTCTCGAATAAAAAATTTAATCAACTAAAATTCCTGATTTTTTATTGCTATTTAAATTAAAAGAATTATTAATATAAAATTAAAAAAAAAAAAAATTTATCCTTTAGTTCGTAATTTTCATTTTAATAATCGCTTTCAAGTCCGCAAGCACCAAAAAATGTCAAGTATAGAATAAAGATTATTTATGCATCATATAAATTTTGATAAAAATATATATTCTACATGGATATTAAATTAATCTCATATTTTTATAATAATATTCTTAGCAAAAACCAAAATGAAATAAACAAAAGCAAAAGGCGAGAAAGACACTTGAAATTTTTCCAAACATTTTTCAAGTAGGAAACCTCTAATGCAGTATATAGACACTGAAATCTCCTTCAACTTCGCTACTCTCATTGTTTGTTACTCCTGAAAGTGCTTCATTCTCTGTACCACCTCTCTCATTCGCACCCTGTATATATACTTTTCTTAACATATCTCTCACTCGCTTTTGCACGCTTGCAGTGACATGTCATAGTATAAAGTCTACGCCAAGTGGGCATGCGACTCTGTATAAGAAGTTTCTGTAAAAATTCTCTTTCCTCAGAGTGATTAAGATTCTCTCTCCTTCATAGACGCCAAATAAAAAAAAAAGAAAAGAAAAAAATTAAAGAGAAAAAAAAAAAAACAGAAAAAATATTTTTGAGGTCAGACATTTTCTTTTCATTTAAAAAAGAAAAAGAGTCATTTTTCAACTTGAAAAATGATAGATAATAAAACGTATATTATATAATTAAGAACCTTTTCATATAAGTAGAATTAATAAATTTTTTTTTTGTCCATTCACAGAAGAAAAAAAAACAATATTTATTATTAATATATCATTATCAAATTTAATATAATATTATATTATATCGTTATAGTTAATATGATATGTTAACAATAAATATTTTCTTTTATCAGTGTCGTAACTCAGACATTGAAAAAATGTGTGATCGAAGACTTTCATGACTTTAAAAAAATATTGAGCTATTAAATAAAACTCACAAGAAAAAAAAAAACACTCGTTTAAAGACTATCAAAAAAGAAAAAAAAAATATTAATCTATTGCAAAGGTTCTCCATCATTTCCACTCCTACCAGTAGGTTCATTAAATCACTGTAATATTTTTAATTAAAAAATACACACTGAGTGAAATAATAATTTTTCAATACGACGCAATGATGATGATAATAAAATTGAAAAATGTTTTTTTATTCGAAAACAAAAATGAAATTCCACGAAACGATGCTTTTTAAATATACCTCGTTCGTGATGGTATTCCAATAACCTGTCGAATGGGAATTCTGCGATCCCATAACAGCACATATGTACACATATATTATACATAAACATAAACATATATATCAAAAAACAATTTTCTTCTTTTAATATTTTTTTCGAATATTCCTTCAATATTTTTATATAAAAATTAACCAAATTACATTCTTCTTTCACATAATATCTCACATTATCACACATTATTAATCACCTACGTTTAATTATCGATGATTTTTTTTATTTCCTTCAAAGGTTTTGTTTTATTATTAAATAATTCACGTAGTTCTCCCTCATCAGGCATTTAATATCACTCGTTATCATTATATATAAATATATCCACGTATATACATCACTAAAACACACAATCCAGGGATTATAGGTCATCCTATATTAAACTAGCGTTAATATAAAAAAAAAAACAAGACGAAAAATGTGATATCTGGACATGAAAGTGTCATTTTAAATTTAATAAAATTCCAAACGATCGAGAAAAGAAAAAAGCACAATAAAAAATATTGCTTGAAAGTAACGATCGTTATTCAAGTGAATTATTTTAAAATATTGTCAGCAAAGATTCGAAAAAATATTTACTAAATCAAAAAACATTATATTAAATTAATAAAATAAAAGTCAATGAATAAATCTTACAAATAAAAAAGAAAATTAAAAATATATACGAAAGCAAAATAATATTAAATAATTTTTCTTAAGCTCTCATTGGATTGTATATACATAGTTATTATAAGCTGCCATTGGCCGTATGGATTTTCAAAGCTTTTTGAAAGTTACTGTATATATATTTATATACATGGTGATATAAAATAGTAAAGGAACTCACTTAACGCCAAATTGCTGCGGGTACTCGCGGTCTTTTCAACCATATCGTAATACAGCTTATGGACCCACCAATGTTTATAACTATTTTTCTTTACTTTGATATATACACACACTTTCATATGTACATATGTATTATATAGGTAAGTATATACATATGGAGGTATGTATAGTGTTTCACGCTGTGATGGTCGCTACGCTTAAATGGCTTTGGATCGAGCACTCTCCTCATTTCTGTCTCACAATTTTTCCTCTTGTACTAACACACATTTTATCTGTGACCTGGGTCGCGATATGGTTATTATATGTCTCTCCAGACAACACACTGCTGCTGAGGTCTATAGAATATAATTCGATAAAATTATATTGGTGGTTGTGAGATAAATGATACAAAAATTTTCAAATATTATAAACGATAGACCCATTTTTTTATTTTTATTTTCTTTCCGATATACGTATATAAGTATATCGATAAAATTGAATTTTATATATAAAATAATATTTAATTTTATATATAACATAATATTTAATTTTATTCACATTCATTTTTATTATATTCATTCAACCAATGAAAAAAATTTTAATTCAATTTTTTTTTTTTTTTATAATATTTTTCATTATTATTAATAAAATATCATTTGTTTGTTTTCTTTTTATTAATTTTGATTAGAAATTATGGATAGTTATTCATTTTTGGAATTATTATTTATATAAATATACAATATAAATAAAATGATATAAAAAAATAAATAAATAAATAAATTTATGAATATAAAAAAAATGAAATATAATTAAAAAATAAATAAATATAAATAATACAGAAAAACATATAAATAAAAAATAAATGAATAATGATAAATTATAAATTATCAATTATAAATAATAAAAATATATATAAAAAAATAAATTATAAAATATCATTTGTTTGTTTTCTTTTTATTATTTCTAATTATGAATTATAATAATAATTTTTTTTTTTTTTATTATTGTTCATATAAATACACAATATAAATAAAATAATATAAAAAAATAAACAAATAAATATATGAAAATAAAAAAAAATGAAATATAATTAAAAAATAAATAAATATAAATAATACAGAAAAACATATAAATAAAAAATAAATGAATAATGATAAATTATAAATTATCAATTATAAATAATAAGAAAATATATAAAAAAATAAATTATAAAATATCATTCGTTTGTTTTCTTTTTACTTTATTTTAATTATAAATTATAAATAATAATTCATTCTTAAAAATTATTATTTATATAAATACACAATATAAATAAAATAATATAAAAAAATAAATAAATATGAATATAAAAAAAAAATAAAATATATTCAAAAAAAAGATATAAATAAAAAAATTAATAATTTATAAATAAATAATTATGAATGATAAATTATCAATTATAAATAATAAAAATATATATAAAAAAAAAAATAAATTATAAAATACCATGACTTTGTAATTAGTTTGTGTGTAATTGTTTTTTTTATAATGATGAAAATTTTTTCTCTGTATAAAAATTATGAAACCGATTTGAATTGGTTACGAAGGGATTTTCGTTGTTTATAATAAAAACATTATTGAGGTTTTTTTTTTTTCCTTCTTCACCATGTTGCCTTTGAACAAGTTATTTACTGACTTGTATATACATTACTTTGATACACTTATACCTATGTACGTTTCTTCGAGAGTAAATTTGTTTGCACGTAGAGCTATGTTTGATGTTGATAGGAACGTTGTAAAATATCGATCTACATATGAACACAGTATGTATAGATTGTATAGTACATATCTATCTTTATCGAATGACTGGAGTGTTATACATAGTGCTAGGTAAAAGAGTATGGATCCACTTGAATATCTTTGATATTGTTATTTTAGTAAAAATTTTCACATTCAGATAAAAATACGTAGTAGATAAGATAAATATATTTACATCTGAATTGAAATTTTATTTCATTCAGAAATGATATTAACTTTATTTTTTTTTTATTTCAAATAAAATTTGTTGTATATATTTATCTCAAGGGTTCAATTGAATTTTCTTCAAACCGTTCAGTGATGTGTAGTTTAATAACTCTATATTCAATAGCGATTTACATATGTGTACATTTAGATGGTTGATTATAATAGCTTGAATTAATTAATTGAATTCTAATCAACTTTCAATTTGTTTAGATATTTTATATGAACGGGAATTAAATTTTTTTTTCTGAGTTCTAATTAACCAGAGTTGTACTAAATTAATTAAAATTGGACTCTGGTGAAATTTTATTTAGTTATTTTATTTAAATCTTTGGGAATATTCAGTGGATCTTATCAAAAAATAAATTATTAATTGACATTTGTTTGAAATATAACGATTTATTTAATTTAAAATCTGAGCATATCACTGAAATAAATTTAGGGAGGTATAAGAAGGTGTCTGTTACAATCGGAGCTTTTAATATTAATATTAAAAGGTCGCTCATCGTGAATTTCTATTTCCTGATTAAATAACATGAAAAAAAATATTTGTTTTTATCATTAGAATTTTTTAGCTTATGAATCAATTGACGGATTTGAATGATCAATATATATTTTTATAGGAAATTGAACGCTCTACAAAAAAGGTATCTTACAATTTTTTCATAATTTTTATTGTTTAGAAGATATCAGAGGTTAAAGTTTGAAAACTTTAACAAAAATTTCTTTGTTACTTTTAATTTTTATAACTCGTAGACAAATAAAAATTATAAAATGCGCAACATATATTTTCATAGGAGATTAAATGCTCTACAAAAAAGGTATATTGTAGTTAATTGATTACTCTAACCATTTAGAAGATATTTTAAATTTAAAAATAATAATAACTAATTTAAAAGTAACAAAGAATTTTTGTTGAATTCTTCAAACTTTAACCTCCGATATCTTCTAAACAATAAAAGTTGTGAAAAAATAGCAAGATACCTTTTTTATAGAGCATTCAATTTCCTATAAAACCGCGTAATGATCATTCAAATCCGTCCATTGGTTCGTAAGCTACAAAATTCTAACGATAAAAAAAAAAAATTTTCTACATTATTTAACTAAGAAATAGAAATTCACGATGAACGACCTCTTAATATTAATATTAAGAGCTCCAGTTTCAACAAGCATCTCTCCAAACCTCCCTAAAGGAATGGCAGTGGGCCTTTTGATAGAAAAAAAATAGTCGATTCATTTGAATCAGTCTTTTCTATTTATCATTTTCTAAAATAAAATAAACATTGAAATAAATTACAAACTCTGAACGTTATAGTTAAATACTAGACTCATTGTTGCTGAAATATTCTAGTGTGTTCATATTTCAAACTGACTTTGTACATATAAAAATAAAAAAGAGACTGGGAACAAGAAAAACAAAGGGAGAGAAAAAGACAAGAGAAAATATGTACATACATATACATTGGCTTTCGTAATGTTATTAGGGATTGGAGCATGTCACACAAGTCTGGACCAAAGTGTAGATTTTCTGCTGTCCTCCCATGAGAAATAGACCCTTGGACAGAATATGCAAATCGCTGATCTCGTTTGTAAAACGATTGATGTTACAGTCACAAGCAAAAGCAAAATTGTAACATACGAATAAAGTAAAAATCGATTTATTTATTATACTATCAAAGAAATTTCCTCTTTGTTCACAGGGGTAATATACTTTTTTTTATTTGTCCAACAACCTCATGGGAGTATAAATTATTGATGGCTAATAATAGAAATAAAAATATTAAAGAGCACATTTGTGTTTATGCAGGTATATACTTGCAATAAGTAGTAAAAATCTATGAATGCTCAGCCATAAATGTTTATGAACGTTTTGTAAAATTGTCCTCGTCATACATATTAATAATTTACAAATTAACATAACAATTAAATTTATCAGGGAATTATTATGTATTTAGGAAGAAAAAAACATTTAAAGTTGCTTGAATAAAGTGAACTGAAATTATATTCAACAGGACAAATGATTTAATTATAAATTAATTATTTCTAAATAGTTAAAATAATTTAATTAACTTAATAATTATACTAATTATATTGATATAAATGTAACAACATATCATGTGAATTTTTTACAGTAAAATAATCTGCAATCTGTGAAATTATTCGTATTTATATTATCGACGAAAATATTCACAATTTTTTCTGGTATCGCGTTATTTTTATTTCAGTTTTTTTTTTTTCGTTTATTTCATTGAAGCACTGCATATATATCACAGATAAAAACCCACGCTGAATTGAAATGCAAAATAAACCATGCTCTACATGAAATAGATAAAAAAAAAAATATATATATAAAGTCGCCTATCGCATATGAAGTAGCCGGAGTTTATTTTTTGTTTTTGGTTGAATTTAAAAAATAAAAAGACGAGAATAAACCATTGTTGGATTAATGCAAACTGTTTCGCACCATTTGTATCTATATATGTATGTATGTATGTATGCTGATTCTCTCAACTTCCCATCTTGTGTATATTAATCATGTTTGTTCATATAATACTGTGTATATATCAAGATATATACACACACAAAAAAATAATATGATACGAACCATTCTTCGTAGATTTATTTTGTGGCTAAAATCCACACTTTCACATTTTGTCTTTTATCTCAACGTTATTTTTCTCGCTAATGTTTTTCCTTGGATCATGAAACTTCACCATCCATCCATCTATAAGGTAAACGTTGCAAGGATAAATTTATATATGTATATAAAAAAAGAAAAAAAACAAAAAGATAACACAACATAGATGAACGGCAAAAAAAAACATCAGAAGTTTTATACTGCGCGCAAACTCGTGTTAGATCCATGGGGACTTTATGTTTTTTTTTTTTATTTATTTTTTCCCTCGCTTTTACAGAATATTTTCCCACGTGTGAAGATGACTGTGGTATAAAAACTTTCCTCTGCAAATGACTTTCAAAAACGTACAGCAATTTATTTTACACCTATCACCCATTTTATTGATCTGTATATTGAAAAAAAAAAAAAAAAGTGATTGAGAGAAAAAAAAAAAGGTGAAATGTTTGTGAACGTTGTGCGATGATTTATTTTTTATATCAAGTTTTAACTTGTAATTATTATTTATTTTGATCAAATAAAAATTCGTGTTATTAATTATAGTAATTTATTTTATTGAAAGATGAATTAACTGAAAGTCAAACTTGAGTGATATTTATTTTAATTGTTATTTGTGTTGTATAAATACCTTGGAAAATTTTAATCTTTTTACTCAGCAGCTTCGGGACATTGGCTGACCAGTAGTCACAGACATTCATTCAGGGGAAATGTTTTATACATCTCAGTAGTTTCTCAATTTAATTATTCACAAAGGTGATAAAACAATCGATTCTCATCGCTATAAAATACATTATTCATCCATTTACTTATTCATTTATTTAACTAAAGTGATAAAAAATAAGAAAAATAAATCCAATATGAATAAATAATTTACTAAAATATTTTTCTAAAGTTTTCAAAGATTTTTTATCATCGCTGATTATATTTCCTCTATTTATCAATACTTTCTCTACTTTTTTTTTTCCGTACGATGGATGAAATATTACTCTTAACATTCAGGAAAAAAATTTCCCACCAAAGATGAACTCTTAATTTTAATATTAAGTATTAATTTGGAATTTTCTTATTTAATTAACACGTAAATCTCAATTTTTTTTTCATTCATGCATAGCTTCGCGATATTTCATGCTATTTAATTGGTTCTTAGCAGATATTATATAGAAATATATAAACTTTAAAAGTGCTGATTACAAAATTATTTTCTGTCAACCGCCCTACTGATAAAAAATATTAAAATCGATTTTTGCTCGAATTTCATGGTTTTTTTTATTTTTCTCGAAAACTATCAACTTTACAGCAAAGGTTAATATAACTTTATTGGTAGGAAATTAAATTTCCTACAAAACAGTATCCTTAACAAAAAACCGTAGTGCTGAAATTTTTCGAGAAAAATCCAATTAAACACATGAAAATTCAAAATTCGAAATTTTCCGTTCAATCTAGATTTTTTACCAGTATAGCAGTTTCCAGAAAATAATTTGCTAATCAACACTATTAAAGTTAATATATTGCAGTACAATTTCTACAAAGAATCAATCAAATACCACAAAATGCCGCGAAGCTGTACATGAATGAAAAAAAAAATTGAGATTTGCGTGTTAATTTAATAAAAAAATTTCAAATTGATGAAAGCAGAACTCAATATCAAAATTAAAAGCTCATCTTCGATGGGAATTTTTATTTGAATGTTCAAAGTAATATTTCGTTCATCCCACAAGAAAAAAAAATAGTCCCTTCAAAAAAAGCACCTTAATATTTATATTACACATAATTAGACTTTGTTTAAATTATCTTCAAATATATATCCATATATATTCACTGGTAGTCAAATCGATAATTAATGTGTACTCTACTGTGCAGCATGCGTATAATCAGTACTGCTAAATTGAGTAATCAATGGTGCAACATAATAACTAATCAATGACCACTAACACAAATCTCCAGTCATAGTTCGAATCACTAATATTATCCTAAATAAAAATTAACCAAAAGCAACTCAATAATATACACATAAATTATTTTTTTTCATTCATCTAATAAATAAAATTAAATATTCACATTATTTACATTTAATTATTTTCAATCTAAACTTGCATTGAACACTTCTATTGAATAAATTATTTAACTATTGTCTAATATATTTAATATCATGAAATATATAGAGTTGATATAACTATAATTCCATCGGGAAATTACACTGGAAATATATACAGACATATAGAAATTGTATTCGTTCTCAGTGGAAGATATACAGCTGGTTTTCGACCTTTGCACCATGAAATATATGGGATCAAATGGAGTATTGGCAACACTTATCCTGATGACGTGCAAGGAGAATATATATTTAGTGTAAATAAATCATTTTGAATATAAATTCAATTCAATTGCAAAAAAAATATAAAAATAAATAAAGACATGGAAGATATATGTTTATTTCTATTTTTATATTTTTATTTTATTTTTTAACAAAGCTAAAACATATTGAATAACCCATTTCCTACTTTTGATATTGAACAACAGAGATTGATACACACGTTCTGTTTGGTTGATGGGTTTCACTTCATAAATCATTGTGCTTTTATTTCATTTATTAGTTATTACGTATGTATATTTTTTTATTTTTTTACTTACATAAATATATGGGAAAGTATTACACTCAATTTTTCTTTCTAATGGCGTATATACTGCGGGAATATTCAATACAATCTTACTCATACACTCGTGTTCAATGCTTGTGCACAGATATCTACTTGAAATTGAATAAAAATAATGGATAAAAGAATTGAATCACTTGTTAAAATAAATACTTGAGAAATGCAAATCAATAAATTATTTATTTTTCTTCATATCTCTTACGTTTTCTTTTCTCTATTCAATCTATAGGGCCAGGAATATTCTACACTTATTCCCATAGACATGAAAAAATAAATAAATAAATAAATAAAAAAATAGGAAGATCATCGAGACTTCACAAATATTTATTTTTAATTCAAATCTGTCTCGTGAATAATTCTATTAATCAATCGGATATAAATTTCATTGGGAATATATTTAATAAACTAATTTACCTTTATAAATTATTAATAACTGCATTTACGTCACAGAAATTATGTAAAATATTTAATATATACTGACGTCATTCATGGTAAAATAATGGAATATCATCTCAATGTCGTGAATTATCATTAATTCATGACGGATAGAAATTAAAAAACAAAAATAAAATAAAAAGGGGGAAAATGATACGAACATTTTTCCTCATATATAAGACAATATATATGTATATATACATATACCACATACTATTTTACATATCATCACAATGTTTAGTTACTGACCTGAATGTAAAACCAGCAATACATACAGAATAATACACAGAGTATTAAATATAATGCAACGTACGTCTCTCTATCGTATGTCTGAGTGTAAAAAAAAATTTATTTTCCTGCATAATATAATAAACGACTACATTTAAATGTCATATACATTCTCAAATATTTTATTCCCTCTACATTCTCATTATTTTCATGTTTTATTCACATTATCAAACTAAAAATATTTCTTCAAATTTCAATTTTAAAACCAAAAAAATATTTCTTCCACACACATATTAAAAAGTACATTCACAATATCCTTTCATTCACCTTCATTAGCACAAAATAAAAAAAAAAAAAATACACCACACAATAAAAAGAAAATACATCACAAAATAAAAAAAAAAAATACATTACACATTCTTACTTCGTGTGATTTATCGACTTGAAAATAATCTTGCAGTTGCACAAAGCTATCATAGGCAACGGCATTGCAGCCAAAATAAAAAAAATAAAAAAATATACATACACATATGAAATTAAAAACAAACGAAAAATAAAATAAAAAAAAATTCGTTGAAAGAATACAACGTTGGTATGCGTTTGTTCTCAATGACTCGTGGGCGCGCACAGAGTTTTTGTAACATTTACATAAATGCACGATAACACGTATACATATATACCAAGTGGCGCAGTTAGGTCGACCTGTGGTGAGAAAATGTACGCAGGGAGAATTTGCAAGGGCTCGAGGTATGCACAGTAAAGGCATTACTTTAGTAGACTGTATATCGATGTGAGAAGCACGTACGAAGAGCTACGAATACACTCACGTATAACATCGTCCAGCAATGTATATACACTGCATATACATATATACATACATACATATATATATATACAACCATGTTGATATAGTGTTAGAGATATACAGAGAAATATAGTTGCATTTCCTAGCCGGAGGCTTATTTTTTTATCCTATGGATTTGTACAAGTCTGCACATTAATGTATATACGTCGTATGTATTTATATATGGAGATATTTATATATGTATGGTTGCGTAGGTGTCTTAGGGTTTATATTTATGTATAGATTTGTTATATAGGTGTAGAGGTATTTATTTTCTATTTGATTTCATTGATATTAATATATATTTACATAAAAAATCTGAGTGTCAAAATTTGCTTTCATTTATTCGTGTAATTGTTGTATTAATTTTATTTTATTTATTTATCGGGTATAAATTGAATTGATTATGCATAGATTTGTTTATAAAGATATGTTAATGATTTATGATTGAATATGGAAATTTATTTATGTTATGAATTTGTAATTATTCGAATTTAATTTTTTTTTATAATAATTCGCAATTTTGTTAAGTTTAATTAATGAAGAAAATTTTTTTTTTTATATAAATTGTTGTTTTGTTATGTTTTTTTTTTTTCATTGTGATGTTGGGGGAAGGGTTGAGGTTTATTCTTTTTTATGAATTTTCAATAATATTTTCATGATTGAAATTTAAAATTGAAATATTATTTAAATTTGTAAAAAAATTATATTTTGTCATGAAATATTTTTTAATCGAGTAATTTGTATAAATATTCTGATGTTTATTAATATATTTCAATGCCTTATCAATTGAATATAATGATAAATATTTTTATATTAAATAAATTAAAGAGAATGAATTTAATTTACATGAAATAATTTTTTAAATCATTTTGTTACATTTATTTTTTATAATTACAATT
Organism: Microctonus brassicae; assembly: GCA_918226075.1. Classification (NCBI taxonomy): domain Eukaryota; kingdom Metazoa; phylum Arthropoda; class Insecta; order Hymenoptera; family Braconidae; genus Microctonus; species Microctonus brassicae. Next base: position 5,412,500 of record OW445483.1, read on the forward strand.
CATCTATCGCGGAATCAAATGTACAATCATTAGTGTAGGAATGACGGTGCGCCAATTAATCTGTCAAACTAATTGTAGCCACTTGGTTAATTAAACGTTGAAACATTATAAATTAATCGTTCTTTTGCTCAATATGAAAGGGGAAATCCCAAGGGAGAATGAGAAAATATCACATAAAATACTTGTACATATATATAAAAATTTATATTTAATAGGTTATATATAAATAAAAGCACACATGTAAACGGTTAAATAACCAAATAAATTCCACATGGTGCACACCCGCAAATTACTACAATTGTTGCTATAACCAGCTCAATCCATTCATTCAACATGTCATGGTTACGACTTTGATTTATTATTCCATATAATTTTCAGCTTTAACATAATTCCCATGCAATCAACATAATTATTACACATCCCCGTATATTTTTCATACACATTTATATATTAATATCACAGGTAATATCAATATTTAATTTTTACTAATGAAAATGAAGTGAATATATTTTTTTTTTTCATTAAATAAATCATAATTTCTGGTTAATGAAAAGTATATTCAAATAATTCATATCTTAGACATAAAAAATGTGCTCTCACATAAAATATAACAGAATAAACCTCGTTAGTATTTGAGTAGTTGTTTAAATATTTGATGAATATATAAAGGTAAATTTAGACACTGATATAATTATGCAATTTTTGATATATTTGCTTGTGACCAAGCGCAACACTAACGCATTGCGCCAACTTGTTTTACTGATTGTATATGTATATGTGTGTATATGTATATATATAGTTGCGGTGTTTACTCGAAGGTACCGCAGACCCCCGGGATCTAGAGAATTAAATCCCATAATTCCAACGTGGCTTTGAAATTCACCCACAGAATAGCTTTACCAGAATTGTTCAAAACAATATTCCACATTTCAATTTCAAGTCTCACTCTTTTGCTCCTTAGCGAATAATAACATTTAAAATTCCACTATTTCTTATTATTTTTTTTTCCATTTTATTATATTATTGTTTGCAAATTGTGAACAGAACAAAATTTACTATTTATTTTTATTTTATTATATAAATTAATATTTTTCTAAAGCATCTGTAATTTTATTTTCTTCATGTTTTAATTAAACGTTTTAATAATTTATTTTTTTTTATTTTTAAACGTCATGATTTTATTAGTTATGAACGTGAGTAAATATTCTTCATTACTTTATTTAACTTGTGGAGAAAGGAAGGGAGAAATATATGCTTTAGTAATTTTTTCAAGACATCGAGAGATAGAGAATGTGAATATACCACAAAAAAATAAAAAGCTCAGAAGAAACGTCCTGTGCCAACACCTTCTTTAGCTCAACGATTTTTTCAACATTGTGGGAGTGTCTCGTAGTATAAAATAGAGCAGGGTTACTTCATGGATGACGGGTATGATGTACAGAGTACACGATGGAATAGGTTGAGGAAAAAAAAAGTAGAGATGAAAGACTTCCCACGGCTACTAGTAAAACGTTATCTTAACTGTTGGTAAAATACAGAAAGAGAGAAAGAGAGAAAATATTTTTACGATGAAAAATTTCTGTTCATACCCATATCGCACAATATTCTTTATAAAATATCTTGTACTTTCACCAATCCATTGAGGTCATGCAGGATGAATTTATTTTGTATAAACAAAAATATTTTTTAGAATATTAAATTTAAAGTTTTCTCAATAGAAAAAATAATTTATTAAATTATCAATTAAATTTCTCTTATTTTTTAATTTAACATTGACATTTATTGAAATGTAACAAAATTAATTTTGCCTTGATTTTGAAATTTTTTTTGTTAATTAATTAATTAATTAAATTTTTTTTTTATTAAGTTAAGTAATAAAAATAAAGAAATAAATTAAAATGTATAGAATACAATTTTTTTTTATAGTTAAATAATTAACTTGAGAATACTATCAAATTGAAACAAATGATTTAAATGTTGCAAATATTTTCAACTAAATTTTATAAAAAATATGACAATTTTAAATCAATAATCAACATTCTATTGTTTCATATTGAATGAAAGATAATTTATCTCTCGAATAAATTAAAAAAATTCATAAAAGAAATATAAATAAAAAATAACAAATTAAATATAAATTATATGTCTTTAATCAAAATTAGATTAAAATTAATATGAAGTAAATTTTTAATTTTTCCAATATTTAAACTGTTTAATTCATCAATTTTTTATTTGGGATTTTTTCGTTGAAATTTTAATCATCAATAAAATAATAATTTCCAAATTATAATAAAATAAGCGTCTATTATTTCATTATAGTACGATAAATATTAAAACACAAATCATTTATTTCATATGAAAATTCTAAAAATATTTGTCATATGAAATAAAAAATAATTATTCAGATTTAGTGAAATCAAATAGCACCAGGACAATGAATCATTTTTTTAAATTCATTCTCGTGTGAACGTGTATGACATTGGCGTTGAGCAAAAAATAATAGCGATGCAGAAAATGGAGAAAAAAGAAAAAAGATTTATAAAAAATTGTATACAAAGAGAAAAAATCAACCGGGTCAGCAGTCACGACTTTTTAAGGACACTTGTGGGTTTAATTATATTTTCCAAACGTACAGTCGTAATTCGATGGAATTCTTGGGAAAATATAACAAATACTATGTGACATTTCACATTCGATTCAATGAATTTATTTTTGGTTCGTTTAATTTCACTAATATAATAATTTTGTAAACCAATATTCTTCAATTAAAATTAAACGAATGCCGAATACTATTCCTTTTTCTTTTTTTATTAAGTTCTATAAATGAAAATGATTATAAAGCTAAATACAATACTTCATTAAACCGAGTGTAAATAAATTAAGTTATATTAATCTTCCTGGTTATATTATAAAATAACAAATGTTGAATACAACAAAAAATTATTTTAATAAATTCAAAAATGAACATTCTATTCTTATTGAATAAAAATTAATTTATCTCTCGAATAAATTCAAAAAATTTATAAAATTAAATATAAATTATGTTCACAGAAAAAATATAAATAAAAAAAAAAAGAATAAATATAAAAAAAAAAATGAAAACTAATAAAATAAATATAAATAAAGAAATAGAATGAATATAAAAAAAATAACAAATTGAATTATAAATTATATATACATAAAATAAATATAAATAAAAAAAAAAAAGATAAAATATAAAAAAAAAAAATTAAGTGAAAAATAATATAATTGCATATTATAATATGTTTCATAAAATAATATAATTCGAGTGATATTCATATAATAGTTTCCTTTTATGTGATATCCACCAGCAGCCTGGATTTTTCCTACAAAAAAAAAAAAAAAATAAAATGGATAAACAAAAAAAAAAAATCATTTAAAACGACGCAGAAAAATTCCCAAACTCGCTCAATAATTTAATAAAATAAAATAATAAAAATAGAAAAATAGAAATGAGAATATTATTGCTTAACTGAAGATCTAAATAATGAAATGAAAGACAACAATTTTTTTTTTGGAAAATTCATCGTTGCGTGTCTAAGTAATTTTGGTTGTTCGCGCTGAACTACAGACTTCAAATGCGATTCGCTCGTTAGTCATAAGCCCTTCCATTACATACACGAATATGTACTATATAATTAGTCTTTCACGATGAAAATGTGTTATATAGATTATACAAATTATCATGGTCGAGATGTGATCAAAGAAATTTTTTTATTTTTTTTTTTTAAATATAACCACTGATTAAAATTCATTATTTATAAATTCTGTTTCATATGGATATTTATTTCCCTCACGTAAAGTTTAGTGTTCATGTGTAATAAAAAAAATGGTGAATTCATTTCACTTCATTCATTTTATCCAACGAGAGGACGAAAATATTGACATGTATATACATGAAAATGAAGACAAGGTTGTCGAGGCTTAAAAGGACATAAATGAACCGAAAGAACGTTACTCGTGTGCGAGTATACCAAAGTGCCACATCCAACAACACTTCCAAACCACTGATCTGAATATCACAACGACTTATCGGCCTTCTTTTATCAACATAAAATAAAATCCAAGACAAAATACTAACTGGAAAGATAATCCTGTCGTACAATCTTTATTACACTCTTATAAATGACAAAATAAATAAATATATTTACCCAACTTTATTCAAATGCAAATCAAACGCCAAAATATTTTATATTTACATTAGACTGTTTTAAATGAATGGATAATTTTTTTTTTATTCAATACCACCACTGAAATACCTTTAGAGAGATGTACGAAGATGTATGTTACAATTGGAGCTCTTAATATTAATATTAAGAGGTCGCTCATCACGAATTTCTATTTCCTATTTAAATAACATGGGAAAATTTTTGTTTTTAGCGTTAGAATTTTGTAGCTTGCGAACCAATAGACGAATTCAAATGATCAATATATGTTCTTATAGGAAATTGAATGCACTACAAAAAAGGTTCTTTGTGGTTAATCGATTACTCTAACCATTTAGAAGATATTCGCATTCAAATTCCTGCGTACTCATTTTAATAGTTTTTTAATAAATATTTTTAATTTATCCATTCAAGTCATGAATGCAAATATCTTCTAAATGGTTAGAGTAATCGATTAACCACAAGAGACCTTTTTTGTAGAGCGTTTAATTTCCTATAAAAATACATATTTCGCATTTTATAATATTCATTTGTCTACGAGTTATAAAATTTAAAAGTAACAAAGAAATTTTTGTTAAATTCTTCAAACTTTAACCTCTGATATCTTCTGACCAGTAAGAATTATGAAAAAAATTGTAAGATACCTTTTTTGTAGAGCATTCAATTTCCTATGAAAATATATATTGACCATTTGAATCCATCTATCAATTCGTAAGCTACAAAATTCGAACTATATAAACAAAAATTTTTCCATGTTATTTAAATAGGAAATAGAAATGTACGATGAGCGACCTCTTAATATCAATATTAAAAGCTCCAGTTTTAACAGACATTTTTTTTACACCTCCCTGAAGGTATTCCAGTGAACCTTTTGAAAAAAAAAAAAAAAAAAAAAAAAATAGTCAATTTATTTAAATCAATTTAATATCTATACATACATTAATATCATGTATCACAACATCATAAATACTAAAATATATACATATATACTACCATCAGTAACACTATGTATTACACTATAAAAGAAGAAAATTAAATAAATTATAACATATATATTTTTTATATACAATTTAAAAATAAGTGTTATAGTGAAATAAAATTTTATTTATCGTCTGTGCAGGCGCATAAATTGTTTCACAAGGACTAAAGTATTAAACTGTGTTGATAGCTAATGGTACATACGCAATTTGACCAACACACTGAATTGAGCTTCACATATATGTCCACTACTTAACCATAATCCACATAAATACACGTGTATTTATACACGTGACAGCTGGTGAGCAGTAACAAAGTTATGCGATTAATATTGGTCTGTTACTTGTGATATCTTTAATCCATCTTGTGACGTTCAATGTACCCTGAAATATTAATGGCAATCAACCGGGTCAATATAAATTCAAAGATACAGCGCAAACGAATTAACTTCAATATAAATATTATTTAATAAATATATAAATATTTATTTCCAATTAATTTTTGCTTAAAAATTATTACGATAAATTTCGTCGTTTTGTGCTTAACATTTATCGTATAATTCCAACACTTTGCTGAAGGTTGGATTGAAATTGACAACAACACTTTATACAATGAGATTCCCCCTTTGCTATAATATATACCTATGTGTTTGTGTGTGTGTGTATATATATTTTTAGTCCTCGGCAATTTTGTGAAACACGCTGATGACGCCGTCAGCTTGATCCCCCGAATCAACCGAGATTTAACGAACATGTGAGTTACACTCATGGAAAATTGTGTTGAGTTAGCTTTTGAAAGGATATTTCACCATAAAAGCGTCAGTAAATTGCCAAATGCTTTAATATTTATTGTGTTTAAATATAAAAATAAAATGGTGTAATTATAATTGTTCATTTATTAT